>CM035416.1:10651170-10691170 GCA_020310875.1 Ceratopteris richardii
AGCTTTTGATATGAGATTTAATACCTCAGCCACGTATGCGTATTTGAATAAGTTTGTTCTATGGCTTCTTGGTGGACGAATCTATTAAGCAACTTGTACATACGAACACTCTTTCCTGAGAATTTTATAAACAAGGGGCATAAGATCATTCATTCTCTCATAATTTTGAACACTAATAGCAAATATTCGATCGGATAGCTTCATGATTGCAGGTGTTTTTATGAGCAACTGTGCGCAGGGATTTGAAGTAGGTGTGTTGATATGCATATATACACCGTAAGTAACATACACCGTATATGTTCGTCTGTGCATATAAGTATATTTACGACGTCTTGTGTGTGTATAGTACTAATTGACTCTCATGCTTATGTCCAATTATCTTTATGTATGAGTGTGCGCTACTCTATCGCATACGTGTGTGTGTAATTATACATGCATACGTGTATATGCATTTGCGTGAATATGTTCATCTGAAGGCATACAAATCAACAAAGGAATGGTGCGGAAAAGCTTAAAAATAAAAAAAGGAAATGTCCGGAATCCTTATTTATTTCTTAAACGAGAAAGTTTCGCTGAGACCTAGTCTTCTTGCTTGAGCTAAAAAAAAAACAATTGTACAATGAAGGGCCATAGTGCCTTGGGATCTTCCATATCATATTGAGCATGGATAGGAGAACCCAAAGGTGCGACAAATGTGATTCAGAGAGTTTGATACAAAACCTATGCTTTAGGCACAGTTATGGAGGAGATTTATGAACTCGTAATCACCGTGCTGGGTGGTCCACTTACTTTTGATCTTGTTATTATTCAACTTAAAAATTCTATAGTGTCTTAAGGGAGGGGACTTATTAAAATTATATATTCTTTTACATGATCAACCACTTGGCAATGATTTTATCTTCTACCCCCCCCCCCCCCCCCCCCCCCCCCCCCCCCACAATATCTAGAATATGCAAACCCACACAAATCTCTCTAGCTATCACCAAGGGACTAATTGATTTTGGGCATATCTCTCCTATTGGGATCTCCTATCTTTCTAGCTATCACAAAGGGATTATTTGATTTTGGGCATATCTCTCCTATTGGGATCTCCTATCTGAAGGAATGTTTTGTAAGTACTTTGAAATTTAAGTAAATGTTTGTCTTTTCGTCTCCAACAAGCCAAAAACTAGATAATCAATGAAAGAAGAAAGTTCTTCATCACCATTGTATCTCAACAAGTTTATTTGAATGCCCTTATTGTAAGGAATCTCATTCTGATGCTTTGCGGAGAAGCTACTTGCACCACTAACCAATGGAAATATCAAAACCCATGGGAATTCTGAGTAGATTGATGGTTTTTCCACTCGAGAGTTCGTGATATCATTGGTTAACCACAAACTTCACAAGGTATGAATTAATAGCCTTGAAAGCTATTTTTTATTTATTTATTCTAGAAATAGAAGAAAAGCAAAAAGCAATAAGACATTGCCAAAGCATCACAATACTATTAATATCATTATACACAAAATCATTAATATATTCTATTAATACTATCATTATAATCGTGCTATTGTTTTGGAGAAGCAATAGACCATGCACGTGCCCAAGATGTGCATGATGGTTAAGCAAGCACGTAAGGCCGTCAATGGGAATAGAAAAAGGAAGTGGAGCTAGGGGGAAACCCTTTCAAATAGACTGCTTTAATATGATTGGAAGTGAATGGACCCTACAATTGAACTAAGCCGAGACATTTCCCATAAGTCTTGTGATTTTCTTGATTAATGTAGGTCCACAGCCGAGATCTTTTTGGGATTGAAGAATGAGTTTCCACTTGAGGGGATCCTAAGCTTTGTCAATATTGGTTTAAATGTCTATACTCCTTAAGAAAAAACAAGAAAAAGAATTAATTCGATACATGATTGATAGCAATCGTAAAGTGAAAAATAGAAAAAAAAATAATAGTGCTCTTATTGTCAACCATTTCGCCCAAATTTTGGGGTGTCCACGTAGATTTCTTTGGGATTGAATGGCTATCATCTCTAGAGTTAGATGCAAAAGAATAGTACAAAATGTGTTGCTACTCCATATGAATCTAATTAACCATGCTTAAGAGTGAATTCAGCTAAGGAATCACTCGTTTGCTTGCATCCCAATGTACATCAATCAGATTAGGCATGAATTGTGAGGGCATGTAAACTTCAAATTTAAATACTTTTCCATCTGATTGTAGAATAATTTAGCGAAAAAGAAGAGATGTATACAAATTCACATATTTAAATACATCTTATCAATCACATAAGAGTTTATATTCGTTGTAATTGGATTTGCAACTTCTGTAAATTTTCCCATACCCAACTTATTACGTACGTAAGGATTGTATTTTTATTTTGAAACCTATAAAAGCACCTTTCTTAAAAAAACCTCAGCTCCAAGTAAATAGTTTGATATTCCAAGATCAGATAAGCTAATCCGTATGTGAGTTTTTCTAAATAAGTGCAATATCTTCATCATTATCGACTCCAATGGTCAAACGATCCACGTATATGCTAATATAAGCAAAATAATTTTCTAAACATTTTACATGTAGAGATCTACGTACAACAATAGCTTTATATATGTGCAGTTCAATCGAGCTGAAAATATGACGATTTGAGACGCTAGGATCTTTTGATATCTTGTATCATGATGCGTTTCTGCGGATACTTCATCACAATCAAATAACAAACGTTTGAATGATATACCAAAGGTCATTGATTTATATGACTTCCAGATGCACGAGAATCAATAAAAGAATCGATATTAATGTAGATTATCGTAAGCTCGATAATCTATGTGTCTTTGCCTAGCTTCCTCTTCCATGTCTCCTTCAGTATTGAAGCTTTGATCAAATTTCTCTTCCTTCCATCAATCAGACTCTCTTTAGGTCCTCTTGTACATGTCATAGTCCTGATGCACTCTGAAGAATTCGAAAAGTATTGAGATGATCCCACTCCTTTACTTGTTGCCTTCTTTTGAAAGATAAATCTATTGTTACTATGACATTTTAGAAACAAAATCAATCCTTGAAGGCCTTTTAAGTATTCATATGTGTTTTGTCTTGAGCAGACATGTGTAAACCTTCATAATAATGGTATAGTATCCACTACTTTCCTAATGCATCTTTCCATCATTTTAATCATTTATTGCCCTTGTCTTAAAAGAATTATGTTGCGTGATGTGTGCTTAAGCATATAATCAGTTCTAATAGCGGACAAGGGGTTTCTCATCGGAATTATTCTGTAGAATTCTAGCAATAGTACTATCAATGATGTAAAGCCCAAATAGATAGCAATTATTTGAATTTCTATACTCAAGCCCATGTTATGAAGTTATGAGTTATGAGACATGAAAAAGCATTAATGATCTCTCTTTATGTATATTGATACTATCTCGAAATATTTATTTACAGTTTATGATAATAAAATTCTTTAGGAATGCATATATATTCAATTCTTAACCAGGAAAGTATAGATTGATTTGCTATTCTATTTCATTTCCCGAAAAGACGTTATACCCTCCACTGCTTCTTCATCTTCTTTAACGTATGAATGAATTAAACCTCTTAGGAGTTGAGTTTCTTGTTCATGTACAAGTTACTAAAAAAGGAGCCTATTTTTCATTAAACTTTCAGATAAAGAAGCGAATTGTAAAGAGAACATCACATGTTTGTTGTTTTTTATGTAGATCCATTTCTATATGCATTTGTGTAGAATGAATCAAGAAGTTCTATATCATATCTATCGAACTCGTTCCATGATTGAACTATAAATTTCTTCACTTTTCTATTTGCAAATCATCTATTCAGATGAAACTTCTCCTTGACCGTGTTCATTTTTTTTTCAACCTCCATGTTTCTCACTTTTTTATCTCATATACATTTCTCTAGTTTTATAATTCTTTGAGCTCTGCTTATAACTTTTCACACATGACCATATTTTATTTTTATCAACTGCATATAGCACATGAGTTTTATCTCAATATAAGGTGCAAGAGCATTCACATTTATCTACATTACGCATATACATATACGCAACATGCATGTTTAAAAGCATACATAGGAACACTAAAAGAAAAAAAATCATAGATTGAAACACATTCAGATGTCAGATACACATATATAGACAGACACGCACATGTTAACATCTGATGCTCACATGCAAATATATTCACATACATCCATACAAATGCAGGTGATAACTGTTTAACGCTTTAATCCTAAACATAAGCTCTATCAAACCTCGATAAGAATTCTCGCATTAGATTTCAGCCTCCCATAAAATCAAATGGATCTCCTTCTGCAAGTCCTCTCATATTGTGATCGTTCTTTTTATCGCTAGAGTTTTCTTCTTTATGCTTACTAGCGAGTCAAAACTACTCGGTCATAGCTACGCTTATGGACGCGAGATTTCCTTGTCTTCTAGAAAAACCCATGTCAATGGCCCATCCTCTGCAAGAAACCTCGTTTTCATCGCTAGAAACAGAGCCCTCATTCAGCAGCATGGGAAGGAACTCTACCATTTCCACATTTGAAGGAAGACCGCGTTCAGCATATTTTTATATGCTTCCAGTCAGAAATACAGACCAAGATGCCCCAGATCTTTGCATGTGCAGGTAAGGTTCGTATAAGCTATTAAATTCTTAGGATAATCATGTTGGATTGTGCACGGTGCTTACATATGGAGCATCTGTATCCACCACTTTACAAGCATGCTGACGTTACTCTAGCAATTCTTTCCTCGTTAAAGGCTTGAGCTCCAATCGATCCTGGCAACTTTTTTATCTCTCTCTCTCTATATATATCTTCAGGAGATGTTCTACATAAAAAAGTAGTGCGCCTCTTGCTCGTGCGAAGCTGCAAAGCAGCCCACTACCTTCACGAGATGTCCTCTTCATGTTACCTCCCGTGGACACACTTATGGTCTGGCCTCCAATGCAGAGCTTCCTCTCCTTCAGGTTCTGCAAATAAGCACCCTCTCTATACCGCTAACCCGCTCCTATTCCTCTCCCTTCTTCGACAACCTAGGCCTTCTCCAGAAGTGCCACAACGTATGGTGGCGAACCATCAACAGATTCCCGACGTTTTTCTCAAGGGTAACAATCCAACGATGCATGCTTTCTCCTGTGAGCACTCCAATTTGCGATTTTTCGCAGCAAGCTGTCCAACCTTGGCCTCCCCATCAACGGAAGTGAATTCCTCATCTCTGCCGGTAAGCCCTCAGTGGCACACTACCCATCCCTCAGTTCTCATGCGACCACATGTCTCTCTACTCTTGAACCAAACCTCTTCTAATCTACGTGTTGAAGTACACATCAGCAACATATATCCTCCTCATACCACCCCAAATCTTCTGCAACGACAACAGAGTCATTTTCATCCTGTGCATCAAGAACAGAAGCTATGCCAACTATGGTCTCTCTCACATCTTCAACAACAATGGCCTTTACTGCAGTTTCTTGTGCTTCGTCCACTTATGTATGCACCTGAGCAACGAAACCTGCTGACGTCTCAAGTTCCCTATATGCAAGACTGTTGCTTGCCCTTTTTTTATAACATAACTAAATCTCTTCGCCAACAAGTACCTGACGTGCAGATATGCCCTCACATCGGAGTGCAACACTTCTCTAATCGGACCTTTCAAGTTATCTACAGGTTTCACGCCACGAATCATGCGGATCTCAACACTTTCCTAGTTTCCTCCAGCAACCATCGTGCTCTCATAATGTCAAGAAAAGATTTCAACTATGAACCTTTTGACCCAGGAATTCTCATGTGCTGCATTTCTCAGCTTGAGGGGGGTGACATGGTTGACTATACAAGCTTGAGCTATGCAGATTGTAGAAAGCGCGATCACCAAAAAAAACAACCAGAAAGAAAATCTCCTCTCAAGAACACCACTATGCGAAAGGAATTTTTGGACCAGAACCTGCCCAGTTCGCAGCAATTACTCTACAGCGTTTTACTCAACCTGTGGAGAGATAATTACACAGAGACTCGCAGGATCATAACACACAGATTATGCATGAACAATTGTTTTTATTAATACAAGTAGTTTCTTTATACAACGTGGGTGAGCAACGTTTCTTGATCCGTTACGACGCTTGTAATGGGTCGTGCCCATAAGCATACATGTCTGCCAACGTGTAACCACGTGTCAGCCGTGTTGGAGTTAATCCGTCCGGCCAACACTCCCCCTTAACTTCAACACGAGGAGTTGTTGATACGGGAAGAATCAGACATTCCTACATGTTTACAACATTGCAAAAATTTCTCAGTGCCTAATGGCTTGGTTAACATGTCAGCCCACATCAAGTGGGTAGACGTATATGACAACTGCAGCTTCTTGTGCTCGACCAGTTCTCTTATGAAATGGTATTTAAGATCCACATGTTTGGTTTTCTCCGAGTGCTTCAAGTTGCTGGCCAACTGAATGCAGGATTGGTTGTCGCAGAAAATCTTCAATGGAAAGCGCTTGTCTGGGAGTAACTCTTGCAATAATGCTTGAATCCATAAACTTTCTTTGGTTGTCAGTGCGAGGGCCACAAACTCGGCCTCAGCTGAGGAAAGGACAACTATAGTTTGCTTCTTGGAAAACCAACTGATGGCTCCCCCTGCCAAAGTAAAGACGCAACCAGAAGTAGATTTTCGTGAACTCATTTCCCCCCGCCAATCAGAATCTGACCACCCTAGAAGTTGTGAAGGTGGGTGTACCACATCAGATCGTTGGAAACAAATGCCATGATATTTAGTGAATTGCAAATAACGGATACAATGCTTAAGTGAATGCCAATGACTAAGAGTCGGATTATGCATAAAACGGGACAAGTAGTTGATAGCAAAACACAAGTCAGTGCGGGTACAAGAGACAAGATATCGGAACTTCCCAAGTAAAGGGCGAACTAATGCAAGTACAGAGGGTGTCGGTGTAGAGGAAGAGGGACTTTGGGTAACATCAAAGTCATCCTCATAGTGGACTTTGAGGGCCAAAGGTGTGGAGATAGGCTTAATGTTCTCAAAGCCATCAGCATGAAGAAGTTCATTCGCATACTTTGTTTGATGAAGACATAATGAACCTTTGGAACGATTGTGAACAATGTGCATCCCCAAGCAATATGTGAGAGGCCCAAGGTCCGTGATAGCAAATGCGCTTGCAAGCTCGCGTTTGGCACGATCAATGTCTTGTTGGACGGAGCCAAGGATGGCTATGTCATCAACATATAAGACTACTATTAGTAGATGAGACTCTGAATGACGGGTATAGATATTAGGCTCAGCTCGAAGGCAACTATAGCCATGGGTTATCATAAAGTGACTAAATTTATGAAACCACTGTCGAGGGGATTGCTTAAGCCCATAGAGGGACCTATGAAGCCGACATACATAATCAGGATGTTCAGTGGAGATAAACTTATCAGGTTGATTCATATAAATCTCCTCAAGTAAATCCCCATGGAGAAAGGCTGTTTGGATGTCAAGGTGTTCAAGTTCTAGGTTAAATTCTACAGGTGAGATTAAAGAAACCATTGGTAAATTGAAGCCCTGAAAGACTCCTGGGCTTGATGGTCTTCCTAATGCATTTTTCATTGCTTTCAAAGATTTCTTAGCTCCTTCCATTCTGTTGATTTGGAAGGATTTTAGCAGCCGGGACACTCTCCCTATTGAAGTTAACATTAGAGTTATAAAATTGATCCATAAAAAAGGGCCTAAAGAGGATTTGAACAACTGGAGACCTATTACGTTTCTGAAAAGCATCTACAAAATCTTTGCTTCTACCCTTGCTAGAAGATTGAGCCCCATCATGAAAGACATCATCCTCCCTAAACAAAAAGGGTTCATTAAAGGTAGGTTTATCCTTGATGCTATTATTTCCCTTTGGGAAGTGATGGATTACGCCGAAGAGTTTAATCAACACTATTATTTCTTCAAGATAGATTTTGACAAAGCCTATGACAGGATTGAATGGGATTTCGTTCTCCCTTCATGATATTGGTGTTGCTCAGAGCTTTATTAAAGCTGTTGGTACTCTGTTTGGAAATTCCCACTCTAGAATTTCTATAAATGGTAGCCTTTCCCCTCATTCTAGACTTAGAATGTCTATCCCTCAAGGTTGTCCTCTAGCCCCCCTTTTGTTTGTCATTGCTAGTGATGCCCTTGGGTGGTTGATAAAGGATGCCATTGAAGAGGAAAAGGTTGAAGGTATTAGTTTGCCTGGTTCTGATAAACAACTTTTTTTGAAGGCCTTTGCTGATGACACCAATATCCTCACTAAGGCTAACAATGATTATGCTAACTATATTTTAAACTATTTGAACACATTTTCCCAGGCTAATGGATCACACATAAATCACAAGAAAACTTTCTTCAAAGCCTCTAATAATTTGGTGCCTAATTGCATTAGCAATCTGGGTTGTGAATTGATAAGACATGGTGAAATATTCAGACTTCTTGGCATACCTATGGGTTTCCAAGTCTCTTTAAATCAAAGGTGGCAGTGGGTTATTGATCGGTTCAAAAAAAAGCTTTTTACTTGGTATGCCTGTCAATCTTCTCTTTCACACCGTGTTTTTGTGCTTAACCATTACATTTTGCCTACTATTGTTTATTTAATTTCTTGTTGGATGCCTAATAGAGCTCATATCAATCAGATTATTTGCCTTTCCATAAGGTTGCTTTGGGGGGAGTCTTTTACATAATAAAATCCATAAAGTTGCTTGGAAAATGTGTTGTTTATTTAAAAAAGAAGGGGGGCTTCGGATCCTTTGTCCTATAAAAATTTCCTCTAACTTGTGTGCTAAATGGGTAGCTAGGGCTTTGGATTCTGAGGACTGATAGGCTCTCTTAATAAAAAGGAATGTTCACAGATTTCGGTTGGTTGATTACAAAGATTGGATTAATCATTCTGTTTGGGATATTGTTGCTCCCCCCACTCCTTCCTCCCCACTCGCTCTAGCTTGTGTTGTAGGATGTGAAATGCTTGGATGGATGTGAAAAAGTATGTTTGTCGAGATAATATTTTCTTCAATTTTCTTTTTCCTATAGGAAAGCTTGTGGACTAGTTGGTTGTTTCTTTGGAATAATGGACATGTTGGGATCAGAGAACATAAATGTTATAAGCTTGGTTTCACCACCTCAAAAGATCTCACTATCAATGGTAAGATTCTATCTGAAGAGCAAATTATGGGTACTAATGCTTCTCCTACTTGTGTGCAGGTCCTCCTCAAGCATAGGAAAATGTTAGTGGATAGGGCTGCCATTTCTCTGAGGAGGAGGAACATCTTGCTATCTGATATTGCACTAGACATGCTGCTGAAGTATAAGAAGAAAAGAGGGTCCTTCTTATAGATCCTTCCTAAGCTCAACTATAAATGGGAAGTCAAATGGAAGCCTGACGAATGGTGTCACAGATTCCTCTGTATTTGGAATCTGCCTTATAACATCAAACGCTTTGTTTTGCTCTGGCTTATCTTGCACAATGTAGTCTAGTATGGCTGCAAAGGAAAGAAAAACAATATTAATATTTGTGTATCTAAATTTTGTGACAAAGTGGAGGATGTCCCCCATCTCTTTCTCAATTGCAAGCATGCTCAAACCTATTGGAAGGCTCTTCATCCATTCTGTCTAAAGCACAATATTTAGCTTAGCTACAAAGAGATTATTCTTGGCTATTGTAGAAAATTTGACTTTGTTCTCTGGAATATATGGAGAGCTCATATCCTCCGGCACATCTAGAGGAGCAGGAATGAAGCTTCTTTCAAGAACAGAGGTTCAAGATCTTTTTTTGTCTCTTGCTACAAGGGCCTAAATAGAATTGGCCAATAGTGTATAGCCTCTATGTCTACTGCCCCTACTCCTGATTTCTCTTTGAGAAGGCATCTGTTTGATAATGCTCCCCAGAAATGGAGAAGCACACTCTTGAGTCTGTGCTCACGCACTAGACTGGACATGGTTGTATTGTGTAGCTAATTATGTTCTTATGGCCTTTCTATACTCACCCCTTATGTGATACTCTCGGATTGGCCTTGTGTGGGCCTGATTTAGCCTCGTGGTGCACGTATTGCTGCCCTTTGTACATCTTTACATGCCTTTATGAATATACTTCTTGTCATTTCAAAAAAAAAACAAGAGAAAAATAAGAAAGATCCAGTGACAATGTCAATATAGGACATCTTAAAACAAATCTAGTATATAAAAAGCCTGAGTTGTAGAAGATGAAGAACACCTTTAATGTATGCGATCCAAGCAAAGATCCACAAAGATTAAATATTTAAGAAATAGTTGGAATAATATTCTCCTAGTTATGACCTCAAAAATAGCATGATCTTTTACACTATGAGTTCCCATCTTGGGATGTAATTATGAACATGTTAATCTTTTTCGAAGATAAAGTATATTAATTTTCAACCAATTAGAGTCTTCAATAATTAGATTAATCCCTATGGGTTTGAGTACCTTAAAGCAGACTCTCAAAACTGCATGAAGTTTGGAATAAATATTCATACCACTTGTCATAAGCTAATTAAGTTCATTCCAAACAAAAAGGATTTTATATCCTAATAAGTCTAGATAGGTAATCCAGCTATATCATTCTATTGATTTGGAAGGGAATATAAAGAATATTTCCGTCTATTTAGATTTATTTCTTCGACGTAAATAAAAAACAAGAAATCCACCCATTTCACTAAGTGTAAAGACACATAACATGTTTAAACTTCAAAAAGAACGTGATTCAAGTAGGGATTATGAACGATTCATCTTCTTTTCAAACAAAATATGGACTCTCACCTAATAGATGAGTTTGATAAGGAAGCCTTAAGCAATATTAATCTATTTTGGTAGGTTCATGCACAAGTGGTGTATATAGATGGATCAAGATGGCAATTTAGCTAAAGTTACTTCCAATCCACCTAATTCACATCTTTGAGCTATGTAGGCCCATATGGCACATGACGTAAACAAGGAAATAGGTAAGGATTTTTTGTTCCATTCTTTTCAATTTTACATAGTTTGCATTTCATTTAGTTCTTTTTCATGTGTAAAAACACATGGAGGTTTAAACGGATGGCACAAAGATAGAGAGCACAAGGATTCTCCTCTTTTATGATTCAAATAGGATATAATCCCCCTTCTAAATAAATAGGGGAATTATAGAGATGAAGACAATGATCCTTGAGATTGATCATGGGGCGTTGAGGAATGTCCTAGAGTATATATCTCCACTCATTTTTGAGGATGGTAATGCTTTTAGGTGTGGGGTGGGGAGGAGATTGTTCTATGACTACATGGGTCTAAGGGGTAGAACCCTTGGGTTTCTAGGCATGAAATTCTTGGGACTTATGATTTATTTGACCCCTGTAGATGGATCTTGAACCTTAGGTCTGATTCTTTAAGGCCGAGCACCTTAGCTTTGAATGGAAGTTTCTCCTAGCCACTGGATTTGTTAATGAGAGCTGAGAGGGTCTTCTTTTAGAAGGCATGTGATTTCATGTGACTTCATATTCTTAGAAACCATGTGATCACCATGGAACCCATGCAATGGAAATTTCACATGTCCCCTTAAGATTAACTTATTCCCTTGTTCTTGGAGCTATATATTGGAGCTTTCATTCTCCATTCCTTTCTCCCTCCAATCATCTTCAAGGTAAATACTCACCATCTATTCTTAAGCATGATTTATCTTCGCTTGCTTGTATCAATTTTGGGTCAATGGGGAAACTAAAAATGAAGTTTCACGAATGATATTCCATTTGAAACTCATTTAAGTCCATCTACCTAAGGGGTGCGCAAGTACACATAGCACGTATGGAAGTCCAAACAGAATTTCAAGTAATGAACGCATGAGGATCGTAGAGGTAGACATTAGCACTTGGTAATGACCTAGCAGCGGCCAACATACATCATAGCATAGATCGGACTCCCTTAGTTTTCCATTTTCGCTATGGAGCTTCATAGGATAAATCATTTGGTGTTGATTTAGCGTCCGCGCAACACACATCATAATATACGCAGAACTCATTTTCTTCACTACCGCACGTAACATGCGGTTGGGAAGAGAGGCATTCAAGGACCTCCAAGAAGGCTTCTTGATCATTGTGATTGAATTGATGCTAGTTTCTGCTACAATGCGTGACTCCCTCGAATAGATTAAGTAACAAAATCTATATGAATGATCCATGAATGAAGCTTGACTAAGAAAATCTAACCTCTAAGATGATTGAATACAAAAAAGACAGACAGTGCGAAACCATGCATACGTATTTGTAGGTCTCTCTCTCTCTCTCAGTTTATAATCCAAGAAGATTTATGCCAATCATATAACATTTCAAATGAAAGCTAAGTGCCAAACATTTTTTTCTTCTACTCTCTCCCTCTCTCTTTGTCTATCGGACATTATATATTGGTTAACATTTCAAATGAAAGCTAAGTGCCAAACATTTTTTTCTTCTACTCTCTCCCTCTCTCTTTGTCTATCGGACATTATATATTGGTTAGACTTCCTCCCCTGTTTGACTCAACCTACTTTTTTTTTTTTAAATAAAAGGAACTTCGGCCTTAGCCTAATCTCCTGGACTTTAATTGAAATAAAGAAAAGAATTTACAAGTGAATGGGACTAGTGCCCATGGGACCCCCCAAATCCCACAATGCAGGGGAGGAGTATGGCAAACTAGAGGGTATTACAAATGAGGCAGATAAATTTATCATCACCCTCATGTGGGACCCATTTGGGTTTCAACTTTTTGTTTTCAAGGAGATAAATACAATGATGTCTAAACGGTGGAGATCTCTTATCTCAGGAGATTCTTTTACCTAGGAGAAACAAGGATTTCTCGATCGACCATTCCTTAGGAGTTTGGCCAAAATTGACAGCACATCGCTCCCTCCAAATCTTCCAGAGAGTCTCACCTCTGATGGCATTCCACAGCCTCGATGAGCAGCCGACCGCCTCACCCAACATCACTTGTTGCCAGTTGATTTGGTTCGTGAGTCTCAATACTCGGGTCACGTGACGCCAAATAACACGAGACAGCTTGGGGCAGTCGAAGAACAGGTGAGCTAAATCTTCGATGCACCGATGGCAATGCTTGCACCATGGTGGCACACCACAGATTTTGTTAGCCCTTGCATTGGACCAGATACCTTTATGCAAGATCTGCCACATGAGAACGGACTTTTTGACCTCAATTAGGGGGTGCCAAATAGACATGAATTTTAGCTCCCACCGAAGTTTGGTCCAAGAAAGGCACCATCTCTTGTTAAGAGTTTGGTGAACATCTAAATCCTCTTTGAAGTTGGGAGTTCTGGATAGCTTCTTACCATTGCTCCAATTGAGGCCCTCCAGACAAGGAAGATCCTGACCGCAGAGAAGGTGAGTAGTTGAGCGGTCCCATGCTAAACACCTGCTTTGAAGAAGAGTCCATTCCTCAAAGGTAACTCTAAGTATCGGATCCAATTCTTCGAACCTAATCCACTGGCTGGTCTCTTGTTTCCAAAGTTGTTACCACTGTTTGAACCCCTTGTTGCATAACCGCTTTGTAGTTTGGAGGTTCCAAGACTCCACCCCCCTAATGCCGCTGATCGGGAACCAAATAGAGCCATTCTGTCTTATCGTAGCCGCCCACTTACACTCATCATTGATTCTGATGAACTGTTTGGCTTTGTTCCAATTCTTCATAAGGAACACACGAGGCTAGAGCCTTTAGGGGACACCGGGTGGGGGGAGAACAAAAGCGTGAGAATCCCTATGTCCTTCCAACCAGGATGGTCAACTAAGGTAAGGTCTTCCCTATTTCTAAAGATCAATTTAGCCCAAGAGGACTCCCTATTGCTCCAAGCCTTGATAAGCCACTTTGTCGCCAGCTTGTCAGCCAACCCAACAATATCCAAAATTCCCAAGCCCCCTGAGTCTTTCGGGCTAGTGCAAGTTTCCCATTTGATTTTGGGAATCCCCCTCCTGTTGGGGTCCCCAGTCCAAAGGAAGTTTCTGTAGATTCTTTCCACTTTGGCCAAGTCTTTCTCTTTAGGCCTCCAACACGAGATAAAGTAAATAATTGTAGACAGCATAAATGTGTTAACAACCATAGCACGCCCTGCCCAGTTGACTTGCATACCTTTCCAATGATTCAGCTTGCTATCTAGCTTGGATAGCACCCAGTTCCAGCATTGGTCCATTGAGATGTTGAATCCCATCGGAATGCCAAGGAGATGGAAGACTTGACCGCTAGGGATAACTTGACACCCCTGATCCACCAACAATTGGGGAGTAGGTCCGCTGATTTCTCTAAAAGCTATTTTAGCATGGTTGATTTTTGAACCTGACGCCACACAAAAGGTGTCGAGGCACCACCAAAACACCTCAATGTTGTTTATATCGTTATGCACAATTGCATTCATGTCATCAGCAAAAAGTCTCGCAATCATTTGGCCGCGATTTAGAGGTAGGGAAAGACCCTTGAGATTGCCAGCATCCATGTGATGCTTTAATAGGCAACTGAGTCCATTCGAGGCGATAGCTAATAGTAATGGAGCCAGAGGGCAGCCTTGCCTAATTGATTTTTTAAACGAATGGGCTCAAAGAGCTTACCGTTGATATTTATTCTAGTTGACGCATTTCCAAGAAGAGTGGAAACCATCTTCGTGAACTTTTGGCTACATCCAAGGTCTTTCAATGATTGAAGAATAAAGTCCCATTCCAATCTGTCATATGCTTTGTCAAAGTCGATCTTAATGAATACCAGATCTTGAGAAGACTCCTCAGCAAAAGCAAGGCCTTCCCAAATATCGACAATTGCTTCAATTATAGATGTGCCTTTGATAAAACCTTTTTAGTCCTCACACAGTGCTGACTTTAAATGACAAGAGATTCTGTTGGCGATAACTTTTGCAATTATCTTGCATCCTGTTTGGAGCATGGTAATCGGATGTCAGTTTTCAATTTTGTTATTATCTCCCCTTTTGTGGATTAACTTGATGAGGCTATTATTAAGACACTCAGGGAGGGCACCGAATGACACGAGACGTAGTGGGGTGGCCACCTCATGTTTGAAGGACTTGAAAAACTCATTGGAGAGGCCATCGGGACCCGGACTTTTCCCATTGGGAAGGGCATCAATAACCTCGATAACTTCATTCTCGGAGATGTGAGCATCCAACAGAGCAATCAAGTTCTATGGGATTCTGGTTTGAGCAACCCTTGAGATGGTTGCCATGGAGTCGTGCCTGTGGGGGGAAGGAGGAGTCGAGACCCCGAGAAGATTGGTAAAGTGCTCGTCGATGATAGATCTATTCTCCACTTCTGAGCAGCATTCGGTTCCATTGTTATCGACCAATAGGGGGATGGATTCCCTAGCTTGTTTCCTTTTGAGGATGGTACACATCTATTTCGCTGGTTTGTCGGCCTTCCCTGCCCACCAGTCTTTGAAGAAAATTTGAAGATTTTTCCTTTGAACCTCCTCCTCTAATCTTAGTCTTCCCCTAATTTTCAAAAGACCTTGTTGGGAATGTAACTTACCTTTGTTCACCTCTTCTTCAAGCCGTGAGAGCCTCTGGTACACCGTTTCTCTTCTTTTTTTTCGGATATCTCTTATAGCCTTTTGAGTGGTGATTAGAATTTTTTGAGTCCTTTCCACCGCGCTTCTCCAACACTTAGCCGGTTCATTATAGTAAGCAAAGGCTTCCGCCCACACCTCATAAATTTCTTGGTGGACAGATGGGAGGGAAAACAATGTCTGACAAGCATGAAACCAAGGGGCTTTCTGGAACATGGGAATCGGTTTGAAAGACAGAGTAATCGGGTAGTGGTCCGAGATAGTCAGGTCCATGTGTTGGGAAATCGAAGGAATACCCCACTAAAGGATGGTGTTCTGATCTATGTAACATCTATCAAGTCTTGCTTTCCTCAAAGAGTCCCCTGATTGGAGATTTGACCAGGAGAACCCCTTCATGTCTTTCACCTCGACCAGGTCCTGATTGAGCTTGATTTTATCCCATATCTCTTTCTCCTGACCGTCAATAATTTTTCCTTTGTTATTCCATCGGTCCTCAGGAAACTCAACCATGTTGAAGTCCCCACAAATCAGAACATTATGTGAAAGGGAGTCGAGGGAAGCCCAAGTATCCATTCTATCTGCTTCGCCATTAGGGGCATAAATTGAGACCACAATGAACGGGAAAGGGAACCCGATAGAGGCAGCAATCCAACGATGATTCTGACCTTCAAAAGTCAAGGTCACATTGTCAGACAAGGAGTGACTAATACCGATAGAAGCACCCCCCGTCCCCTAGGGTGAGAAGTGGAGAACCAAAGGTGGTTCGGAGAAATGCATTTAAGCTCTTTCTGGAGATCCTCTCCATCGATTTTAGTCTCTTGTAAGCAAATAGAGTCAGGGTTGAAGCACTTGTCTTTGAACCACTGGCCAATAATGGCAGCTCTTGACGGGTCAGATAGACCCCTGACGTTTAATGATGTGAATTTCATTAATGATGGTTTCCCTCTTTGAGGGGAGGGACCCGAACTTTTTTCTTCTTGTGGTCTTCTTTTTTCCTCACAGCTTCTTGACTTAGGATCCTACTCTTGAGGGGGCTCTTCCAAGGCATGCCAGAAGGTTGTTTTCCTTTAAGCTTTGATTTTTGTTGCGGTAATCTTGGAAAGCATATTGGAAGGGTAGGACCAAGAGAGGAGCTTTCGCTGTGTGGGTTGTCTTCATTGCTAGTAGTGAAGCCTCCTCTTTACTTGTGGTGTAACCTTCTTGGTTGTCTTCTTTGCTCGTAGAGCACCCAAGGGTATTATCAGTGGGGTCTTCTTCAAAGTGGTTGTCCCTTGGGAAGTCGATAAGAATCATTCCCCATCGTAACAATAAGGTGTTGCGTGCCTATACATTCAAAATGGGCCATCTAAGAATATGAAACTAGTTTAACTAGGATGACTTCTAAGAACCACCTCATGTGAGCATAAGAGTGACACAACCATTTTCTCATAAGCAAATTTGAAAAGAGAAAAATATAGATCTCTTTACAGATCTTGAGGAAAGTGCATATGTTCTTTTGACAGGTATTGTGGAAATATACATAAGACCCACCATAAACAGCGATGTTATTCCACAACTTAAAAACACATCAATTCGACGCTCATTACATGGCAGTTTAGAACGCACCCGCCCTTGTAGTTTGATACTATCCTTGTTTTCTCTCTCTCTCTCTCTCTCTCTCTCTCTCTTTCTGTGTATGTGTGTGTGTCTCTCTCTCTCACAGACATTTATTTATCATATCAATTACGTGAAATACTTTGCAGGAACTTCTCTTGTCTCTTAAAACTTGCGGAAACTCCGTTTTTTTCTTTAAATACTCTAGTGGGATATTCTAGCTCAAGGATAGGTCTTGGGCATATCTATTTAGGATGTGAACTTCAAATGTTTCAAACAATATTAGTATAATGGCTTGTCTATTTCCTAAGATAGATTTATTTGCGTTTCATTTAAGGGCATCACCTATAGAGGGAGTTTGACGATGATTTGTACTTCATAATATCCAGTTTTATTTGTAGTGAGAGGTCCATTTCGGCGATTTCTTTGTACTCAACATTAAATATCTTCATATAGTGCACAGAAGATAACCCCTTGGATTGGAAGAGTTTACATAGAGGACCCTCCGCAAAGCACTGATGCTAGCATTTGGATACATGTGTTTGGATCTTTCTTTGGATTTTCCTTTATAATTAGGAACTCAATGAGTTGATGACAAATCATTGTCTCTCGCGGTGAATATACAATAGTTACATCAATGGTAGGATTGGGTCCATGAAACATTTTACAACAAGTTGCACTACTTGAAGGGTTTGAAGGGTATGCAGCTTAATGTGGTTAGTTGTTTGATAGTGATTAGAATATTTTTTATATCCTCTATCATTTATGTCTTGCCTTGTTAGAGGCGGAGCAACAAATAGATGATAAATTTGGAAAGGATATATCGAGACTATGAAGAGGTGATGGGGTATAGATAAAGATGAGTGGGTGTTGCCAAAAACCTAATCAGCACCATCCAAGATAGCTTCTTGAAAGTCTACTATACTTCCTTAGCTTCCCAAGTATGGATAAGTAACCATTAAGTCATTTGTGACATCATTTCCAAATTATTTCTTCAAAACTGATGAGTTTGTAGCTCTCACGACATGGAAAAACCTTCTATTTTGGGAAGTCAAGCTCATAATAGAATTCTCAGATCCCACATCTTGGTAAAAAATGAGCTTTTGAAAATATTCAATTCCATTATCAATCTGCCTAAAGAAAGTTACTTGAAGCTAGCTACACTTTACAAGGCGCAATAAGTATAACAAAGATGGGGGGTATCCCTAACTTTTCAGGAAGAAGATGAAGTGAAGACACAATCCCATTCAAGTGTTTAAAGCTCAAGATCTACTTATCCAATGGTAATGACACTTCCTATTTAAGCTGATAACAATACTATCAAAGTGATCCAAGTGAAATTTTGGAAAATAGCTTCTTACTCAGACAGAAATCAACTACACAAGTTGACTGTGTACGTCAAGGTATTGTAGTAGTACATAGAGAATGAATACTCAAGATATATAAATTATAATGTGTATTTATATTGGACATACGATACAAGGAAGTTGTGGAGGACTAATATCACTTGAGGTGATTGTAATCTATGCTCAAAACGTGAGTTCAAAAGAATCTATGCTATCAATTTATTGGGCTTTAGTATCATTGATACTATTATTGCTAGAACTATACATCATAAATTCCAAAGAAGATCCCCTTGTTCCATTATTAGAATTGACTATATAGTTTGGTTAAGCACACATCATCCAGCATGAGTGTTTTAATACAAAGGAAATGCAGGATTAAAATGATGGAAGTTCGTATTAGAAAAGTAATGGATAAATCCATCCTTCCCAAGAAGACAAGAAAGAAAGGAGTGAGATGATCTCAATACTTTTCGATTTCTTCAAACTGAACAAGGAGTACGACATGTACAAGAGGACCTTAGGAAAGCCTGATTTATGGAATCAATAAGAAATTGATCAAAGCTTTAATATGGGAGGAATGGGAGAGGTAAAGAGTCAAACAAACATAGATTGTCGAGGTCATGCTAACTTGGATTCTATACCAAGAGAGACATTCAACAAGCAGTCTCATTGACGTCTTATGATTAAACGAAAGAGAACTATACCACAATCTTCCCATACACGATCCTCTCCTAGTTATTATTTTAAACCATTTGCTCAGTGTACATTTTTGACGTCCACGTAATGAAATCTTAATCAACCCTTGAATGTCTCTATAGGCGTCACTTCACTTAGCCATGTATGGGTGATCCTTTTCTTAAAGGGTACATCTCCTATCTATCTCTTCGGCCCTCCTGGTTGTTCTCATGTAATGGTTAATGATATAAAAGTCCTGTATCAAGCTCAATTCTTTCGTTTCATATAACGTAGTTTCTATCATCTAGGATTAAGGCCTCGCCGACAATTTCATGATTGTATCCCCTTCAGGAGAGCATTTAATGAAATTTTTTTAAAGATAATCATTGGTATCTACATTGATATCAATGACTATATCGATTCTCGTGCATCTTCAAGTCCAATCAATCAATGATCCTTGGTATCTCATTCAAACTTTTCTTATTTATTGGTGATGAAGTATCCGCACAAACGCATCATGATGCTATATATCAAAAGATCCTAGAGCCTCCAATCATCATACTGTAAGCTGGACTGAGTTGCACATATATAAAGCTATTGTTGTACATCGATATCGATATGTTAAATTCACGGAAAATTGGTGTGCTTATATGAGCATAAATGTGGATCGTTTGACCATTGGACGCGATGATCATGGGGATATTGCACCCGTTAAGAAAAAGTATCGAATTATTTACTTAGAACTGAGAATTATTGAATATCGAATTATTTACTTAGAACTGAGAATTTTTTAAGAAAATTTGGTTTACAGGTTTCAGAATAAAAATACCCATCTTAGGTTCGTAATTGCATATCCAATTAAATCATATCTAAACTCTAATATGATTGATGTGTTGTATTTAAAGATGTGGATCTGTACATATCTCTTGTTCGCTAAATTGTTCTACAATCACATGGAGAAATATTTATTTTGGAGTTTACATGCTCTCATAATTCATCCGTTATCCGATTGATGTACATTAGAATGCAATCAAAACAGTGTTTCATTAGTTGAATTCACTCTTGAGGATGATTTATTATACTCTTATGGTTCTCGTCTCGTTTTCAAATCATTTTGCAATGAATACTGGGCGAGAAACAAAGATGACTGATAAAGTATGCGTGGATATACCATGCTCGCTCCCTAAAAACCTAATTTTCATTCTAAAGAGCTATAAAATAGCAAATAGAGCATTGCAAAGGTGACATGTGCAATATATGGTAAAAGCATTCCTTGGTAATATATATCTTTGTTCTTTGAGCTGCATAAATTCATGGCAATAAGTTTATAAGATTATTTCATTTGAGATTAACACTGAAATTCGATGCATATACCGAACTCATTCAGGTGCACTAAAATTTAAATTTGTGACAGGTAACGAGCAAAAGAAATTGAAATAGTATTTCTGCCTTTAAAAATAACATGTGATAGATATAAATGATAAACATAATGAAGAAGGTTGTTGATGCTTCAAACTGAAAATGTCTAAGAGTCTTGTTACTTCGAGAAAAATTTCAACCAAAGCTTGAAGGGGGACTATTTAGTTGAAAAGCTCAAGCAACACATATGCATCTTTAAAAGAGACCTTCTTGACTCGAAATTGTGCATGAAATCTTAGGAAAAGGATGGTTGTATGTAAGATGTCTGTTTATATACGTATGTGCTACTTTTCAAAACGGATTTCTTACATGCCACATGTTCGGTAGTACAATAGAGCTTCAGCAGCATCCTATTTGATGATTTCGTAGTTTTTTATCATCAATAGTCCAAGCCTACTGCAAATCAAAGATTTCTTTCACATTAATATAAAACCAAAAGTTTCCACGTTTGTTTAGTACTTTTGTGAGCAATTTATGTATAATATTTCGAATTTTTTTCCTTTTTGTAAAAGAGGAAGTTTAAGTATTTCTAGTATCCCAAGCATGAATTGATAATAACAAAAAAAACAGTGATGGGGTATCGTACCCATGGGACCCGATAGTTATCCCATAAACTAGGGGTATGATGGCCATAAGGCAACACAAAAGGGAGGGGACTTCATGCAATCACCAGTTCTTCTACCTAACAAACAGAGGGATATTCCGATTGATCACTCTTTTAGAGGTTTATTGAATTTGGATGTGCATGCTTCTTTCCTTTTATTCTAGAGGGCTTCTCATCTAATTTCATTCCACAAGGAAAAATATTAACGGATCACTTCTCCAATTAAAAGACGCAACAAATTTATGTTACTTTGTAAATCCAAAAGCCCCTCCATAGCCTAATGAACATAAAAACTTCTTTCACATGAACAGAAAAGATGGCTTAAGTCTTCCCTACCATTGAGGCATGGCTTGCATCACGGAAGTGCTTCACAAATTTTGTAAGCTTTCCCAATTCCCTTATGGATAACTTTCCACATCACAATTGCTTGTTTATTCTCAATGAGGGGATGTCAAACGGCGAGGAACTTAAAATCCCATCTGACATGCAACCAATTTAGACACCACTTCTTCTTCAGAGAGATATGAGACTCTTGATTCTTCTTGAAACAAGGATTTTTTTCCAGGTTGTTGCAATTTTTCCATCGTATACCTTCTATGGGAGGGGGATCTTGACTAAGACGGAGGTGTGACTTCAAGTTTTCCTAAGCATGGAATTTGTTTCTTAGCAAGCTCTAGTCTTCATAGTCCACTCTTCAATAAAGTTTAATGTCCTTATATCTAATCCATTTTTTCTTTCTTGATTTCATAGATGCTTCCACAAACAAAACCCTTTGTTCATGCTTTTGAGGTTCATTGAGCTGACCTCCTTGATTCCCTTGATCAACAACTAGATCGAATCTTTTTGTGTAATATCGAAAACCCACTTGCAGTATTGTGTGGTATTTACGTAAGATTTTAGTTTTTTCCAACTTTTCAAAAACAAACAAACCAAGTGTGAGCCTCTAGGAGTAATCCAAAAAGGGGAGACAATAGAGAGAGTAAATCCTCACCCTTCTAGCGAGTTCACCCCACAAACATAAGAGAACTTTTGTTCTTAAAACAATTTGTTCCAAGTGGTATCCATATTTCTCCAAGCTTTAATGAACCACTTTGGCTGCCAACGTTTTGGAAAAAGATTCAACGTCCTAATTTCACCCCGACCCAAGAAATTTCTACAAACAAAAATAATCCATTGGATTATGGGAATGCCTTTGTTGTTGGGATCATGAATCCACATAAAAGTTTTGCTACTTCTTTCAATTTTGGCCGTATCTTTGTCTTTCGGTCTCAAGAACAATAGAAAATATATCATTGGGGATATGAGGAGCATGTTCGTTACTTTATCTTGCCTTTGACAGGCTGATTTTAATGGGTCAAGTAGCGAAGTTTAAGCTTGTTCAGAGCCCAATCCCACAACTTTCCCAAAGTAACATCAAATGCCATCCCAATCCCCAAGGGACAAAATATTTTAATTACCTGACCTTCATAGTCCACCAAAAACTAATGAGAGTGTCCAATAATAGCATTGAAGGAAGATTTTGAATAATCGACAAGCCACACAAAAGTTATGAAGACACTGGCGCAACAAGGAGATATTCTCAAGGTCATTTTGTAAGAAAGCATTTGTGTAATCAATAAACGTTTTTATGAGCATTGGTGCTATCATTTAGGTAAGACAAGCCCATGGGTTTGGCCAATATGGACATGATGGATAACCAAGAAGATATGGTCATTAGTAGCAATAGCAAAGCATAGTGATCTAGTGGGAAGCCCTGCCTAATCTAGCATTTAAATCTAATAGGTTTAGAGATCGAGCCATTAATTTTAGTGTGAACTCAAGTGTGCCCTTGAAGTTTCATAATCATCTTATTGAACTTTGGGCCACATCGAAGATCTATCAGAGACTGAAAAAGGAAGTCCCATTGAGTTAATCATAAACTTTATCAAAGTGGATTTTAAGAAAGAGATCTTCATTAGAAGCTAAGCTTGTCACTCTCATGTCGTCAACAAGTGTAGAACTCCATCTTCTTTGCCATTTGGTAGTGTGGAGAATAGTATCATCTTTCTGCTTGCTCTCTAAATTTCTTCCATAAAACCGAACCAAAATGTGTCCAAGTCTATATATAGGACTTCACTATGTCTTTGGGATGCCACACACGTGTAGGATCTCAACCTTTTCCATGGATGCATCACTGAGTTTTCAAAGACCTAATTTAGGAAAAGTGACCTTAGCTTGTAGGGAGTCTTTCCAACTCTATATGATCACACAAAAGGGTTCAATTGTTTTTGTATTCCATGTAGATGTGTGATCTTTGAGTCTTGTGAAGCAAGCTAGTAGACCCCTAAGATATGAAATCCCTCTTATTGATTTTTTGAGTTATTTAAATAAAGTTTGTGTAGCCATAGCTAGCATAGAGGCTTATGTGTGAGTGTTCTAGTTTGATTTCAGTGTTGAACATAGTTTATTAGTGATATCACTGATTTATTGTAATCTCGGGATTTTTAAAGATATTTCACTTTAGCAATTGAAGTGAGATACCTTGAATTATGAGGCTCTCTAATTCTAATTTATGCATGCAAAAGCTCTTGGGTCCAATCTTGATAGCCTTAGAGATTCAATGGTTTTACAAAAGAGAGCTCTATGAGAGTTCTTTGTGAGTCCACCATTGCTTGAAGGTTGCATAGGAAAATAAAAAATTCTCCCATCAGTTGTATCAGGGCTACTTGTTTGATACAAAGCATTCAAGAGAACCAAAACAAGACTTTGAAGGATTTTAAACACAAGACATATATTGGAAAAATCTTAACAGCACATATTTAGTAAAGGGGATTCTAGTAGTGAAGGAGGAGGACATAACTTGATCTGCTGAATATGTTTTGAAGGTGAGAGGTAAAGCTCTTGTTATAATTTATTTAATCTAGATCAAATGGATCTAAGAGAGTGCATTAGAACTCACCACGTCAGGATACAAAACTCAAACTGAAAACTTGGATAAGAATAATTATCATCTATGGAATTTTAGGATCTCATGTTACCCCATGGGAAAAGGATTATGGGGTCTCATTCATGGCATAGATGCAAGACCTAGATTAGGAGAACATCCAACTTCTCATCAACTAAGGAACCTCAAAGAGTAGAATGAAATGGATAAGAGAGTCATCTTCATACTATGTGAGCATATTAGCAATGCCATGACTGGGCATATAAAAGACTTAGATATTTCCATGAAAATATTCAAAACTTTAGAGAAGCTCTACTCTACCTCAACTAAATCAAGAAAGACTGAACTGAACAATGAACTTAACAACTTGATGAAAACCCCTAGAAGCAACATAAATGATCTCATTTTTAAAATCAAAGAGCTACGTGATGCATTGGGTTCCCTAAAAAAAAAGGTTGTCACATAGATGATGATGACCTAGTTTCATACACCTTAGATGGACATAGGGATGATGCGAAGTGGAAGGCTTTGACAACATCTCTATATGTTAGAGATACTCTTCCAGAAGTTTATCCATTGGTGGCCTTGATGGTCACAGGGGAGATGAATATTGGATCCGCAAAGACAAAGGTCAAATAACTCCAACCTTTTTATGAATGCAAAGGTAGAGGAAGAGGAAGGAATTAAGGTAGGAGAAGAGGCATCCATGACAAAGGATGAAATTTGATTTTGACCCAAGGCCAAGGAAGAAAAGACTCTTCATCATGAGGGAGAGGAGGAAGATGAAATTCAAAGGTAGAGGAGAAGGATGCAGCCACAAAAGAGACAATCAAAATTTAGAAGGATGGTTCGTTTGGTGTAGGTATCCCCACATTACAAGAGATTTCTATCAAAGGGAGAGGACAAATTCAAGCCAAAGATGTCAAGGTAATTATGCATCTAAATCAAATATCAAGGTAACTATCTAGATGAGAGATTGCAAGATAGAAGGTTCAAATGCATGGTATATTGACACTACATGTAGCAACCACATGCGCTACAAGGAGTTCTTAAACATGCAAGTGTGATCATCCGAAGGAGATGAAGAAATAGGTAGTGACACTCTTCATGCTATTACAAATATATGTGATGCTATGTTGAAAGGTTCTCTTAAATCAAATTGTTTAAAAGACATGTTTCCACAAACACAAAGAGCTTAGTTTCTGTGGGGATAATTATTGAGATAGGATTGGAAGTCATGTTCAATCAGAAAGGATGCTTTATAGAAAACCCTAAAACGGGTTACAAATTGATAGAAGAAAGGAAGAAGGAAGGAAAGATATTCACATTGGAGGTGAAGCCTAAATTCAACTAGATAGCTTAGTTCATATTTGGAAACAAGAAGGTAGTGGGACCTATGGCACAAAAGGTATGGACACATAAATACACAAAGATTGAAGGACATGGAGAACAAGAGGTTAGTATTAAGGTAGCCTTATCTCTATAATCATAATATTAAGAATTTGTGTGAAGCTTGTCAACTCGGAAATTAGAAAAGATTACCATTCAAGAAAGAGAAATTATGTGACCTATCATGCACTTGAACTAATTCATGAAGATCTTTAAGGACCATTGAAGCAGAATTCAATGTGAGGCAATAGATATTATGTAGCTTTCATGGATGAATGTACAAGCATGACTTGGCTCTACCATATGAAGCAAAAAACACATGTTTTCTATCTAAAGAAGTTCAAAGCTATGATTGAAATAGAATGTGATTCGTAGATTAAGTGAATAAGATCTCATGGAGGGGGAGAATACTTCCCCCATGAGATGTGTGATTTTTTGGAGAATAATGGTATGCAAAAAAAATCACATGTACCTACACACCACAACAAAATGGTGTGATAGAGATAGAGAATTGGTATATTGAAGAGTGTGTTAGTGTGCCGATGAAGTAGATATGTATGTGAACTTGTTATTGGGTTGCTGCACTAGTCACAGCCATATACATCATAAATCCATTTCGATTTCAATTTTGGTTTATGTGTTGGTTGTGATCTCTAGTTCTAGTTTCATGTAAGATTCTATTTATCTTTCCCTTTTCGTTTTGCTTTCATGTTTCCTCTTTCAGAAACACTTCCAATTCTTGAACCTAAAATTGATGCCTATAGTTTGCTCCAAGGTTCATACCTAGGTTTACTACTTTGGCTTACTCTAAGGTGTTGAATAAGGCATAAAGTTTTCATCTTTGGCTTCCTAGTACCCCATGGCTCCCTTTGATCTATTGGCTATGCATGAACACTCTTTGATTAAAGAGTGGAAATAAGGATTCTATTACCTACCAAGAAGGGGATTTGAACCCACAATCCCACATTCACACATCACGTGTTTTATCCATACACTTTTCTTTGTAACTCTACTCAATTTTACTTATATCTAGGATTATTTCCATCTATTGTACTTTTTCAATTTTCAAGACCCACACTTTGCTTTTCCATTTGAATTCAAGAATGGTTAAAATTATTTTTACATCGTTAGCAAGGGCTTTTTACTTCTGTACACCTATGGAACCTACACATACCATGGAGTACTTTGAGGAATTAGGGTATTTCTGAACAAGAGTTGGATCTCATGTGGCACAAATCTCTAGGTTCATGAAACAAGATTAGAAAATGTGATGAGTTTCTTCAAAAAAACCATTCTAAGGAGGAAAACCTTACAACGGTAATGAAGGCCACTATCACTCTTCAAGTTGATGGCATGCATACCAAATATGGGCATCAAGAACTTTCTATTCTCACGACTTAATGTTCCTAATGATGGACAGCATGTTTGATGATTGTTATTCTAGCTTCATGCTACTTATTATTTAGTTACAGGGAAAGCCCAACTATAATGAAATGTTTTATGACATAGTCGAGACCATCCCACATCATGGAAAGCCTTTAAAGACAAGTTTAAGGACTATTTGCTTCCCCCTCAATTTGATCTGCATGTTTTTCATTCATGAACCATCTTCATATGGAAAAAGGGTGATATTATTACACCTTTCATTGAGATTCCAACAAGTAAACAAGTAAAAGATTTCGACAAAATCTTTTACTTGTTTGCATTCCTGAAGATGTTCTTGAAGATAACTTGTATAGGAATGATGAGGATGGTTTGAAGATGGGGATCCAAACACTCTGGCCTACAATGCTTTGTGACACTACTTCTTTTGCTCATGATGCCAAGAAGGAGTTTTAATCAATTACCAACTAGATTGGTTTGCAACATTACATCAAGGATATCATTTTGTGAAGCCTAACTTCCCTTTCAAGTGCAATTTTACTACCTCTTCTTGTCCTATTTTTCCACAAGATCCTCAATCCAACTATTCAATGATAATTATTGCCTCATCCCTCCAATCTACAAAACATCCTACCCTTTAAAGTTCAACGGTAGATTCTTAGGAAATAGTGACAATGTATCGCCTAATGGAATTTTGATAAACTAGATATACTAACGCAAATTGTACATTGTAGCCCCTCCATCTGAAACCCATTGCAACCCAAATGCACAACATGGAGGCAGTCCGTGAACGATTTTCTCATGTTTGGATAGAGGAAGCATTGCAAAAAGATTAATTACCTTGAGTAATGAGATTTCTATTCATTCCTTACTTTGCATGCAAGTTATAATTAATAAGAAACTTGTTAATATTTTACATGATGCTTATGGTTATCCAGATTTTATTGCACATTTCTTAGTGCACGAACTCAAATTATAAATGTTTCCTTGTATCAAGGTAAGCTTTCATTTTCAAGGAACTCGATATAATGTAACATGATTTTCATTAAGATTTGTGTAGGTTCATACGTAGATACACCACATTTTTAATTTCCCCTTCGCAATCTAATGATGTTATAGTTGGTGTGCATTTTCTTCATCATTATAACCCACATATTTTTTTATCATATGTATACATTTAAGTTTTAATTTAAGATCAACTCATTTTTTTATCTGCAAGGCATGCTTTCCAACTACTTTCATTGATAAGTCTTATTCAAATTAAACGCGCATTTAGGAAAGGTCACAACGCATGCATCCTTTTTGTAACTATCATAAATGATTATACTTATAACCTTTTTGATGCACATAAATCTTTTATGACTACTTATAAGGATTGTTTAAAGTTGGATGATCTTTAAAAACTACCACCATCTCGAGGATCCTTTGATTATAGTATAGAATTAAGTCTAGTGGTGATCTTCCTCATAAAGCACCTTATAGGCATACCCTCTTCACCAAAAGGAAATTTAAAACCAAGTTAGGGATTTACTTCCAAGTGGACTCATAAGCCTTAGTTCCTCCCATTTGGAGGACTTTTTCTCTTAGTTGAGAAAAATAATAAAAATTATAGGATGTGCCTTGATTGTAGAGCCCTCAAAAAGATCACAATTAAGAACATATACCCTATTCCTTGCATAGAAGACTTGCAATCTAAACTTTGAGGAGCCCATAAGTTTAGTAAAAATAACTAGAACTCCTCTTACCATCAAATATAAATGATGCATAACAATATTTGCAAAACTATTTTTAGGACTCAGACCAGAAATTATGAGTTTATGTTCATGCCCTTTGGACATACAAATGTGCCTAGTACATTTGGAGATATGATGCATAACATTTTCCTTGACTATTAAGCTTTCATTTTATTTTTCTTTGATGATATACGTGTTTATAGTAAGAATGAAAGTGACCACGAGAAGCATGTAGAGATATTTTTTATTTTGTCATGACAAAACAAACTTCACGATAATGTTAAAAAGAGTAACTTTTTCAAAATAAACTAGAGTATTTAGGGAATATTATTTCTATTGGAGGAGTGCATGTAGGCCCAAAGAAAATCAAACCTCATTGTAGAATGGAAGTCAATCAATGATGTATGTTCTTCTCTTGCAATAACTAGCTTTTATGGGATGTTTGTTACAAGTTTTACTTATTTACCACTTCAAATTATTTTACTATTGAAAAAAAATAAAATTTGCATGGGGTTTGCCCAACAAAAATCTTTTTAAAAGTCAAATATGCACATGTTTTACACTGACCTAATTTTGCACAGCCTTTTCATCTAGTTATTGATGCTAATGGCTTAGATATACGTGCAACTTTAATCAAAACTAACCAACAAGCTATTAAGCACTTATTAAATCAATCATGAATCTCTCGGCAACATATTATATGAGATTCATTTGTTCAAAATTTTGAGCCTATGATTTAGTCTCAAATTGCAAGATCTAATATTGTACTAGAGGCCCTCGTTCATTTTCCATCGTTGAAGTTACATTCAATTTTTGTCCATAATATTTCTTCCATCGAAATTCATTCATTCCATGATGGGATTCCCACGTATGCTTCTAGTTTGTAAATCTCACATGTTTGGAATGAGTTCAATAATTATGCATCTTCCTCTCATGAAAACTATAGATTTGAGAATCCGCTTGATACTTATGAAAAACAATTATGCATCACTCATATTTTTATAAAAAATTGTTATGGAAGGAAATGCATGAATCACCTTATATGGGACAAAGAGGCATATAAAGTGCAATATCCTCTTGCAAAGATTTCTTTTTTTGGCCACGTGTGGAGAAGGATATTACACATTATATTCCCTAATGCATTGTATGTCAATTTGTAAAACATCACATGGTAAAGCATTTGTCTTGTTAATAGAACTTCCCATTCCAAAAAAACCATGGGAATAAATTTCTATACATTTCATCACTAGTATTCCTTTGACGTCATGACATAATGAGAGGTTTTTACAATAGTTGATAGGTTTCGTAAATATTCATATTTCATTTTATCTAAACAGACCTCATATGTCGCTTAGGGTGGTAACTTGTTTATTAAAAGAGTTTTCCCACATAATGGTTTTCCAAATTCATGTTGTCTGATTATGATGTTCGTTTTTGCAATGCTTTTTTAGTCGCACTATTTCAACATTTTTGTCAAAAATAGATTTTTGGTTTGCATTATATCGTGAAATTAGTGGGTAAAGTGAAACTACAAATCCCACTATCGTTGATTTACTGCATTGTTATTCATTAGCAAGTCCCAATAACTCAAATGTGAAATTACCATTACTTCAATTTTCATACAATAACACGGCACATGCAACTACTAGCGGTGTACCTTTTGAAATTATTTATAGAAAAAGCTTGCCATTCCTATGTCACTCACTCAAAGTGATACTATTGACCATATCCCACAAATACACATATGTAGAGAATAGTACAAAAATGAAATCTCACAAATTTAATTGGAGAATAGAAAGAGACAAGAGACGTGCCACAAGATTGGGTACAATCTCCACCCACATAATGGATGATTCTATCAAAGCATGTGTATTTATAGATATTTATCATTACATCTTGAGTAAAAGATACATGAGGGGGGCACTTTGAAAAGCGTGCAGTTACAGAAATCTAATTTATTTACAAAATCTTTCCTTTTCGAGAAATCTACTATTTTTACAAAAGGTTGCTTTCCTAAGCGATTGATTATTTTTAATAAAAATAAATAAATACTATCTTCTAAATATTATTCTACATATCTTCAAAATATCTGAATAAGTCCACATGCATTCACACCCTCATGAGTCTTCACATACTATATCAAAACACAAATCCCCTCAAGACATTAAAATCCTTATAATATTCCATTATTCCATAAAGTAAAACATGCATCCCAAGTGACGAGAAGCTGAGCTTAGTTGATAAGAATAAAATAGACATCGACGGCAAGGCTCATGTCCCATCACCAAACAATCACAAGCATGCTCCATATCAAGACACATGCATGGAATTGGAAAATTGGAATTTAATGACAGGTAATGATCTACGGAAATCAAATGATCATAGTGTGCAGTTAGTGATGTTTTATGAATCCATTGAGATTCCTCAAAGGAGTGATTTTTATATTTGACTAAATATCTATGATATTGGTTACCTCTACATGTAGTAGTAACATTCTAATCAAGTATTTTCTCTTGAACTAAAATTTCAGCTAACAATGAAGTGAGTGGTAAAGTTCCTTTAAAATATTTCAATTAACTATTATGAAAAGATGTATATTCCAATTAGAAGGTATGTCTAATCTAAAGGCATTCTGATTAATTTAAAAAAAATATATGAAAAGGTCCATAATAATGTGGTGCAAGTCTAACTTTAGGACATTATGAAATATTTTCCAAATGTCTTTTAATTATTCGTAACCATACTAAGTGATTTTCATTTAACTGTTTATCCACTCCTTTGTTTTTACATTATGCATGTAACATTCTTGGCTCCTCTTAATGTGCTCATGAGCCTCATAAAGTGTAGAAATATGACCTTGTGCAAAAGAATAGACCATAGGTATATCAATTTGAGTGAGAGTCATGGGAGTGGGAAGCTTTTTACCATAAACTATTTCATATGGTGCACATCTAGTAGTGGTATGTGTTGTGTTATTATATGCAAACTGCAATAAAGGAATTTTCTAATCCCAATATCTTGGATTATCTAAACAATAACAACGCCATAAATCTAAAATAGTTCTATTTGTAGCTTCACTTTTCCCATTACTTTCAGGATCAAATGCAAAGCTAAATTCTATTTTAGAACCTAAATTTTGAAATAATGCAACCCAAATGTGATTATGAAAACGAACATCCTGATCTAAAGAATAAAGTTTTGAAAACGATGTTGTGTTAAAATACATTTAATAAATCACTTAGCAGCTTGAGGTGTAGAAAGAGTCATTTTACAAGGAATGAAATATGCCTCTTTTCTAAACCTATCAACAATTGTCCAAATCATATCATTATGAGATGAAGTTGTAGGAAGACCAATAATAAACTCCATAGAAATTTGTCCCATGGTCCATTACGTATGGGAAGTCACATAATAATCTAAAGTATTTACCACCATGTCATTTCACAGGTTGTCGTCGGGTTCGTGGAAAGGAGACAAGAATTTGAATGATAGTTTACCAAAGAAGAGCATGAGAACTTGTATAGAGATTTGGAAGCTCAAATTCTTAACAAGAAAAGGTTGCCTCCAAACCCTTAAATAAAGAAAATGCTCAAATAAAGATTACTCTTGCGAATTGCGATTTCCAACCACGTTTTATTAGATTTGTGCTCTTAAGTATGTCGAACTCTTGTGGCCTCCCAAAAGGAATTACATATAAATTCCTTATTTCTTTGAAATCATAAGCACAAGACAAACAAAAGATTGGGAAGAAGGCGACAATAAAGCAAACTTCTTGTTTGCACTGACCTCTACTTATTTCAATTGAGCAACCTCATGAGTTTGGAAGTGTATGTTTGGAAGAGAAATACTTGGAACAATTATATATCACATGTGCAGGAGTAGCAATTTTATCCATAATGTTTGTAAATAACTAAGGATATATGTTTGTATCATATACATAAATGCATGTGTTAAGTACACCCTTCATATGAAGCTGTGCGCAACACTTCCATACATGCATAAACCTATCATTCTCATTATCTTGACGATAAATATTAGCATAGAAACTTACACATTAAACATTCTTGTGATGACCAAAGTGCAGCATAGTATGAGAAAATTTTGTCGTCACATTCCCCACAAAACAAATATTTTCCATGTACCTTTTCATACATGGTACTACTCATAAACAAAATATCACTTTTTACAAATGGAGGAGCATCATATTTCCCATTTCATGCAAGATGAGTCTGGCAACGTTTAGCATAGACAATGTGACTTCCGGACAAGCCATTTCATTTGCTCCTCCATACCTTGTAGACTTGACTCGCATACATAGCTCTTGGAAAATTCAAACATCCATGTTTCAATCATTTGCACATAGTCCCCATTATTCACGATTCCCTCCACTACATCATGTGAAGATGCACATGATGAATAAAGAGCACATGTGTATAGATTTTTGGATTTTGGAGTGTTTAGAACATCTTCAAATAGTTCCATCAGGCATACATTTTTATCTATTTCATGCTTGGAATGGTTTTGAGAAATATCTTCATTTTTATCATTTTGAATCTGACTTTCATCTTTAGTGGAAGAAAAGGTTTGAATAGATTCATTCCATTCTCTCATCAAGCAGAAGTGATCATTATCCTCAAACAACAATATATTAATGTTTTTGTCATTCAATCTATCATGATTTCTTTCTATTCCAATGTGAGCAATTATCGAATGTGCTTCTATCTCTAATCTCTCCAAGAACTCTTCATCCTTGTCTTTTTTATGATCCCAAAACATTTCTCCTTAAATATGAATGGAGTCCACATCCTCATAATCAAGAAAGTCTTGATCTTCAATGTCATTAGAGACTTGTTTATTGAGGTCAAACTCATTACAACTTTGACACCTCCTAGAACTATGCAAATAGTTTGACGACAACACAATTTCTATCTTCAAAATGCCATCATAGAATTCTGCATCCATCTCCATGGATTCTTGCTCATTCTCCTCACAGGATGTACTTAGAACACCTTCTTCATACAGTTCTTGATTCATTGACTCTTGCTTGAATATCTCATCATGTATGAGAATCTTGACATATACATCTGAATCAACTCAAGCTTCATCAATGTAACTGTTTGACTCAATAGTTTCACATTGAATTTCTTTTGATGCTATACACACATCACATTTATCATACATTTCAACAAACTTTACATCTACCACTTCATGCTCGATTTCTTCATCATGTGGACTCAACTCAACATGATCATCTTTGACACACATACCGGTATGTAGAGGATCAATCAGTGGTTGTTTCGCATCCTCCTCATGGGCATTCATATCTCCCTTTTCATGGAGTGCAACATCATTTACGTAGAGTCGATCTTGATATCCATAGGCATAGCATCATGCTTATCACCATCGGCATACATATCACTCTCTAGAGGACTTGTTATTAGCATGTCCTTCTTACTACAAGTCGGTTCACTTCCTTGCATCTCTTTACAAATGTACAATATGACACTATTCACATCATTTTCATTGACATTAGGATCATTTCTTGTAATGTCCTCAAATCTAGAATCATGTCCTTTGGAGTCTCTTCATAAATTTATTCATCAAGCCATTAATTATATCTAGTTCATGTGTTCTAGTAGATGCATCACTACCACCTAACATCAAATCATTCTCCAAACTTACTCCAATGGCATTACATAAGGATGCATCTCAAAATTGATCTTTAAACATATTTATTAGATTATCTTTATGTACTTCATCTTTTATCTCAAATTCCTTCACCCTTAAGACTCATAGATTTCTATAACTCATCATTTGTATCTTGATTTGTTTCTTGATTTGTTTGTTTATCCTCCAATGGATACGAGGATTTTAGCAAGACACAAGAAACCTCATCTTGTTTTCTTGTTGACTTTTGTTGAATTTTTTGTTTTGTATTTGATGTTTGTTTGATTTGATTTTGATTGGCTTCCACATGCTCCTTTGCTCCTCCCATCATTAGAGTTTGTGCATATATAGCACTTGAAGATGTGATTATTGACGAGAAGTCTACAGGATCTTGTTACCTTGTAACCTTAGATGTCATATCAATTGCACTTTTAGAATTTTCTTCATAGGTCCCATCATCAGTATGTATGTCAAGCCCATGCATATCTACTTCATGCCAAGTGGGTTCTCTACAACTTTATGGACTTGAATGTTATCCACAATCGGTAAAATTCTCAAAATTTGGTTATCATTTTCATTTGCTTGAAGATCGACTCTCCAATAATTTAGAAATTTTTCAATCGTTTGCTGCTTCTTAACATATCTTCTTATAGCATCATGAACAGGTGTCCAATTCTCTCTGTGTCTTGGTTCGGTATCCATGTCTTGCAGAAGTGGAATTAATTCCTCTGCGGCTCTAACATCTATTGCTTGAAGAAACAAAAAAACTCTTTCACGCATCAAACATCTCTTATCATGCTCAGACATGTCTTCGAATAATTTCTCAACCTCTCTTTTAATTTCTAGGATCGGTTGGTCTTAAGGCATATGAACCCAGCTCACGAAAGATCTAGGAGCCACTTTATCTATATCCTCTAGCATGAATTGCATGAGGAGTGTTGAATTGTATTGCGACCATGTCGTTTGATTTAACTGCATGAGTTGATTGTGCATGTCAAATTTAGACACATAGACAAAGTTTTCACATAATTCATGTTCCTTCATCGAATTTAAACCAACACCTAAGTATTTGGCTTCGAGTTCATATTCTTTACAGAACTTAGAACTATTTTGATGCCTATCCACTTCGTGAAAGCATAGGGACTAAGCTAGGAGATCACCCATGTTTGAAGTGCTAGGTCTGCTAAACTAGATCTTCAACTTGATTACCCAATTTGCTAGCGCTATGATCTACTCACCCCCTCCTTTCATGTCGGGTTTATAGGTATGCCGATATGTTCTTGGAAAGAAGGAAGAAAAGTACAAAATCTATCATTTACTAAGCAGTTGTAGAATTCTTATGACACCACGTTCTATGATGACGTTAAACTTCTATGGAGATCTAGAAGTTACTTTGTCATGTGGAGATCCCCACAAGTTTAACTTTTCTTAATCATACTGTGCAAATTTAGGTTCACAGATGCACGATCAAATGAAGCATGCCAAAGACGATAACATGAAACCAATTCATCCGAGTTCAAGATAAAAGTTTGATTTTGATTGGACAAAAGCCTTTTGCACCTATTTTTTTGAGTGCATAATATCACATATAAAAGAAAAAAAATGCAACTCGATGCACATGCAGATGCAAACATAACTCACTAATTTCATTATTTCAAAGGTTATGCGCCTGTTAGAATATGTCTATAATCAATATATTTTGTTTCTTCAACACAATTGTTTGGTGCTGACGTCATAACATTCCTACGCGTGACCTAAGAGCATATGAATATCATGCATTGCTATGATGAGAGCGAGTAGACTTCATCTTGATGTCTGATTCGAAAGTCATAAATGCTTCAAGATTTTTGAGAGCCGCATCTTCATGTAAATGGGAATGGAACACAAGTTGTCGGATTAAGGATTGTTCGTTCTAGTGAAGGATGATCACACCATCTTTGCGATATGTTAGATTTGCATCAGTATGAAATAACAAATAGGGCAAATGCAAAAGCTTTCATAGGAGCTCCAGAACTTCCTATCATTGCCGATGGGAAAACACAAACAATAGCTATTATGATGATGTCGTGATGGACATAAATCCAGAGCAGATGTTTTCTTTTTGAATAATTGATGTCCCAAGATAATTAAGCTTTCGCAACTTCCAATGTGAAACATATGTTTATCCAACGCAAAAAATGGCTAAAGATGTGCGCAAATAGTAGACTCAAAGAGGAAGAAAAAAAACCAGGAAAAGACTTCACCCATAGTCACGATTTGAAGTTATTCATCGCTTTCAATCATCAGATTGTTTAAGTTGAAATTTAAGGTCCCAACTTAAACAGTGCATTCGATCGAAGAAAGGAAAGAACTAGCAAATACATTATGAGCAGTTTGTGAGAACGCAGAGCATACAACTTTTAGTAAACGTATGGAGGAGAATTAGGGAATAGGCATAGTTGCAAAGACAATCTTACACAGAAAGCGGCACTCTCCAATCGATGCAATTCAAACCGATGCTCCAAATTATTATGTAGAAAAGGCGAGGATTAAACTTTATGCAAGAGTCTTCGGAAGTTCTCTACCTTCAGCAAATCTACATCGTCTGAGGTTTACACACTCCTTCTCAAGCATATTACACATGATCATCCGTCTTTCCTCCCTGTACTTCTTTGTCCTGTGGAGCCTTCCTCCAATACATCATGACTTTATTGCCATGAATTGAGCATAAATTGTGGGGCAAAAAGATAGGATCTACTACATAGATCAGAGGTGCAACAACATGTGCACTTTATTCATCATCACAATGTACATAGACCATCCATTTCTTCTTTAGAAGCCTACTGATCCTTTCTTCTCTAAAACATGCAGAAGTTTTCGAGTTCCTCCTGAAATCGAGCATTTTGTCTCTAATCTTTTAGCTTCTACCTCATTCTGCTCTACCCGTTTTTTGATAGTTTTCCCTCATCAAATCCATTCCTTTTTCTTTTTCACGTGCTTCTTCTCCGTTGTTTCTCTAGGCCATCGATATGAGAGCCTCTCTCGACGGCTTGCATATTTTTTTTCATGAACGGATCCTACAATCGTGCTTTCAATAGAGGTGGTTAGGAACAATAGCAAAGAGATGAATGTCAGACAGAGCTTCCATTTTTCTTCCGCATCCCTTCTCTAAAATCTCAAACCACCTTCTCTTCTCTTCCAGGTAGTGAACAGCTGGCTTTCCTTTGAATAAGGCACCTTTCTTTCACTAGCCATTCCAACACATGAGCACACTTCCCATGCAGGCATGAATACATAGATTCAAATAATGACATACACCGTTTGTTTGCTACCTTGTGTGCCATATATACATATTGAAACTCATGCATAGATGTATTCGCATCTCGTAGATATTTATAATGTTTTCTCTCCCATTGCCATATATGCACACACAATAATGAATTATTTTAGCTCTTCATATCCTTAGACTTTGCGAGCGCACATATAATTTTTTATGTACACACATACACTAGAATTACAAAGTTTTAGGTACTTTTCATTTTTTTAATTACACATCAATTGTTTACTGAATTGGCATGTGCACACATTGATCGCATGTGCACACATTGATCACAGACATGAAATACAATGCATTTGCCGCACATAACACTCAAAAATTAAATAGTTCCATATACATGCACGCGTACTTGGAAATTCCCTACTCATTCCAAGAAAATTAATATCACAATCATAATGGCTTGCTAGGAGCTATAAGCCAAGGTCATTCATTATTCCAAAGAACAAGCCAATTCAAAGACCAACAAAACGAGAATGACCAGAGGTAGACATGATGCTCAAGAAAGTTATGCTATCTACATGCAATTTGGATTTGTAGAAACATAAACAACATGTATCATCACACATATAAGCACATGTGTATACTGCATTTTCTTATACTCATTAATGTTTATGCAGGTACACAAGGAATGCAATAGAAAACCCATGATTGCCTTGGAACTTGACTTCATAGCACATACAAGAGAGGTTACTTCCTATGGTAGACATCACCAAGATCTTCTTTGATTGTTTGATTTGACGTCATATGAATGCCATCTTCATTTCATGTATCCTTCTTCATTTGAGCTTGGTTTTGAATCCAGACCACAACATTGACACACAATGCAATGGAAAACATACTATGCAATATTATGTTTTATATTTGGCCAAAAGAAAAATTACTTACACATAGAAATAGTACTTTGTATCCCCCATATATGGTGGTTCATGCATCTCTTTCATAACAAATTCTTTAAAACCTTGTGTGATGCATAACTTGTGTTGGAAATACAAGAATCCACTATGAAAACTGTAGTGATCCTCTTTAGATGGTGTAGAATTATTGAAAGCATTCCATGGTTGTGAAAATTACAAACCAGATGCATAAGTAGGATTCATTTCATGAAATGAATGAATATCAATAGCAAAAACATTATTCATTGAAATAATATTTGTTCGTCCAAATGGGAAATGACTAAGGGCATCAAGTACAACATTAGCTTTGTCTGGTTGATATTGAATCATAGGCTGAAAAGTTTGTGTGGATAAAGCCCATTTAATGTGTCTCTCAAAAATCAATGGTTGATTTAATAAATGCTTCATTGCATGTTGGTCTATTTTGATTAGAACTTCAGAACCCATAACGTAATGTTTCCAAATTTTTAAAGCATGCACAATAGTTAAAAGTTCCTTATCATATGTGCTATAATTTTGTTCAAACAGTTTAAGTTTCCTAGTTTCAAATGCAATGGGATGATCATTTTGCATTAATATAGCACGTATAACTGGTTGTGCAAAATGTGGTACTTGCAAAACAGGTGCATGAGAAAGTGCATGTTTGAGTTTTTCAAAAGATTGTTGTTGTGCTTATCCCCATGCAAAGTTTAACTTTTTATTTCAAACTAATGTGACTGGAAGTGCTAAATAAGAAAAACCTTTTGCAAACTTTCTATAAAAAACTAGCTAAGCCTAGAAAAGAGCATACATCATTCATAGATTGAGGTATAGGCCATTCTTCCATTACTTTAGTTTTCTTTGGATCAACATGAATGCCTTGACTAGAAACAATATGGCTTAAATACTTTGATTCTTTTTTGAAAGAAGTAACTCTTTTCAAGATTGGCATAAATTTTATTTTTGCATAACAAATTAAAAAAAGCTACTAAATGTTTTTCATGGTCATTTTCATTCTTATTATACACAAGTATATCATCAAAGAAAACAAGAACAAAAGCTTGGTAATCAAGAAAAATGTTATTCATCATACATGAAAATATAGCACGTGCATCGATGAGTCTAAAAGGCATTACCATGAGTTCAAAGTGACCAGTCTCAGTTTTAAAGGTAGTCTTATAAATGTCATTTTGTGTCATTTGTATCTGATGGTACTGAGATCTAAGATCAATTTTGCTAAAGACACATGCTCCACAAAGTTTATCTAGAAAATCATCTATTCTAGGAATAGGATATCTATTTTTTATTGAGCGTTCTACAGTCAATGCACATATGTAAGTCTTGTTCTTCTTTTCTACTAAGAGAAAAGGTGCTTCAAAGGGAGAAGAACTAGGGCCTATAAGTCCTTTGTTGAGTAGATCCTTAACTTGATTAGCAAGTTCTTTTTTATGTAAAGGGCCATGCCTATAAGGTGCTTTATGGGGAGGAGAACTACTAGGAGTTAAGTCTATACTATGG
>CM035416.1:10693670-10751170 GCA_020310875.1 Ceratopteris richardii
ATATGTGTGTGTGTGTATGTAATATGCATTTGTCTATGCACATATGTGTGTGTATACATATGTGAGTGTGTATGTAATATGCATGTGTTTATGTATGTATGTGTGTGTGTACATACAAATATGTGTGTATGTATGTATGCATATGCATGTGTGTATGTATACATGTGTGTATGTATATGTGTGTATACATGTATGTATGTATGTGAGTGAGAATGAATATGTGTGTGTATGTATATGCATGTGTGTATCTAATATGCATGTGTGTATGTAATATGCATGTTTGTATGTAATATGCATGTATGTATGTATATGTGTGTATGCATGTGAGTATGTAATATGTATGTCTATGTATATGCACATGTGTATGTAATATGTATGTGAGTATGTATGTAATATGCATGTGTGTATGTAATATGTATGTGAGTATGTGTATGCATATGTGTGTGTCTGTATGTATGCATCTGTCTCTCTATCTCATTCTCTTTCTATTTCATCTCTCTCTGTCTCGTTCACTCTCTCTCTTTCACTCTCTCTATCTTTCTCTTTCATCTCTCTCTCTTTCTTTCTCTCTCTCTCTCTTTATGTTTCTCTAGATCTCTCTCTTTCTTTCATCTCTCTCTCTATCTCACTCTATATCAATCGAAAAAAAAAACAATCACTTACATCGATGTAATTGTTTGGAGCATTGTCCTCAAGGTCCACTTAATGTTGCCCTTCGTCGAATTCCAAAGATTTGATGCCAAGAAGCTCCTGCAAAATGAAAGAGAAGAGAAATTAGAAAAGGGAAAACACAAAGGTCTAAAGAAACAGAGATGTAGAGAAAGAGAGAGAGAGAGAGAGAGAGAGAGAGAGAGAGAAAGTGAGAGAAAGAGTTTGAAAGAGAGACATGTGTGTACACAATAGGCGCAGAATGTAGTTTGCGCACGCAAACTTGACAGTAGCAAACTTTGGTTCAAAATGCAAGCAAATGTCGAATTTTTGCTCTCGGGCCCAGTTAAATGCCTCGGTATAAGCGTCGGTATGAGGGTCGGTATAAGCGTCGGTATAAGCGCCGGTATAAGTGTCGGTAATTTATAGTAAAGTACCGACGCCTATACCGGCGCTCATACCGACGCTTGTATACCGACGATTAAATGACTGTCGGTATTGCATCCGTTGTTTTTCAAGCATTTTCGACGGTCTTACCGACGCCGAGGCGTGATCGTCGGTATGGGCAACGTCGGTATGCCCTTGATATGTTGTAGTGATAGAGATTCATTGCACATATTATATTGAGATTGGTTTGTATTCCCATCTCCAAACCTTCTCCATACTTTCATTGCAAGGTATCTTCAAGAACCATTTCAATCATACGAATAAGTAATAGTCATTGCCAAAAATGTGTAGTACATTAGACACAGTATCTGTAAGAAAATAACAGCACAACAAAATAGACCTGTAGATAGAGTTGAGAGAAAAACGCAGACAAAGATAGACGGAGACTAAGAGATAGAGAACTCGAATTCTCAGATTGCCTAGCATAATGCAGTTACAATTATGATGCTGTCCACCCGTGCGCTCCCACTATGGAGCTTAGATGGCGATCTAGAGAGACTCTAGATGAAGGGCTTATGAGTGCGCAATGCTATGTAAAGCTCAACCTGGGCCGTGCTTATATAGCTTTTACAAGGTGGTTCGGTATAGATAAACGTAGTCGGGAGATACAAAATAGTCGATAAAATATATGATCAAACAATATCTCCACGACCAGAAGTCCTACTGTCTCGGCCCTACGGGCCAGCGGGGATAGGCCCCCCGGACCCCGTAGAAGGGGGCAAGCCCCCCTCTGCACTCCCCCCATTAAGGTTCTATGGGGAAATCTTGCAATGCCATAGAGCCTTTATTTTCACGTTAAATGCCAACCCAGTGGCATGGAAGTCTATGCCCTACCTAACTTAACGGCTAGGCTCACAAAGATAATCTACAACCATCAATAGTCACACATAGACCTCATCTAACTTGGAAGTTAGGGTTCCACAAATGTCTGGGCTCTCATAATGGCTTCTCCTCATAATGGGGGCCTTACAACTTAGAGCACCGTGGATCCTTTGTGGTCACATGAGGATGGAGTATTGAGCATATCTAACACCCCCCCTCAATGTCCACCCGATGGTGAACTACCTCCTTGGTCCAATCCCAAGCTTTGGAAAATGTCGAAGAAGTTGCTCTCGCCTAAGAGCCTTGGTGAAGCTGTCTGCTCCATTTTCTTTAGTAGGGCAATAGGTTATCTCCACGACCCTGTCCTCAATCAACTCACGCACATAGTGATAGTGGATTTCTATGTGCCTGATACGTGCATGGAAAACAGGATTTTTGGCGATGGCCATGCAACTTTGTTTGTCACACTTCAACTTTGTAGTCTCCTGTCCTTGTATTCCTATGTGCCATAGGATCCTCCTCAACCATACTGCTTCACATGCTGCAACACATGCAGCTTTGTACTCAGCTTCAGTAGAAGATAATGCTATAGTCGGTTGTTTCTTACTGATCCAAGAGAAAATCCTTGATCCTAAAGAAAAGCAATATTGAGAAACTGATTTTCTGGTATCAATATCTCCTGCCCAATTTAAGTCATAGTATCCAACTAGAGATGATCCTTCTTCATAAAGAATACCATAATCAGTGGTTCCTTTCACATACCTGAGTATCTGCATGCTTGCCTTCCAATGAGCTTGGCAAGGCTTATTAGAGAACTGCTTACTACTCCAACAACATAAGAAATGTGTGGTCTGCTATTGCACAAGTAGATGAGACCTCCAACTAATTTCATGTATCTTCCAATATCCATTGGAGGTGAAGTATCTTCAATAGATAATTTTGTGTTGACCCCCATAGGTGAAGAAATTTCCTTGCAATCCTCCATGTCGAATGCCTTCAATATCTGCCTTGCATACTTTTGTTGAGAGATGAAAATCTTCCCTGGTTCTTGCCAAACTTCAAGACCTAAGCAATAATGCATTAAGCCCAAGTATGTCATTTCAAATTCTGAACTCACGGCATCTTTTGTTTGTTGAAGAAGAGCATCATCATTTCTTGTAATCACAAGGTCATCTACAGAGAGTACAAGCACAATTGTCTTCCCTCATTTCTTTAGAACATACAAGTTAGCATCAGAAGCACATCTTTTGAACCCTAGATCCAAGAGATAATTATCTATCCATTGGTACCATGCTCTAGGGGCTTGTTTTAGCCCATATAATGCTTTCTTCAACTTACATACCTTGTTCTCTGAATGGGGAGCCTCAAACCCTGGTGGCTGAGACACATATACCTCCTCCTTGAGGTCTCCATTCAAGAATGCTGATTTAACATCCATGTGATAGACTGGCCAATGCTTATGTGTGGCCACAGCTAGTACTACTTGGATAGTAGTCATTCTTGTTGTCGAGGCAAATGATTCACATAAGTCAATGCCTTCAACCTCTGAGTAGCCCTGTGCAACAAGTCTTGCTTTATATTTTTCTAGAGTACCATCAGCCTTGTACTTTAGCTTCCAAACCCACTTGGTGCCAATGACTTTACGCTTAGGGGGTCGATCCAATAGCTCCCAAGTTCCATTCTTTATGATATTTTTGTATTCTGTTTGCATGGCAGCCCTCCAATTCGGATCATGGAGTGCCTCTTCCACATTGGTTGGTTCCTTTGCTTCTTCTTGAATGAGATCAACCATCAAGGCTGTGTTTACAATATGGGCGCTTGCTCGTCTTTGTTCCTCTATTCTCTCTGGTTGCCTCGGTCCATCTGCAACTTGTTCTAGTGACTGTGGGATGGGGTTTGCAGAATCATAGAGCTGCCTCACCCAACGTGGCAATGGCTTTTCCACTTGGGTGTCGACAGGTTGGTGACTTTCAGACTCATCATCTGAAGATGATGTTTCCTTCTCTTATGTAGAAGGGATAGCTCTTGGGCCAGGTTCATAGTGGATTGCCCCTTCGCCTGATGATAAAGTGGAAGCTCTCCTTCCTAGCCTACGGGTCATAAAGCTTATAAGCCTTCTTATCTTCACTGTACCCTAGGAAGATACATTTGATGCTTTTTGGTTGAAGCTTGTTTCTCTCTCTATCTAGAGCATGTACATAACATTTACTTCCAAATACTTTGAAATGGGAAACAGAAGGCTTTTTACCGGTGCAGGCTTCTTGTGGAGTCTTTCCATCAAGTGCCTTGGTGTAGCTTCGATTCAAGATGTAGACATCAGTGTTGACAGCCTCTGCCCAAAACTGATTAGGCAGACCCTTTCCTTTCAACATGCACCTTGCCATCTCCATGATGGTTTGATTCTGACGTTTTGCAACACCGTTCTGTTGGGGAATATGTGCCACTGTGAGTTGATGCTTGATTCCCTTACTCTTGCAGAAATCTTCAAACTTTGTTGATGTGAACTCACAACCACCGTCTATCTTGAATTTCTTCATCTTCTTCCCTGTTTCAGTTTCAACAAGGCGAAGCCATTCTTTAAACTTACCAAAAGCTTGAGCCTTATGGCGAAGGAAGTACACCCACATCTTCCTGCTATAGTCGTCGACAACTAACATGAAGTAGGAAGATCCACCCAAGGCCTGTGTAGGCATTTTTCCGCACAAGTCAGCATGCACCAACTCTAGAGGATAGCTTGCCCTGTTCTTGCTTTCTTGTGGGAATGCCTTCCTCTTTTGCTTGCCCATCATGCAAGCTTCACATGGTTCCTTCATTTTTGCAATCGATGGTAGGTGTGCAACCATACCTCTGTGATGCATCTCCTTCAGTACAGGGCATCTAATGTGGCCAAATCTCTCATGCCATAGATTACTTGTGCCCACGTTTCTAGTGGTTGTAAGAGCACACAACTCATACAGGTTGTTCCTCCTTATGCCAGTCCCAACGATGTTGTTGTTACCGTCCATAATCTTAGCTCCTCTCTTACTGAAAGATACTTGGTGACCTTGATCAATTATAGAAGCTACTGAAAGTAGATTTCGTTTATTTGTGAAACATATAGCACATTTGAAAGATTTCTGATATCACCATTAGAGTTAATGAAAGAAACCGTACCTTAGCCCTCTGCAGGACATCTTGCATTGTTTCCTACCTTTACTATGATGGGTTCCTTTAGAAGCTATATGGAACTGTAAAGGTCTTTTCTACTCGTCATGTGACACAATGCACCACTGTCCATCACCCATGAGTCATGTGTCCCTAAATCTTTAGCCGAAGAGCATACCTCCTCTATCGTAACAAATAACTCAAGCTCTATTTCTGCTCTGTTGACAGACTCCTTGCCCTTGCCACCTTTTGAAGAGCCACTCTTCTCTTCTGCCTTCCTGATGAGACAGTCTTGGATTCTGTGTCCCTTCTTCTTGTAGTGGAAACACTCTCCCTTGAACTTCTTTTTGTCGTTCTTCTTTTTGTCTCCATCTTTTGAAGATTTTGTTTTGCCTCCTTTAGCATTTGCTGTGAATGCAGCATCTTCTTTGCTACCACCACTCCTTGCCTTGAGCCGCAGCTCCTCCTCCATGAGTAAGGCACTGAATTCTTCAAAAGTTAGTGGTTGAGGTCTAATTTGAGTGTTAAGAGCAATTACCAGACCATCAAACTTAGGTGGACAGATTCGAAGACAACATCGAGCTAGCTCCTCACTTGACTTTTCAACACCTGCTCCCACCATTTGATCTCGTAGATTCTTTATGCGAGTGATAAACACCTTTGCAGTCTCCCCATCAGCAAACCGTTCTGCCGCAAGCTGATTCTCCAAGTTCTGAATCTGTGTCTAATTACGAGTTTCATATTGATTTCTCAATATGTTCCATGCGTCACACACCTTTGTAGTATGCTGAATCAGAGTCAGAACACTATCAGAAGTACTTGTAACAAGAGCAGAGAGTGCATCTGCATTTCTAGGTTTCCAAGCACGTAGAAGATCAGCATGAGGAGGAATCATTCGACTAGGATTATTTGGATCAAGTCTTTCTTAGGGCTCATGATCAGTCCCAAGAACAGTCTCCAAAAGCTCATAGGAATCAAGAATAGAAGTGATTTTGAACTTCCACAAGGTGTAGTTCGTACCATCAAGTTTACCTTCTCTGAAGGCTGGTGGCCCTATCCGCAACGTTGGGATGACGGGCATCATCGCTACTCTTGCTTGTGCGCCACCTACTCCTGTTGATGAACCACCTTGGCCCCGATTTGTAGATGATGACGCATGGCTTGAAATCTTCTCTCTTTTGTTCTTCAGACCTCTGCACCATTTGTTTTCTACTTCTGCACCACTCAGAGCCTCTTGAGCTCTAATACCATGTAATAAAATAACAGCACAACATAATAGACCTGTAGACAGAGTTGAGAGAAAAATGAAAACAAAGATAGACGAATTTTCAGATTGCAGAGCGTAATGAAGTTACAATGATGGTGTTGTCCACTCGTGCGCTCCCTTTGTGGAGCTTAGATGGCCGATAGACTCTAGATGAAAGGCTTATGAGTGCGCAATGCTATGTAAAGCTCAACCTGGACCGTGCTTATATAGCTTTTACAAGGTGGTGTGGTATAGATAAACGTAGTTGGGAGATACAAAATAGTCTGTAAAATATATGATCTGACAATATCTCCATGACCAGAAGTCCTACCATCCCGGACCCCGCAGAAGGGGGCACGCCCCCCGCCCCCCATTAAGGTTCTATGGGGAAACCGCGCAACGCCATAGGGCCTTTATTTTCACCTTAAATGGCAAACCAATGGCCTGGAAGTTTATGCCCTACCTAACCCAACGGCTAGGCTCACAAAGATCATCTACAACCATCAATGGTCACACATAGACCTCATCTAACTTGGAAGTTAGGGTTCCACAAATGCCCAGACTCTCATAATGGCTTCTCCTCATAATGGGGGCCTTCCAACTTAGAGCACCATGGATCATTTGTGGTCACATGAGGGTGGAGTATTGAGCATATCTAACAGTATCTCCATCTTTCCATGCAAAAATTGTCCATGATCCACGAGCATGTAAGTGGAACTGAGGAGGAAAAAAGGAATCCTTGATGTTTTGTTGAAATGGAGTCCATGTGGTGGGGCAATCGGTGCTATGCTTCAAATCATACCACCATAATTGGGCATGATTCCCCAAATAATTAGTAACTAATTTCAGTTTTTCAACTTCAGAATATGATTCATTAGAATAAAAATAATGAAATTGGAATAGCTAGGGAAGAAAAAATTGACCATCCTTTTGCCCATTGAATTGTGAAAATTGGAATTTTTTGCTCCAATCTTGGACTATGTGCCTTGTTCTTGAGTAGTGATAATGGGCTTCAGAACCCTAACTAGGTTATTTTCATCACTCTATATTAGTTGGAGTGCAGCATCCGATTCTTTTATCTCGTTCTGATCTGCTTGGAGTTTGTGTTGCAAAAGCTCGAATTGTTGCTCAATCAACACCCCAGGTAGGGGTGATATACCAAAATCCTCGGCATTATGGGTAGGGTCCATGACCCTATATAAAACGAAAACATAGGACTAAAGATGTGGAAAACATTTTTACAATAGTGTATATATTAAAACAACAACAATAATAATAATAATAAATAAGTCAATAACTAAAATAAACGAGGGTTCTTGATAAATAATAGTGAATAAATAAATAACATAAAACAGAATGTTGAATAAATAAATAAACATATAAATAAATAAATAAATAAGGTGAAGAGAGTGTTAAAAGTTGTGTTAAATATTAATTACAAGGAATGGGGTATCAATAAGTGAAAATAGGCTAGTGCATAAAGCTTATCTTTTGGATGTATGAGGTTGTGGGTTGAAATCCCCTACATGCTTAAGTAGGCTAACTAGAGAAACAAGTAAGCTAACTAGGGAAATAACTAAGCACTTATTACCACTCATAAGTTAGAAATGGTTCACGGGTAGCCAACCACTACCATTTAACAAGACCCAAGCGAACCATGAATGCCTTTGAAGCCAAAGATGCCAAAGTTATGCAATAGCTATATGCCTTAGTGCATGCCTTTACACTACCGTTACATACACCTCCGCAGGCGTGCCTTGGCTTTGATACTAATGTTGGCTAGATCCCGTTGACGCACATACATAGAGAATAAGTACACAAAAAAATCTCAAAAAAGTACTCAAAGAATAGAAAGAGACAAGAGACTTGACACCAAATTGGGTACAATCTGCCCCCATATACTTTGATGGAAGATTCTATCAAAGCATGTGTATTTATTGTTGGAAATAATGACATATTGTGCATGTCCCAATTGGTCAAGATTGTCCACTTTCTAGCATAAGTAGCCTGTATTTATTAGGCTTCGTACAATCAAAAGCTTGTAGCGTGAGTGATAGAACATCCGCCTCCCTTCCTTCCCACGAGGGTTCAATCCCCGCTCGATGTAATTCGTGTTATTTGATTTATTTTCTTTTGTGATTAAAGCTATGGGCAGATCGCGAAGGACAGCGACGTGATTTCCTTTCACGGACAACTGACGGAGCTTTTCAACCATGTTTTATTGGAGATAGCGATTATTGATTTATTGCTTTATTGTTGCTTTTCAAGATAGAAGCTCTACTATATAAGAGACTATTTGGGATCACTTGAATCATCCTTCACCTAACTTTCAACATAAGCGTTGAGCTTGGACCTCAATAGAGGTGGTGTTTCGTCTAGCACATGGGGTAGCCATGGTGCTAACTTGAAGCATGTTGAGGAGCACCTATGAAGTTCTTCTTAATGATTCTTCTTGGAGAAGATGAAGCGTGTGCTCACACTCTAGCTCATGGAGAGGAGGTTATCTCTTGTTCATGGCAAGAAGACTTGGTCATTAGCAGCTTGATGGTGAGGATTGTCCATCTACATGTTGTAGTTGAAGATTATCGTCTACAAGAGGATGTCGGGCTACTTCAAAGACATTGGATGTTGTTTAACATAAGATTTACATCTTATGTTAAGTATTCAAGTACATATTCTCTTTATGCACACAGGTACTACTTCGAGTTTATGGAGGCAGTAGCATCCATATCAAGAAGAGTCCTATTCAGCATAGGTACAAGAGAAACAGTACGTATATGCTTTATGCATATTTGGATGAGGTGTTTGAGAAGGTGTGTTCACATGAGTTTAAGGATTTCCGGTAGCAAACTTGTTAGCTTTCTTTGCTACTTTTTAAGTATGTGATCTTTTCACACACATATCTGACTTAGGGTCTTCCATAGCCTAAGGTTAGATGAGGGTTTGTTGATTATCAGTTTCACACTGATCCTTCCTCTTTCAGTCACTCATATTCACTCTTCTATAACCTATTAGGTCACACATCTCATGTATATTCAGATTTCCACCCATACATCTGAATATGTTTGTTACATTTGTACATTCATTCATCCATCTATTTCTCATCACATAGAGTGGTTGAGAGTTTTGCTCCCACATTGTACATTGAACATTGGTATATATGATACTATGAGTAAGTGATGGCTTACGTAACACCTTACACATGTCGTCTATTCTTTCTCTATCTTTGTCTCATCATCTGTATGATTAAGTTGTGGTATATTCATGTTTTGTCAATATTGAAGATTGCTAGATTCTCTGTTGTATATGTTCGACATATGGAACCATGGACCTGTGATATGAGGCCAAGGGCCTACCTCATTTCCAACATTTGGTATCAGAGCACTAAGGTTTTGGTTTCATAACTTTAGGTCTGTGGCATCAATGCATTCAGGCTCATTCATAATCCTAGGTTTCCAGACTTCGAGATTTACAACATATGATTTAAGGGCATCTTCTAACATTTGACATACACACTTAATCTAGATGAGTAGAGATTTGAGAATTAGACAATTAAGTCACATGTGTATTCATCAGTGTGGAGTATGAAGTTGATGATTTGTTAGCAGTCGAATATTTTTGGAAGAGTATGCAAATACTTTACAAAACTATTATTTGAAGACCCAAACTTGATGAAGACAAGACTACTTCAAATTCAAGGAAGAACAATGGTTTAGAGAAGATGAAGGAATCATATCAACATCAAATCACAGGTATCAGTTTCTACTATCAGATTATCATTTGCAGATCATATCTTAGAAGAGGAGTTATGAAGAGATTCAAGGAGTACTTTTATACACTTTCATTATTTGAAAGTTAAAATCCTACATCAAAACAGGTATCTAGAGGTTTTTCTAGAGAAGTTTTGAGAAATCTCTTTCATTGCAAGAAAGTTCATCTAAGAAGACAAATTTGGAGATGGGATGAGTTTTTGTTTTGTTTTCAGCCAATTTTCTGTTGTAAGTTGGTTGGATATCAAGGTACAAATGTGATCTAGAGAAGGTAAAACTAGAAGGGTAATTCATCATTCAAACAAAAGATTGGTGAATTTAGTCATTTCAGACATTTGAAGCTGAATTTTGATTCAGAGATATGAGGAGATGATAAAACATGTTTCTATATTCACTTCCATTTGTATACCATGTTTGTTTTATCTCTTACTCTTAGCATTAGAGAAAGAGAAAAAGTTCATTCAAAGAAGAGGTCAACAGTGCTTGCTACTTCAAGATGAAGAGAACAAAAGGTATGGAAGAGAAGTTTGAAGATGTTAACATCAGCATAAGGTGGAAGAAAGATGCAGAAGAAGAAAGTCCATCATTTCCAAAAGAAAAGTAAGGCTTCCTTTTCTCATATATTTTCCATATACTTTTCCTATTTTATCCTGTACATCCAAAGACAAGTCTACGAGAACATCTTGTTTAAAGAAGAAGTAGTTTCTTGTTTTACGTTACACTTGGTTACCTCATATTCAGTACTTTCAGTATTTTCAGAAAATTCAGATTTGTTGATGTACAAGTCAATGAAGAATCTACTTTCTATGATTTTCTAGACTTTTGGATACATGTTTGTATTCAAAAAGGTGTTCCATCAGATCCTATCACTTGATTGAGAAGTGGAGTTAGCCAAAAGAAAAACAAGCAGGTACTATCACATTTCACCCGGGTAGAATATGAAAGTTATGAAGTATCAAATTTGCAGCTTTTGGATTTTTCAAGGTTGGAAGTTTGTCCACTTATGTTTCAAGTAGGAATTGCAGATTCTTGGGAAGAATTTGTTTGAAGAAAAGTTTTACAACTTTTTGAGAAGCATGGAAACTTGGAGGCATTGAGGTAGCAAATCAAACATTCAGTCATGAAGGTTTGATAAGCGCAGATTCTACACAAGAGAGATCATTGATCTTGAATAGATCTAGTATGATCTTGAGTATTTATGAGTCACTTTTCTATCCTTTGTTTGTGAAGATTCTTAACATTGGAAGAAGTAAGTCAAAGATTCCGGTTCTATCTGTGTTGCAAAAAGATAGAAGAAGATACTTGTTATGTTGCAAAAGGTTATGAATCCTAAAATGCTTTCAGCAAAGTTTCTATTGGATCAGCTAACCTTATTCTAGATTTTGGGAAGCTGAGGAATGACATGGAAAGCTATTGGCATCTGCACAATGCTAATAAAAAGGATTCAAAATTTTTGTTTTAGATACAGGTATTGATCACTGAACATCAGATCCATGAAGGAAGACGTTCCAGATTTCATAAAGTCTGATATATTTGAAGAATACTGGATATTAGTGTTAAATCATCTAGGGGGTTGATGAAACATGAAGACTTATTTTCAAGCCATATGTGAAAGAATGCAGATTCATACCTACAGGTATTCCTATTTTAGGTATTCCTATATTTTCTTTATCAGGTTCTCTTTATGTTCTAGCTTTGTAAGAAGAAGGAAGAAGAAGAATGTTTGGAGAAAGTTCCTCTTAGGTGTTCCTATTCACGAGAAGGTTCGAGAGTTCTATTGAAGAGAAGCTTGATTTTTCAGAAAGGTATATTTCAGAAGTGTGCACATATATGTTTATACCAAGTTCTAAAGGAAAGAGGTATGAAGGATTTAAAGGATGAAGACATGATGACATCATAGATTTTTTGACTCATATTTCTGTTGATTTCAATTGAGTTGAGTTGATTTGACTTGAGTACAGTAAGATATGAACTAGCCAAGGTAGGATCAAAACTCGAACCATACACTTTTTTGTTCGTATTGTACGTACGGTACGTACGGGACGTACCGAACCGTACCGTACGTGTTCAATGTATTTTTAAATTTACTCAACATTTTTATATTTTTTCCCTCGATTTGAGCATGGTCCGACTCTTTTTTGTCATAATTCATTGTTTAATGTTGATATTAGTGTTTAGATAACTTGATTCTTGAATGTGCAACATATCTTATCTATATATTTTTGTCATTTGTGAATTGTGAAATTATGGAACAACATACCGAACGTACCAAACCTCAAGATTCAGTTCGGTCTCGCACCGTATGCAAACCGTACGTACCGAACCTAATGTACCGTTCCACCTTGGAACCAGCAGTGTTCATAATACACTAAGTTGTGACTTGACAGTTAGAGGTTCCAGGATTTAGTTCATGATTTTGTTTAGTGTATCTACATGACACAGCAGAAGTACGTTGAGAAACCTTTTTGGAAGGTAAAGGCAAATATATGGATCCTAGTGTATGTTTTCAGGTTTTTGAAAATAAGAGATAGCAAGTTCGGAGACAGTTCATGCGACATTTGTTGTCAACCAGTGATTGCTTCACTATTGGATATCTAGTTTGCATATTTTCTCAAGTATTATGGTTCATATTCAGCAAGTTTAGATTTTTGAGGGAAAGTCAAATTCAGTTTTGAAGACTTTTTCTGAAGTACAAGAGTACAAGCTTGAAGCTTCTGGTAGTTTACAGCTTGTGACTATTTGCAGATTCAGTCCTGACTGAACCAATATGCCATTGCAGGGGGGATTGTTGGAAACAATGACATATTGTGCATATCCGAATTGGTCAAGATTGTCCACTTTCTAGCATAAGTAGCTGTATTTATCAGGCTTCCTACAATCAAAAGCTTGTAGCGAGATTGATAGAACGTCCGCCTCCCATCCTTTCCACGAGGGTTCAATCCCCGCTCGGTGCAGTTCGCGTTATTTGTTTTATTTGCTTTTGTAATTAAAGCTATGGGCAGATCGCGAAGGACAGCGACATGATTTCCTTTCATGGGCAACCGACGGAGCTTTTCAACCATGTTTTATTGGAGATAGCGATCGTTGATTTATTGCTTTATTGTTGCTTTTCAAGATAGAAGCTCTACTATATAAGAGACTATTTGGGATCACTTGAATCATCCTTCACCTAACTTTCAACACAAGCCTTGAGCTTGGACCTCAATAGAGGTGGTGTTTCGTCTAGCACATGGGGCAGCCATGGTGCTTACTTGAAGCATGTTGAGGAACAGCTATGGAGTTCTTCTTAATGATTCTTCTTGGAGAATATGAAGGGTGTGCCCACACTCAAGCTCATGGAGAGGAGGTTATCTCTTGTTCATGGCAAGAAGACTTAGTCATTAGCAGCTTGATGGTGAAAATCGGCCATCTACATGTTGTATTTGAAGATTATCTTCTACAAGAGGATGTCGGGCTACTTCAAAGACATTAGATGGTGTTTAACATAAGATTTACATCTTATGTTAAGTATTCAGGTACATATTCTCTTTATGCACACAGGTACTACTTGGAGTTTATGGAGGCAGTAGCATTCATATCAGGAGGAGTCCTATTCGGCATAGGTACAAGAGAAACAGTACGTATATGCTTTATGCATATTTGGATGAGGTGTTTGAGAAGGTGTGTTCACATGAGTTTGAGGATTTCCGACAGCAAACTTGTTAGCATTCTTTGCTACTTTTTAAGTATGTGATCTTTTCACACACGTATTTGACTTAGGGTCTTCTACAGCCTAAGGTTAGATGAGGGTTTGTTGATTATCAGTTTCACATTGATCCTTCCTCTTTCAATCACTCATATTCACTCTTCTATAACCTATTAGGTCACACATCTCATGTATATTCAGATTTTTGCCCATACATCTGAATATGTTTGTTACATTTGTACATTCATTCATCCATCTTTTTCTCATCACATAGAGTGGTTGAGAGTTTTGCTCCCACATTGTACATTGAACATTGGTATATATGATACTATGAGTAAGGGATGGCTTACGTAACACCTTACACATGTCGTCTATTCTTTCTCTATCTTTGTCTCATCATCTGTATGATTAAGTTGTGGTATGTTCATGTTTTGTCAATATTGAAGATTGCTAGATTCTGTGTTGTATATGTTGGACCTATGGAACCATGGATCTGTTATATGAGCCAAGGGCCTACCTCATTTCCAACATTTATAGGTATTTTCCATTAGGTTCTGAATAGAAGATACATGAGGACGGCACTTTGAGAAGCATAATTTTACAAAAATCTACTTTATTTACAAGATTGTGGCTTTTCAAATGATATAGCATTTATACAAAAAATATCGCTTTTTAAAGCAATCTATTATTTTTACAAAAAATAACTAAAATAATATCTTCTAAATATCTTCAAAAATATCTTAATAAGTCCATGCACACTCACACCCTCATGAGTCTTCACCTACTAAATAAAAAAAAAATCACACTAAAACAAGACATGAAAATCCATATAACATTTCCATTATTCCATAAAGTATAATATATCTTCTCATGGCTAGTTCTATTTCTCAAGATCATATTTTTATATTTCACAAAGATTACAGGCACATTAGAAGAATTCAAGAACCTTATATTTGTATTATTAATAATGAATTATTAGAAAAAGAATGTAAGGAAAATGATTTAATATGGTTACATATAATTAGACAATCCTCGAGTAAAACTTGCACCATGCTATTATGGACCATTTCACATTACTCAAAAGATTAATGATCTTCATTCGGATTAGATGACATTACTAAGACCATTCAAAGTAAATTTACCACTAACTCCTATTCTTGATGATCATTTTTTGTTTTTTCCTTTTGAAGAAGACGAATCTTAAGTTTTAATTCTTTAGAGAGTACTAGATCATGAGGTAGCCACTACACATATAAGGAATCAATATCATATCTATATGGTAAAGTGAAAAAAATGATTCTATTGAAGAATCTCAATGGATCCATAAGTCTTTATTAATGCCTCATGTGATCACTCAATTTCTACATATCATTCACAATCACAATAATTTATCTCCTCCAAGATACATTTTCATGCCTATACTTTTACATTCACATGGTTATTTTTGTTCAATCATGGGACATGTGACTAGCTATCCATTTCTGTCAACTAAGCTCACTTACTTTTTTAGCTAGGGGAGTGTTATAACATATGGAATTTTAGATCTTATAGTTTAATTTATTGTGTTATTAATGTTCTTTTTGTTTTGATATAGTAGTTGAAGGTTTGTGAGAGTGTGGATGGTCTTGGAAATTTTGGATGTGTGTGGAATGAGTAAGATAAGTTATATTTTCCATCTCTTTTTTGTAAATAGAAACTTATGTAGAGGTTTCTCTCTAGAATGTTATAAAAATAGTGGTTAATAGAAGATCATAATTTTGGTTAATAAAAGATAAGGCTCTTCTTTAAAGAGAGCAACTTTTTACTTTCATAGATGATTTTCAAAGCGCCACCCCCATTATTTTGATCTCTATTTCACATGTAATAAAAAACTTTTAAATACATGAACTCTATAGAATCATCCAACAAAGTGCATGGGTGGGTGCAATATTGTGCATTGTATTGTCTACTTTGCAACTCTAGTCTTGTATGTTTTTTAGATATCCTACTCTTTGTGTAAACATTTAAAAATTATTCTCAAACATTAAAAGTGACAACCATAATTTCTTACCAAAAAAATAGAATATGAAATTATTTGTTCAAGGAAAATAATTAATATTTGAAAGATTTTAATGTCCAAAACAAGGAACTTCATGAAGATCAATCCTGCTTTCTTTAACATCATTAAAAGGGCTAAACCAATGCATTGATCAATCAAAGAATTTATGGGACTCTTAGAAGTCCAGGTGCTCCTCTCAATCCAAGGCTATGCTTTACCATCCATCAAAAGCTTTTCATATGGTTCCTTACCTTATCTAAGCTCATTGATCCTTCTTCACAAGATTCTTCTTACATGGCCAAGAGGACTTGTGCATGGTTGCTTATCTTGCGCTCTTGAGACTCCATCTAGGATTTTGTGATTTTCATAAGTTTTCTTATCAACAACCCCTCTCTAGTGTTCAACAATCATGGCTCAACTTAGGAGTATGTGGTTATGGAAGTGGCTCCCTTATCTTTGTCACTGGTATGTCTCCCTTCATGGTCTCCCATCCAAATGAAGAAATGAAGAAAGTTGAAGGTGATTTCAAACTACATTATCTCATTTGTTGGTACTTTGGATTTAAACTACCCCTTTAATTTTGGATACTTATTGGAAAGATAATGTTTCCACCAAGATCTTTGAAAACTTTTTTTTGTTCTTGTTGTAATATAAAAAAATATCTTTTCAAGTGCTTAAGATTGGGACATGGTAGATGATAAGAAATAGTATGAAGCTTACTCAAGTGGTATCTGGAGGAACCAACAAAGTAACCACTTTCGATTCAATTTTTGGGCTTTCGTTTTTACTTGTACCAATTCATCCATGAACTTGTCTCCTATCACGTGATCTGTAATAAAGTAAGTCTATGATCCAAGGGTCTGGCCGGTTCAGACAGATCTGAAATCGGACACCATTTGGTCATCCGTGTGTATGACCAAAGATCTCGAGTTTAGACTTACTAGGAGGTCTTGTGCTCTTGTGAACAAGTGAACCACTTAGCTTAGTGGTTAAGTCTCAAGGATGTGAAGGACGAGGTCTTGGGTTCAATCCCCATGAGGTACATGGGAAGAGTATTTTGCCCAAAGAGCTCTAGAACCTTCTAGAAGCATCCACTGGACACTTGGCGCACATGTAGTTACATGGCTGACACTTGGCTGGTTAGTATCCACCTGCCCAAGAAGGTAGTCCCCTGGAGAGAGCTATATATAGAGGCATTTGGTTGGGAGGAGAGTCATCTCTCAAGCATGTGGTGGTCGTAATTCTTAGATTGTTGCATTGGTATCAGAGCCATCTCCATAGCTTTCTTCTTCTTCAATTTGCGTGTGTTTTGCTTCTTCTACGACATAGCAGCCCTACTGGCGGATCATGAAAGAAGCTTGCCGATTCCCTCGCTTTGGCTTGGCTTAGGAGAAGAAGTATAGCAAAAAAACTATTCAAATCATCTCTAGTGCTGCCGTGGGAATCGAACTCGTGCCCCTCTGTTGGGAGGACGCTGCCTTATCCACGAAGAAACGCGCCGTTCGTGATATTTTATAAGGAGCAGGTCTCTATAGATCATTCGATTCGCTGAAGGAGGCTCCATCCAAGAAGATCAAAAAGGATATTCTCTGGTGAAGCAGAGGGGATTTGAACCCCCGCCCCCCCAACTAGAGAATTGCCGCCTATCCATCACGTCGACGGGCGTTCACGCTCAAACATCTGCAGAGATTTATCTTCTCTTGTAACCAAGCGCTGCAGAAGATCTCAAAAAGGTTCATAACCTCTGCTTTGAGTACAGAGGGGAATCGAACTCAAGACCTCCGCTATGGAGAACTTCTCACCTATCCACGATCCCCAAGCGCTGTTCGTTCGTGAGATCAGTTCATATGGGTCTTCATTTCCGGCTGAAGATGGAATCCAGGAGCAAAAGAGCGCAGATCTCTGCCGTCAGCCCGCGTAAGATTCGAACTCGGATACAGGAGCAAAAGAGAGGAGATCTCTGTCGTCAGCCCGCCCGAGTTTCGAACTCGGAACCTCTCTTTAAGAGGAGCACTGCCTTATCCACTAAAGTAGAGGTTTTTGGTGATTACTCTCTCTGCATATTTTATTTAGTTCCAATCGTGTCTCTGCTCTGCTAATCCCGAGTCGAGATCTTTTCATTTGGATTAATCTTTGGAGTTTGCTTATTACCTCAATCGAACCCGAGTGCATATCTGTGGTGGTCAAGGCCAAAGAAAAGTTTTGAGCCAAGTTTGAAGGAAGAGGAGCTGTGGAGTAAAGATCTGGAGGCCTTTGGTGATCAGAGTTAAACCAACTTTGGATTCGGACCAAAGTCTTGAGAGAGTAGCTCTTCCAAAGGATAAATGGAAGGACGTAGCTAATTGGAAGATAAGTATTTTCCAAGTTATGTCTTCATTTCAATATTTGTTTTCTCCATGCTTTCATGTAGGATGCATTTTATGATAGAATAATGCAAATTAATGAAAGCTAAAAAAGAGAGAAAATAAACATATTGAAATGCAAAAGTACAAACATATTGAAATGTTTGGTATGCAACTACAAAAGAAATTATTGTTGTTGCATTTCTCCTTTCAAAAGAATGTTTTCAGGCACCTTGCACATTTGTTTTCTTGCTTCCAAAAGAAATAGCATGCACTCAAGTATGTGCACAAGTATATAACCTTTTGTAAGGTAGAGGAAAAATTGTTTGTGCATGGATGATTGAACACACATATATGTATCAAGCTCAAGAAATTGCTTGATTTATGTTTAGCATATGAAAGGAGAATGGCATGTACTCACATACATTTGCACCCAAGAATGGGCATTTGCATACATGAACATGCATTTGCATGCAAGTAGATGCATGAGCATACGCATGTTGTTTTGATAAGTAGTTGAATACGTATACTTTCATTTCTTTCTTTTTCTAACTGACTTAGCTAGGTGGAAAAAAATAGAGAATTACCTAGTTGCAAAGATCTTGACCATCATGCAACTAAGTATCTAGTCTATTTTTGTCCCAAAAAGTGATACATAGGTACCACTTAGTAGGAGTCTTTTTGAGGAAAAGAAAGCAAGTTGAAAGTAAAGAGTTACTTTCCAACATGCATGCTCAGTCTAAGTTTGGGAAGAAACCTAGACATTCTTAGTAACTATCAAGGATTTAGTTGTTTCTGGATGTTCATGTTCATGCATCCAAGTAAGGAAGTTTCTGTTGAAACTTGTAAGTTCCAAAATATTTTTAGGAGATTTAATACTTTATTTTTTATCAAACATTGATGAAAATAAGTAGAAGTACTAAACTTCTAGAATCCTGGGAACTCTAGTGGTCATAGATGATAGTTTCCAGAAATGCATCTCAAGGCATGATGCAAGGTCTTCAATAGACGCGGAAACTTTTTAAAGAAATTTTCTTGATTCTATTTAAGCTAATTTAAGGCTTAAAAAAGAAAGACAAATATTAATTGATCTTTAGGAATCAAGTAATTTCCTAAAGTCATGACAATTAATATAGCTTAGGAAATCACGATATTTCCTAAAGACCATTTAGGAAACAAGTTCTTTCCTAAAAGATTAGCTTCAAGTGGTAAAGCCTTGAATCTTATTCAAGAATTAAGTAAACAATTCCAAGCATTATTTGCTTGTGTAAAGTTTTCAAACAAGGAAGCTTTATTAAAGCATGCTTGGTGGTCTTTAAGATAAGAAAAGCTTAAACAAGAGACCCAATCAAAGTAATCTTTGGAAATTAAGCTATTTTCTAAAGATAAACTAATGAAAGAGCGTGATTACCTATTTCATTAGTTAAATGGGAATGTCTTTTGGACAAGCAAAGCCTTAAGTCTTGGTCTTATCCAAAAGTCTAGAATTCCTTTTGAAAGATCTTTCCAGTAAAGGAGAAGATTCCAAGATGAATCATTGAACTGGAAAGCAAAAGATTCCAAGATGAATCATTTGCTTCAAGTTATAGCTTAGTATTACTTGATTCCTTGGTAGGAATCAAAAAGTTCTTGAAAGAAAAAATCTCCCCAGACGTGAGACAAGCATCTTTTAAGAACAGTTTATAGCAAGTATGAACTTTTCATTTAGGAGTAGAAAGTTCCAAGAAATGGATCTTAAATCCATGAACTTCTCCTAAACAAGTTATAAAGTTCAAAGTGTTCATAGTTGCATTACTATTGGATCAATCATCAATAGATGTTTGGACTCTAAACATAAATTTGATTAGTGAAATATGTTTAAAGGACTCTAGTAACATCTGAAGATTGACTAATAGTAATGAGTCTTGTATCAAACTCAAGAATAGAAGTCGATATCACATAAACGAAAAGTCAACTTAAACTTTCATAGTGACATGGGAAACCATATCCAAAATGTGATATTTCATCTCTAGTTTGATACTCAGGAAATGAATACAATTGAATCAGTAAATTCTTTTTTGAAAGAATTTCTTTCAAATGTTCTTTTAGTATTGCAAAAGATTCCAAGATGAATCATTTGCTCAAGTTATTTGATTTCCTATAAGGAATCTCAAGTCTTTGAAGTAATGGCATTCTTTCAAGTATTGAGAATGAAATTCTTCATACTCTTTAAACAATAAGTAGTTCCCTAGACGTCCCAAACCACTAGAAGTGGTATTTCAAGTCCTATTTGTGATATAACCTAAAGGTATATCAAAGATTCTTAGCTTTGGAATCTGAGAGGCATAAGTGTATGCTTGGACTTGATAAAGATCTCTAAAAATCCTGCAGGTAAGCAAAGAAGCTTAAGATAGTTTAAGAGATCTTAAAAGATAAAGACTACGTCTTTATTTTGTCGCAAGGATCAACTAGATTTGATCAAACTTGGCCGTGATTGTCCAAGAACGTGCGATTAGAACTACTTTGTAGACTGCCCAAGTATTGGCAGTAAAAAATTCCGTCAGGAATGATTCACTCAAGTTCCATTTATTGAATGGACAATTGTGAAAAGTAAGTTGTTCCAAGTTTGAACAGAGTAAAGAAATTCCAAAATGTAGTCTGCAACCGTGAAGACGGTAATTAAGTCTATGGAAGGTAAAACTTAATGTTTGCCTATCCTTAAAGGGATTTTGGTACAAATCTAGAAAGCATGAGCGGATGCTTAAGACTAAGGCAGTAGAGAGATTCCTGTAAAAAGCCCCGGCCGGGATAGGTACCTAAAGCAACAGTAAAGAAAGGAATCTAAAAAGACAAGAAGTCAAAAGCTCTTGTCGCTACAAAATTGGTCAAGGATAAACCAATTGAACTTGAATTCAAGAAAATTCAAGTACTTGGAATTTTGATTGGTTTTCACTTGAAAACCCCAGTAAAGAAGAATTGATATTCTGTTAAAAAGGTTTTCAAGTTTCCAAAGGCAAAGCACATGATTATGAGGTGATCATGCGAAGGAATCAAAACCTAGGAAAATCTAGTTAGAGGTAATGCCTGAAACTTCCAATTCTTGTAAAAGAATTGAAGAAATAAGGTACTCTATCAAGAGATGTTTAGACTTTAGGATAAGAATCACCCACACGTTAATGTGAATATAAAATAGGGTGGTATGGGACACCAGATTTTATACTCAGATTGATGTAGGAAAGATGGAATGGGACATCGGACCGTGAGATGAAGATTATCTTTTAGTCCTAGTTTGGATTTTGAAGTTAGGTTTCATCCTCAAGGGAATTAAGACTTCAAGGAAAAGTTTAATTCGTAAAGGATGAAAGTAGTATCTTACGATACTTCTAGGTAACTTCAAGATCAAGGAAACTGAAGATATGAAGTAAGTAACTTCCAAGATCTTCTTAAGACACTTCAAGCTTAAGTGTTATTGATCAAAAATATTTGATAAATTTCTAAAAGAAGTTGGACTTTTACTTTGAGTTGATCTTTTCAACTAAAGATTTAATTGACTAAGTCAAGCATCAAGTTCCTAGTGTAACTTGATAAAATTCACTCTTTTGACTCAAAGAAATGCACAAGAATTGCATTCACGATTAGGAGTCAAAAAGACTGAATGTGACCTGAACTTAGTCTCAAGTGAAGCATTATTTGAATACGAAACTCATCAGCGTAACCTCAGTGGGTCGACACACTGAAGTTGGTTACCACACTAGTATCTTGTGGTTGGATGATGTTTTTTATTTGCTTTGAATCTTTTTGAGAAGCTAGCTTATTTCTCTTAAAGATAAAGTCAATGCTTCAATATCTTGTTGAAATAGATCTTTGAAAAGTTGAAGTCCTGAGTCATCTAGTCTTTGACTCATAGCAAGTTTATGTATGTGCGAAGTTTGAATTGGTTGTACAAAATTTTAGTTATCTCTTTCCGCTTTCCAAATCTTTTGGAATTGACTCAGATATGGTATCTGATTCCTTTTGCAAAAGACCAGGGATAGCCGGTTAGAATTAGATAACTAACTTGAACATCCTAGTTAGATGTTATGTACAAGAACCTTTTCAATCTTCAAACGATGATAAGTCTAAGTAGACTTATTCATTTGAGTTTGCTTCAAGTTATAGCATAAATGATTTCCTGGAGTCCAGTATACTCTAGAATAGGGAAGTTAGGAATTGCTCATCAGATTGACAATTCCCAAGAACTTTCAGTTAAAAGTCTTTGAGAAAAGTGTCCTAAGTTGGACAATTTTCATTTTGAATTTGAATTGGTAAAGTTAGTATGGTTGATTCCACCGGAATGGTAAACTTTCTCCTACAGTTTACATAGGATTTTTTCAACTCATTGGGACAGAATAGTCCTCTAGTCGGGTGAAAAAATCAAGTAACTGTTAGATAAAAGTAAACCATTGAACAGACATCTAAAGTTAGATGTATGGGACAACCACACTTCAAGTTCTCCAAAACAAATTCAAGTGAATCAAGAATTCTCAAAGTCTTGCGAGGGATAAGAATCCCACCTTCATTACTAAGCCCATGCACCAGTTATGCCTAGAAATGGACTAGTAATTTGAATCCACCTAATTCACATGTTTGTGCCTAGATCGCACATCCAGAAACTGTGAATTAGCCAGGGATATGTGTTTAGATCCACCTTTATTATTCATTCACTATTTTGTACTTTGACTAGTTTATCAAAGTGCAAAGCGAGATAGTGTTTAGAATCATTTGGGCAAGGATGCCACCACAGAGATGAGACATGTTCTTCCAGTTCTAGAACATGACCATGTTCTTCCAGTTTTAGAACATGAGGCTCGGGGGTTGCCTACAGTTATATATATAGCTTTATTTTCGAGGACGAAAATATTTTCCAAGGGGGGAAGAATGTAATAAAGTAAGTCTATGATCCAAGGGTCTGGCCGGTTCAGACAGATCTGAAATCGGACACCATTTGGTCATCCGTGTGTATGACCAAAGATCTCGAGTTTAGACTTACTAGGAGGTCTTGTGCTCTTGTGAACAAGTGAACCACTTAGCTTAGTGGTTAAGTCTCAAGGATGTGAAGGACGAGGTCTTGGGTTCAATCCCCATGAGGTACATGGGAAGAGTATTTTGCCCAAAGAGCTCTAGAACCTTCTAGAAGCATCCACTGGACACTTGGCGCACATGTAGTTACATGGCTGACACTTGGCTGGTTAGTATCCACCTGCCCAAGAAGGTAGTCCCCTGGAGAGAGCTATATATAGAGGCATTTGGTTGGGAGGAGAGTCATCTCTCAAGCATGTGGTGGTCGTAATTCTTAGATTGTTGCATGATCTTTTCTAACCAAAGTTGTGTGGGGAGTAGAGCATTTAGAAAAGCACAAAGCATGCGTTCAACATATGATAGCATCCACAATTATATGTGGATATTTATTCAACGATTGATCCTCCTAAGGTAATAATTCCTCTTGGCCATAATATATCTCTAGAGAAAGATCTTGTCCTCAAGAACCTATGCAATGGCTGTTTGAATAGTACTTAAGATGTTGTTGAGAAAAAAAAGACTACTTAAATTTTATGGAGAATAGAAACAAAAACCTTAATAGGACTTAAATTAGATAAGAAAATTGGTGAAACCAAAGAAAATTCACATTAAAGTTCTCTTACCTCCCTCAAACGCACATAATCTGGAAGTAGAGAAAACATTTCCCATTGATTCTATGAGTAAGAATGATGCAAACAATATTATCAATGTATTCAACATAGTGGAAAGGACAAAACGTGGATATAATAACCAAAGAAAGTGTTTCCAAACGACAAAAAAGACCACCTATTGTCTAGAAAAGCAATAGAACGATAGGAAAATATATATCATTGAAATAGCAATCTTGCATAGCCTTACTAACAAGAATAAGAGTACTAAAGGATAAGGATAAGAAAAATAGGGTCTCATCCATGTTGGTCCATCCTTGGAGGTGGCCTTTGCTGCTAATGAATATCCCAAGAAAATTTCTCTACATGGTTATGAAGAAGAAAAATGAGAATCAAATAAGAAACTTTCGCTTTTTCAAAGAAATTTTTATGAAGTTAATCATATTCTATGTTTGCATCCTTTAAAATATAAATGTAGAGATAATTATTTACCACTCTTTAAGAGACATTACTTTAAAGTTAATGATGACGTTTAGTACTTTTAGAATATTGGAAAATCTATAACCGTAGCGTAGTGGTTAAGTCGAAAGACATGGATGGAGGAGCTATTTGGTTCAATCCCCACAATTGCATAGGGGAGAGAGGTCTCCCCAAGAGCTCTAAACCTTCTAGAGAGAATGACATATACCTTTGTGCCAAACCATGAACTAAGAAGATCTCGAGCTACTTTTATATGTGAAACCATTTTCACTCCTTATAATTGAGGTGGTTGAGCCACCTTTTACATGTTTAATCATCACCACTCTTTATGTTGAAAGTTTGTTCCAAAGAAGTTTCTCTTAATGTTTGGAAGATTTTAGAAGCTCTAGTTATCTTGGGTAAATCTCTCTCCCCTATGATCTTTTGGGTATTTAACAAAAGACCTCAACCATCTGAATCTTTAGAGTTAAGCACTATGCTAATAATATGACTTTTCTAATAATATAGAAGCACCGCATGTTATTGTGAGCTTAGAAACTTATCAAAATACTTTAAAGCATTGAGACGAGAGGAATTTGTAAGAATATTCAAGAACGTTATCCCTAGCCACACATGATTTACTTTGAACGACCCTATGGGGAAGGTCGTGTCGCCATTGATATCAATATTTGATAGGTGCCTCTCTGCTTAAATTCATGTGATGATAGGTAGAATTCTCATGTTTCTCTAAACGATTGAGGTGGTTATTATTTCTTGATTACCTTAGTTTATGTTCCTTAGTCCACAAAAAAAGTACTAAGTCTTCTCGTTTTCTCAAGTTTATCACTTACTTAGGAATACTTTTGAACTCTTCAACATGGTGGGAAAATCTATGCAGTTATTGGTAGGGTAAGGGTTGCACTTTTAAGAAGGATAAGAGATGTACGTGGGATCTACGCAAGCTTCAGTTAGACTCTCAATACTTTGAAAACCTAATTATATACTTGATCCAACTTAAAACATGGACACAACCTTGCCAGGGTTTGGATCAATAGATTCAAACAATGCTTTCAAACTAGAGGAATTCTTGAAAAAAGTCGATTTGCCTTTGTGCAAACATCTACTACATAAAAGATGGGCACAATAAAACCAAAAATTACAATATCTATTATCAAGGTATCTTAAAAGGAATAAGAGACTAGAACAACTACACTATTGATCAATCACACAAATATTCATATGTACTCTTGAACACAACAATGAAAGGAGTTAAATGAGATGAGGATGTATTGTATATTCACTCTGGATGCTCAAATCATGTAGCAAGAATGTAGCTCTAATCTTAGATTTGGAAGTCCCAAAGAATAAGCATGAAGTCCAAACAAGAGATGACGCAAGGCACCCTATGGAGAAGAATAGAGATATGAAGACATCAAATGGTACTATGAACTTATTGAGTAGATTTTTCTATCTACCTATTATCAATAAGAATTTAATAAAAATAGGATAGAATATGGAAAACGTTCTATAGGTGAGATTCACAAATATTATGGGCCTTATGTAGAAGAACCATACTAGGGACTCAAGAAGATAAGAAAAGGGTAAAATACAAGTAAGTGATTTGCCTTTAAGCTCCAAGAAACAAGGAACATAACATTGTTTATCTATGGCACTCAACCCCTATTAGAGTAAGAAGTTTGGCACTAAATTGGCTCACATAAGAGATCAAGCCTTGGAAGTCTAAGGTTAAATCAAAAGTGCAAGAGCTAAGAGTAGCGATATCATCTCAGAGAACTAATACAAGGTCACCAAAGATTTTTTCCTATCTTCTATTGTCTCCTTTAGATCTACAACATCTTTCCTAGGATTTCATTGTCACTTATATTGATTTTTTTGATATTTCATATAAGATAAAATAATCCATACCTTCCAATTGAAGTGTGAGAAGGTCAATAATATAAAGACTCTCTCATTTATCTCAATGTGTTTCATCTCATCAATATGGGATATCCATGTGCAGAACTTTGAAACAAGAGCTCTCTTGACAGCTTCTTGCTTTTCAAACTCTACATCGACCATGTATCCAACCTTAGATATCAAGCCTCCTTTCAATCTGCATGATACATAGCCAACCTTGTTGATATGGGATGTTGCATCCTAAACAAACTCCTCAACAATGTCATATTGTGCTGCATCCTCAAAGCTAGTTGCTGAGCAAATCCTATACTCAAAATACTACAAAAAATGCTAGAGATTTCTTTATTCTCCCCTCCTCATGTCTAGCACTTCTTGAATCAAAATATATCCTCAATCACAATTTTTTGACCACTTACGAATAGTGAAATAAAGAAAAAAAACTTGCAAAAGATAAAAAAACCTCCAAGGTGGAAAAGTAGACAAGATATGACTTAGAGAAAGTGAGGTTAGGGTGTTATAGATTTGAATCAATGGATACAATAACTTTAGAAAATATATTTTTGCAAAGAATTGATCTCCAACCACCCTTGAGCTATCACAATCTCATTCACACCCACACTCTCAATCACACTCTCACTACGATTGTCAATCACAAGGTAATTCTCTCATTTTCACTCTCACTCACTCTCAATCACAATCACAATCACTCTCACTCTCAATCAAAACATAATTCATCCCACTCTCGTTCTTATTGATCTCTATCAATTTGACAATCTAGAAGCATTTTGTGAAGCATTATTATTGTAATAGACCTTTTGATGGTGAAATAATTTTGAACTTTCCCAATTACATTGTGGGGATAATTTTTAGAATGAGTAATTAGGTCATCTTATGCATATAGGAAAATTTTAGGGACAACAATACCTATTCTTGGTGGTTAAGTTTGAATTCAAAATAGATCGTCATAGTATTGGGTTACAAAGGAAAATAAGTTCGTTAATGCATTGAGTTAGAGACCTTCATGTGGTCTTCGTTTTGTAATAAATTTTGATTTTCTCAATCAAATTCAAGAAGAACTCAAATAGGGACTCTTTTCATGCACCTATTTTGAAATTTTTGCATCCAAGAAAAAACAGATGAATGTAGCAAGAAAAATTTCATTTTAATAAAGGATCTTTGTATTGTAAGAATGGATTATTCATATTTTATAAGTCTTCATTAAAAGTTAAAACCATTGCATGATTGTTATGATGCACCTTCTCTACACATTCATGTTATTCAAGGACCTATGTTAAAACAAAATATTCTTAATTCTAGCCATGTATGAAGCGGAAAATTAGAGAATATGTTAGTGAATGTTTGAAATGCTAACAAATGAAATTTGAGTTTAAGAGAATTCCTTGAATGCTTCAACCTTTGGATGTTCAAAATTAGAAGTGGAAATATATATCTGTGGACTTTATAAATTAATCACCTATGACTAGAAGTAGACATGATACCATATTTGTGGTAGTTGATTGACTTACCAAGATGGCACATTTCTTTCCTATGAAAAAAAACCGTATTGCCTTGAATGTTGCAAGACTATTTGTAAAAGAAATTTTCGGATTGAATTGAAAGCCTAAAAACATAATTTTTGATACTGATAATAGGTTCACATCAAACTTTTGAAGAGCATCATTTGAATCAATTAGAACAGGGGATTTTCAAGCATAGGTGTTATCATGCACACTTCTGGATGCTTTGGCTATGTCCTTTTGTTGCTTCTCTTCTATTTTTGAACATGTCCAACTAAAGAAAGTGCTTGAGTACTACAAAGGCATGCTTTTGCGAATGTTTTTCATGATTTATAGGAACAGCCAACTTTTTCTATGTTTGGTGGATCATGCACTTCCATCGGGGATGATAAAATGTGTTTTAAAAATAGATTTGTAGGGTTATGCAGCAAGAGGTTGAATGTTAGAGAATTACCTTGTGATTGACAGTGAAAGTGAGAGTGATACTATGATTCAGAGTGGGAGTGTGAATGAGATTGTGATAGCTAATGGGTGGTTCAGAGGTAGAGGCTTTGTCAAAAAGCTATTTTCCAAACCTATTGTATCGATTAATTCAGATATATAATACCAAAACTTCAAGTCAAAAGATCTAGACCATGGTTTTATCTTTATAAAGATTGAATTCCATAAAGCTTCGAATAGATGGGATGGGAACTTCATCCTTGGGCCTTTCAAGTACATAATCCCTACCCTCCAACTGAATTGTGGGAAGGTCAAGAATATAAAGATTGGCTTATTTATCTCAATGTGTTTCACCTCTTCAATAGGCCATATCCCTCTTCAAAATGGGATATCCTATGAAGCTATTTCTTATAGGAAGATCGTTTTCATTAAAAAGTTCCTAAAACCTATATATCGGAAGGCATGAAAAAGAGACATTTAATTTGAGCATTTCATGTGAAAATCAAGTGCTTGAACACCCCTGATTTAAGGTTTATCCATTTTTATGAATTTAAACTCTTCCTCATGAAGCTCTTAGTGATCTCTACTATTTTTTACAATCTAGAAGCTCCTTCTCCATGATCATTTAGTTCTACAAGATCTTTCCTAGGGCTTCATAATCTCTTATGTTGACTACTTCTTGTATTTCATGCAGGAATAAATAATCCATATCATCCAACTAAACCTTATTTATCTCGATGTATTTCATTGCTTCAATAAGGGATATCCTTATGTAGAACTACAAAACTAGGTTCACATTCTACATTGAGCATGTACCCAACCTCAGATGTGAATCCTCTTTTCAACTTAGCAACGTCATCGTGATTATCATCCTTAAAGCTAGTTGGTGAGGAAATCTTATATAAAAATACTATGCATGGCCATGAAGCTCTCCTTATGACACTTATAGATGGCGTGATGCCCTCCTTCAATTTTTGCTACATCCTCTAAGTTAATCTACATCTATCCATAACTTTCTTGATTGAGCAGAGGTGGACCATGGGCTTGCAATTGTAATTCAGTATGCTCTTGTGCACTTTGCTCTCCCATTCCTAAGAAAGTATCTTTTTGAATACGTACTTGTATATCTCTCTCTCTCTCTCATTTTAGTGATGCAAACATGTGTTTCAAAACAATAGAAATCAATTCTCTATATCACATTTTGAAGCACATTTCATGCACAAAAGAAGAACGGGATAATTATATCACATTTTAAAGGAAAGCTAAGTGCAGTTTTTTTCTTTCTCGCTCTCTCTAATGGACATCAAATATTGGGTGTTGCTAATTAATATCCAAAGAAAATTTATCTTCATGGTTATGAACAAGAAACATGAGAATAAAAGGAAGACACTTCTGCGTTTTCAAGGAAAATTTCATGAGGTTTATCTTATTCTATATTTGCATCCTTTCATATATAAATGTAGAAATAATTATTTACCACTAGTTAAGAGACATTACTTGAAACCGAGAATTATAATGCTTGAAAAATGTGAAGGTAAGGGTTATAAAGTTTATCGACAAGGTTCTAAGTTAATGATAACCTCTGGTACTTTTAGAATATTAGACAAGCTATAAACGTAACCTAGTGGTTAATTTCTAAATCGTTGGAGGACGAGCTATTGGGTTCAATTCCCACAAGTGCACAGGAGAGACATTTTTTCCCAAGAACTCTAAACCTTCTAGAGAGAATGACATATAACTCTCTTCCCAATCTACCACTATATAGATTTGTGGACTAACCACGAACTCAAGAGATCTTGAGCTACTTTTCTATGTTCAGCCCTAGCCACTCTTTATAATTAAAGTGGTTGATCCACCTTCTACATGTTTAATATTTGCCACTCTTTATGTGGAAAGGTGGTTCCAAAGGAGTATCTCTAAATGTTTGAAAGATTCTAGAAGCTCTAGAGACCTTGGGTAAAGCTCTCTCCCTATGCACCTTTGGGGATCTAAATAAAGACCTTAACCATCTCAATCTTTAGAGTTAACTAGTATGCTAGCTTGATGACTTGTCTAATAAGTTAGAAGCACATGATGTTAGCATGAATGTAGAACATTGTCCCATTACTTTATAGAATTAAGAGGAGAGGAATTTGTAATAATATTCTAGAAGACTTTCCCTGGTCAAACATGATTTAATTTGAAGTACCCTAGGTGGAAGGTGTTGTGGTCTTTGTCATCAATATGTGGTAGGTGCCTCTCTTCTAAAACTCATGCGATGATAGTTAGAATTATCATGTGGCTTTTAAATTTGGGGGTCATTATTCTTTCTTGATTTCCTCAATCTATGATGCTCAATCCACAAAAAAACATATTAATTGATCGTGTTTTCTAAAGGTGATCAATTCCCTAGAAATCCTTTTGTAGTCTTCAACATGGTGGAAAATGTATGTAGTTAATGGTATGGTAAACGTTGCACTATTGAGAATGATGAGAGATTTTAGTGGTTTGAAATTCCATTTAGACGTTCAATACTTCTACGACATAGTTCTATGCTTGATTCAACTTACTAAACATAAACAAATCTTCACAGGGTTTGAATCAATAGATTCAATCACTTCTTCCAAACTAGAGGATCTCTTGGAAAGAATGGTTTCACTTTGCACAAATATCTATTACATTAGTATGTGATTTAGTCTTTTTAGCCTTAAATGGGAAATGGTCTCCTCAATATCTCACAAGAATCAAGGAGGTATTGTGCCTACACAAAGTGATTTCATGTTTTTGGTTGAAAAGGGAATGTGAGTTTGAAAGAAATAGGAAACATTTTGTATGAGAGAAAGGTAGAGCATGCATAAGAGAGTAAAAGTGTCTATGTGAACTTTTTGTCAATCATCTTTTAAGTACCTCAGTTACGGCTCTACGTTTAGTTCACTCTACAAAAATGGCTTAGTTTTATTCTCTCTCTAGAATTTATAAACTTGAAGGGCTCAAAAGTGATACTTGGAGGTGAATTTAGATCTAGATCATCTCTAACACTATTGTTGGAAGAAAGTTGGAGAAGCTTGGAGAGGCTCGCAAAGTTGAGTTGTCAAGTGGTGAAGTTGGTCCAACAAACTAGCATAACACCATCCCTAGCTCTCTGGATATGTAAAATAGATTTAAAAGGCTTGTGGTTAGTACAATAACACCAAATAGGTACTTTGTAACATCAACAAAAACTAGTTGATGCAAAACAGATAACTTGCACCTTGACTAGCTCACAAAAACCTTCAAAAATGGATGAAAGTTTTGAGTTCAAACACTGAGAGGAGTGAACACAGTAAAAATTGGAAAAACTCCTCTTATGAGAGTGTCACACATAGGGCTTGCTTTCTAAAATGCATAAATCCCTAACTTATATCAACTATATAAGGCACAATCACCTTAACATCGAACTAGTCTCATCTCCATTTTTCAAGGATGTGCAAAGAATGACCAAAGACTAAAAACCCTGAATATCTTTGAAAGTAATGAACCAAATGAGTTTAAGATTTGTAAAAATAGAATAAAAAATAATGAATTTCCAATGAGCTCTCAAACAGTAGATTTGAAGCTCTATTGAGAGCAGCAATATCTACAAATTGAATGAGTTTGGGGAAGGAGAAGAGAATAGAAATGGCACCAAACAATGATCAAAGAGTATATGCATTGCTTCAAATCAACAATCTTCTTAATGTACAAGTGATATGGAGTCTTTATATAGAATCTTGAGGATATGATCACGCCTTTGCTTCATGAATATAAACTTGAATCTAGGCAGGTTTGATAGTTTAGATTAATTAGAATCTTTTCCTACAATCTAGGAAAAGAGAAAGTTGAGGTCACATTTACTTCTTGATTGATTGATTGAGAATCAATCTCAACCACTTCTTACTCGTGGCTTTAGCAATTTTACTCTTTCCTTTTACAAAGGTAAATACCTTGACCCCTACACAAAATGATGATCAGTTATCAACCAATTAATACAAAGAAAATATGTGCACATAAGTGATATTCTTCAAGGCATATATATGCAACCATCCAAATGATAAATTCAATGAAGAGCATGTCCTCGTCAAGCGTACTGAAATCTTGATGTTCCAATACCTCCCTCAAACTAAAGTCTGCTTGAGTCTTCATTCTGTGATTGGTTGAATACCTACCATAGCTTTGAATCTACAAAGCTTTATCACATCAAGTGCCTTTCTCATCATGTCTACTCTTTGCTTCTTAGTAGGAAAAAATTGAATGTGAATTTCTTTGGCCATAAGCTTCTCTCTTACAAAGTGGGAATGGACTTCTATATGCTTGCATTATCTCCAAGTAAGTGAGGTTTCAAACTTACAAGTCCTTAATCTGAGTACAAATCCTTGAGCCATATTGCTTCTTGAGTTGCAATAGTTAGACCTCTATATTCTACTTTAGTTAAAGATATAGGAATTTTTGGTTGTTTCTTGGAACTCCATGTCATCGGTTTTCAACCTACAAATGCTAAGTGTCTAGAGGTACTTCTTCTATCATCCTCTGCTCCTGCCCAATGTACATCTGGGTAGATTTTGATATCTAAATCTGAAGACTAAGGATAATAGATACCTTCATTAAGTGTCCCTTTGAGGTACTTGTGTACTCTCTTTGAAGCATCCATGTGTGGCCTTCCTAGTGAGTGCATGAACTAACTTAGCACTCCCACACTATACGATATGTCTAGTCTTGTGTGCCTAGCATATATCAAGCTACCAACTAATCTTTGATACTCTCTAAAATCATCAATATACTCACCATCATAAAGACTTACTTTATGGTTCAATTCCAAAGGTGTACATGCAAGCTTTGTGTTCTCCATTCTCAGCTTGACAAGTAGGCCTTGAATGTATCTTCTCTAAGTTAGATACATTCCTTCATCTGTATAAATCACTCGCATACCTAAGAAATATGTGAGCTTACTTAAATAACTGATTTTGAACTCCTTTTGCATGTGTCTCGTGATCCTTTAAATGCCATTTAGATCATCACCTATCACAATAATATCATCTACATATACATATAGATAGATAACCTCATTGTGATCCCTTTTGAAGAATAATCCAACCTAGAACTCCATGCTCTAGGAGCTTGTTTCAATCCATACAATGATTTCCTAAGTCTACAAACATACGATGTATGATTAGGGTTTTCAAAACCTGGTGTTTATGACATGTATAGCTCTTCACTTATCCAACCATTTAGGAATGCATTTTTCCCATCAAGTTGGAGGAGTCTCCAATTTCTTGCATCAGCTATATTTTTTTTGTTTTTTTTAGTCATCTTTGCAACTAGTGAGAATGTGTTCTCATTGTCTATACCATGATTTTGTGAGCATCCCTTGGCAACTAATCTTGCCTTGTACCTGAAAATTGATCCATCTAAGCTTCTTTTAACTTTATATACCCATCTACAACCAAGTACCTTTTGATTAGGTGACATTGAAACCAAATACCAAGTGTCCATCTTCTTGAATGCATCTATTTCTTCTTTCATGGCCTTCTCCCAATCATGGTTTCCATTTGCCTCTTCATAGGTTCTGGGTTTTTCTGAAATTGAGTCTTTTGCCAAGTAGATTGGATGTTTTATAACAAATCTAGAATCATATCCAGGCCTTTTTGCTTGTCTTCTCTCCCTTCTTGACCATCTAGGTGCTTGCTTGGAGCATTCTCCACACTCTTGTATCTTTGCTTTGCCTCTTGACTTCCATAGCTTCTAATCCTTTTCCTTTTCATCTTGGTCATCATATGTATCACTTCTTGGATCCTCGACGTGTCTAACATGATTTCTTCCTAATTGATGAGAATCAAAATCAAGATCATATGGTAGAATTACATCCTGTTTGTCTTCATCATATCAAGACATGTGTTCTTCGCACACAACATCTCTACTTGTAGTAAATTTCTTGGTTGAAGGATTATGGAACCTATAGCCCAAGTGAGTTGAGTCATACCCAATAACCATTGCTTTGTTTCTGTTTCATCTAGCTTACCTCTTATTTGTGATGGTACATGAACATAAGCTAAACAACCAAACACCGTGTAATGTCCGAGAATAGGTTTTCTTCCATACCATGCTTCATAATGAGGCATACCTTGGAGCGATTTGGATGATATTCTATTGACAAGGTACATAACACTTGAAAGAGCCTCTACCCCATTGTTCTAGATAATGCGAACAATGTCTTGTTTCTTATCTTTGCAATTCCATTTAATTGAGGGAGTATCTCGTACTCACCTCTCTTTTGATACCATATCATATAAGAACTCATTAAACTCATTGGAGAAATATTCGCCCCCTCCATTTTGACCTGAGTTTCTTGACTGATCTACCTATATGATTCTCCACATGTGCTAGATACTTTTTGAAGCAATTAAACACTTCATTCTTACTCTTGATAAAGTATAGAATAGTCCATCTACTATGTTCGTCAATAAATGAGACATAATAGCTTGATCCTACCAATGAGGGTTCTTGGCTTGGTCCCAATACATTTGTATATAGTAGGTCCAATAAGTTCTTGTGGATGTAGCCTTTGTGGTTGAATGGTTTTCTTTGTGCCTTACGAATCTGACATGCATCACATCTATTGTTTGTGTGTTTCTTTGATATGTTTGGAAATCTCATAATACGTTGATCCTTGCATATGTCTTTCAAGGTTTGTTTAATTCACATGAGCTAGCCTCGTATGAAAAACTTCAAGATCACTTAGGGTTTAAGACCCAAAGTTGAATAGAGCTATGTTATTGGTTTCTACCATTTCAAGAGTAGAGAGCCTACTGTGCTTCTCACATCTCCATATCTTCTTGAATCATTGACATACATATTCTAGAAATGTTCCATGTTGGGTGAACCTCACTTGTAAGACTTTTTCAACTATTTGGCCTACACTTAGGTTTTTTGTAATAGTGGGAAGATAGAGTAGCTTGCTTAGAATATAGAATATTTATCCTACCATTGGAAGCTTTGATATTTACCAATATTCTCCACACTATGTTTTGTGTCATCCCCTATTTGAACTTCATGTCTATTATTTGGACTTTACAAATCACATAAAAGAGCTATGTTGCCTGTGACATGATTTGAACATCCTGAATCTATATAGAATAAATGATCGTGTTCTTTAACTTCCTTGTGGCTTAGATTCATCAAGAACAATGAGTCTTCATCTTGTTGATCTTCAGAATAATTGATGTAGTCCCTTCTGTTATGGCCTCTATTGTTATTGTTGAATTTGTGTCTACCTCTCCCTCTATTGCTGCCATATCCACTCTTCCACTTCATTTTTAAGTCTTCCCATTGAACCAACCATTATGAGTGGTGTGGTTGGTCTTATCACAAATGGCACAAGATTAAACATTCTGGCCTTTGATCTTGTCATGCTTTGGTCCTTTCTTCTTTCCTCTCCACGTGCTCTTGGATGCAAAGTTGGCTTTGCAATTGCTATGATAAAAGTTACCTTTCTTTATGCTATTGTTGGCCATTTGGTTGAAGAGTTGTCCAAGAAAGATGTTGAAGTCTGGAGTTTACACATCCATGATGAGATCATAGGCTGTGGTGAAAGATTGTCATTGCTTGTCGCCTCAAATCACATTGAGAATTTGACCCATGATTGCCTCTTCTTCAATCAGCTCTTCAATAAATGTCAATTGATCAGCAACGTCCTTGAGCTTTGTAACAAACTCGGTGATGGTTTGTTTTGGACTCTTCTGGATATGATTGAACACATTCCAAAGATGGTTCTTCATTCCAAAGATGGTTCTTCCTTGCTTTTATACTAGCAGAAAAGAAAGTCTCTAGGGGAACTCAAGTCTCTTTAGATGCCTTACATCCTCTAATATGTGGTAATAGAAAACTAGAGATAGAGTTGAGTATTTACGACATTTCTTGAACATCCCTTGCACACCAAAGTGTGAGCCTATCTATTTCCTTTTGAGTAGATCCTTCTATGGATCTTGGAATAGGCATTGCTTCATCAGCTAATACAATCCCATATAGATTCCTTCCTTGCAAATAAGCCTCCATTTTGATTTGGGAAGTAACATAGATGTGCCTATGAAGCTTCTAAATTATTGATGCAGAACCATCTCCCATCTTGAAGTTGCTTTAATACCACTAAAGGAAATTTTGAGAAGCTTTGAGAGGCTTGGAAAGTTGAGTTGTGAAGTGGTAAAGTTGGTTTAGCAAACCAGGAGAGGACTAAACCTAGCTCTTTGGACATGTAAAACGGACCTTGTAGGCTCTTGGCTGGTGCAACAAAACTGAATAGATACTTTGAAACATCCACAAGAACAAGTTGATGCAAAACAGATAATCTACACCTTGACTAGCTCACAAAAGAAGTTCTAAGAATGGATGGAAATTGCCACTTCGAACACTAAGAGCAGCAAGCATGATAACAATTGGAAACATTCCTATTACATAGGGTGGGCTTGCTAAAATTCATAAAATTCCTAATTTATAACAACTATAGAAAGAGAAATCACCTTAACAGTGAACTAGTGTCATCCCCATTTTTCACGGACATGTAGAGAATAACCCCGAGACTGAAAACATTGAATATCTTTGAAATTAATGAATCACATGACTTGTGAATTTGTAGAAATAAACTAGAGAGTAATGAATTTCCAATGAGTGCTTAAACACTAGGTTTGGAGTTCTATAGAGAGAGTAGCAATCTCTGGAACTTGTCTGAGTTTGAGGAAGAAGTAATCGACAACAAAAAGTGCACCAAGAAATGATCAAAGAGTAAATGTATTGCTTCAAATAAGCAATCTTCTTAAGGTAAAAATGATCTAGATCTTTATATAGACTCTTGAGGATATGGACATGCCTTTTCTTCATGAATTCAAATTCGAATTTAAGAAGATTTGGTAGTTTAGATTGATTTGAATCTTTTCCTGCAATCTAGGAAAAGAAAGTTCAAGTCATATCTACTTCTTTATTATTTGATTGATAATCTATCTCAACGACTTCTAACTTGTGGCCTTTAGGCCTTTTACTCTTTTTGCTTACAAAGGCAAATACCTTGACCCTTACGCAAAATGATCCTAAGTGACCAACCAATTAATACAAAGAAAATATGTGCACATAAGTGCTAGTCTTCAAGGCACGTATATGGAACCGTCCAAATGATAGATTTGATGAAGAAAATGTCTGCCTCAAGCATAATGAAAGATTGATGTTCCAAAAATTGTGGAGAAAGAAAATTTTAATAAAAGAGTCTCTCACAAGCTTAAGCTAATTCCTCATTTCTTTTTAGTTATAGGGCTGGGATGTCTTTAGATATGTCTTTTCATTGCTTTTCTTCTATTTTTGGATAGGTACAACTAAAGAAAGCACTTGAAAAGGACAATTAAAGGGTTGTAAGATACCCTAAAAACCACCACTCCAAAATATATCATATGAACAAGCAACAACTATCCAAGATGGTTAGGAATATGAACATTTGGTTGATTCAATGATTGGCCTAATACTATTTCCTTTAATGTAGACACAGAACTCTATCAAAAGATAATATCTACTATGTAAATAGTAGCTCTATTATCATATGACATAGACAAGGATAATTTCAATTTCATCATATCAAAGAGATACTTATATGAAGCCTCAATGTTCAAAGTCTTATCAAGAATAATTGAACACTTAGTAAGGGTACAACTTACAAATATTTTGATGGTACATTGAGGAACAAATTCTCCATCATAAGACTAAGATGGAAAAAGACTTCTTAGTAAGTAATCCTTGAGTAAGAGCTAAAATTATCTACACTAAGGTAAGATTCAAACCAGATGTATGGGACATCTAGGTTTACAATATCACTTACGTGGGTTCAATAGTATGTGACACTAAACTTAAGGATAATTTAAGCTTAAGCTCAAGTATATTTATAGCTTGTATAATCAAGAATTGAGCATAAATGAACCTCCAATTTGGATAGGAAACTAAAAGAACATCAATTTCGTATAGTTTTTCAGATAGAAAACTCTTTAAAGCGGGGAATATAGGTATCAAAAATATTATAATTCTAAGAAAAAGATGCATGTGTGATCTCTTTCATAAAAAAGTTAAGGATTACATATGTTATCAGCTACCTAAGTGTCTTTGATTTAGATCTTAAACAACCTAAGAATCAGACATGCAAGAAGGGAATTGATTGAAGAATTCCAATTGGGCAAGTAAACTTAGTTAAGCTAGCCAAAGACTCGAATCATATCAAAGGTAGGGTACTTGAGAAGGGATAAAAATAGATCTGAAGTTTGGATTAGTTTGAATGACAAATCACTTAAGTCAAAGGGATGAAATATAATATTTTGATCACTAAAAAGAAGAACACTGAAAGGTTCTAAGGACATCAACAAGATGTTGAAGACATAAGCAAGGATATGAAATCATGAAGATATGTGGTAAAGATCCCAAGAAAATCCCATGGGTAAATATTATTAAAAAAGGCATCTAAAGGGCAAAAGACTTTATCTTATCTCACGTTAAAATAAAAAATCCAGTGAACTGGCTTGCTCAAGTATTCAAACCTGTTATGGTTTGATAAGCCAAGTGCCCTAGTTTGGTCAAACAGATGAAAACCTTTTATAGGTTGATAAATCATACCAAATAAATTTGAAAGTTTGACCAAAGAGATTGGCATGAAATTTAGAAACCTTAGCCTTTTGTCTCTTGAATATGATGCCAAAGGAGTTACATGATGGAAGTCATGGTCGTAGGGAATACTTAGAGAGAGTTAAAGGCAATAAATGTGCAAGCATTAAGGATATTTTTGTATTGGCATGGGATAGTGGGAACTAACTCTCATTGAGGATTTTCTCTGATGTCCAGAGAGACAACACACTCAAGATCTAATAGGAAACAAGAGGTTACGCCTCAAAGGTAAAGACATTAAGAATAAGGTCTTAGGTTCATAAAGAAGTAAAGGGATTTACCTAAATGGACCATATAAATACACTTGGTGGTATTTACAAGAGGGTGAGTGGAATAAGGTAAACATTTATCTTAGAAAAAGGCTATCATTTATCCGCTTTAAAAGGATGTATTCTTTTAAATAGAATGCATATTCAACTTGACAATGGTGAGGACAAATGATGATAAAACGTTGAGGGCATTTTTGAGCTTAACACCAAAATTAAAGATCTTGCATAAATTCAAGCATGTTCAAATGTAGAACCTTGAAGAATAGAATGATCTATCAAAGATCATCTTCTAAATCTTTGGGCGATGAGAATATGTGATTCATGAATGTGGACTAAGTTCTTAGAGACGTGTGTGAAATGATTCCAAAAAGGAGGTATCTTGCTCATAAGACTTTGGAATTTAAATCTTGAATTTTGAGAACTCCACTTAATGGATATAAGAGTTAAAAAGAATGTACCTTGATGGATTATTATTCCTCAATTAGTTTGAGGATTTCAAGGAATTGGTAACACAAAAATTAATGTGTTCCTGTTCGCAAATCTTTGGTGACCTTTGAGATTAGTACAAATAACTATCTAAGTCAAGAACCAAAGTTGGTTCAAGATATTTTGTACTCATTCTATCTAGAAGAACATGCAAAGCTAAGATGAATGAAGAACTAGGTAGATACATAAAAGAAAGGTCTATCAACAAATTCTGATTTCTTATGAAATAATTTAGAGATTCGATCAATAAAGTCTTGAAGGTCGTAAATTTTCCAAAATGATTAAATTCTTCTAAGGATTAATCTAGGTAAAATCAAGGGGGATCAAGATAAGAATCCACTAGTAGAAATTGTTGAGATATCAAGCTCAACATGTGATGATCCAGGATGACATGTATCAATTTTTCATTTCTCTAACATGTATATTGCTCACACTAGTATATATAATGGATACTTCATTGATCTTTACCGGATTTATCTACGGAGTGATTGCACAGTTGTTTCTTGCCAGCTCACTCATTCGTAGAAATTAGGACTTTCCTTATGTATTATTCTTTATATATTGAACTTGTTGTATTATTGTTTTAGGTCATTCTTGTATGTTCCTTTTAGTAATATAAGAAGAAGAAGATCATTCTTCCTTGCCTCAATTTGTGTGTGTGCTCTTCTTTGATTGTGAGTTTGTGTGTGTGAGCTTTCTTCATTATCTCCTTCCTCATGACATGGTATGAGAGCCAATGTGGTTGTGGAGAACTCCTAGAGAAGGCCCACGTTGAAGAATATGTGAGAACACATGGAGAAAGTGCGAGTCAAATTTCTATTTCAGAGCCATCTCAACATCAATTCCAAGCCCGCAATGTGGGGCCCATATCAAAACCAAGTCACTTTTAAAAATTCTAACTTGCATCTTGTTCACTAACACTCATATACTCCAAAGATAGAATTTAAAGCGACTCCATGTATTGGTCATACACTAAAACTATGTTTTTATCAGATCAAAGTGTCATGTCATAGTGCGATAATGTTCAAGCACAAGTATTGCTTCTACTATTCTTGTAGTGTTGTGAATTCTAGTAGAAATGGCAAATGCAAATGGAATGGGTCAGCTTCTGAGCAATAAGTTGGACAAGAACAACTTCTATTCTTGGAGATTTAGAATGAGAAATTTTTTAATGGGAAAAGGCTATTGGAAGTACATTGAAGGAGAGAAAAAAAATGCTCTACAATTTCAAGAAATCAAAAGCATATGTGTGTCACTTGCATCTATCCGCATGAATGTAGATGATGATGATAAGGTTGAAGTGTGCCTCCATCTTTTATATGTTGCATATTACTAGTTAAGAACTTTTATACAGACCAAGGAAACTATTCCAACTTCTGTTGATCTGGTATACATGTTGATTATTTAAGAAATGAACCTTGGCGACGACTCAAACTCCTAAGGAAAACCTGGTTCTGAGCAGGTATTCTACTCTTGGAGAGGAATAGGTAGAGGTCAAGGTTTCTGAAGTGGAAGAGGAAATAATAACAAAGACCAAGGTCAACATTAAAATCATGCAAGAGAAAGAGGACAAATTCGATGTAGATGGGGCTACAGAGGCCACGAAAATTTGCAAAGAAACGATTCAAGAAATGAAAATAAATGATGTTGGACTTGTGATAAAATTTAGACACTTTGAATGTGATTGGAGGTTGAAGAATCAAAATAACAAAAGGCCACAAAACAACTATGCATCCACCAGTGCAGATGATTCAAAGACGTTGTTCATCGTTCAACATCATATGATGAATACAATGTCTACTCATCAATTGAAATCAAATGGTAATGTCAGGTATGTTGTTTCAGGTGCTTAAAATCAACTGACGAACCATGTGGAATGGTTTAATAGTTTGCAAAAATTGCCAGTTCCTAGATATGTTGAGGAAGCGTTTACACATCACATCCTATCGAGCATACATGAAACATAGCACTATCTATCGAAGATGGGAAGGTCAAACATCTTGTTGATGTGTTGCATGTTCCAAATATAACAAAGAATCTGGTTTCAGTTGGACAAAAGGTTGACCAAGGATTACAAGTGAGGTTCAATCTTGATGGGTTGTATGTACAAGAGTACAAATAGGATGGGAAATTGATTTCCAAAGTAAAAAAGTGGATACAATGTTTACCTTAAATGTGAAAATTCCTAAAATGAATGTAGCCATGTTTAAAAAAGGTGTAGGAGTTATTGTTGATATAAAGATCTGGCACAAATGAATTGGAAATAGGCTTTATGTTAATTTCATTTACATGGAATGTATGGGTATATTTCACGAAAGAGAAGAGTGAGGTGTTCACTCACTTCAAGAGTTTTAAAGTTATGATAGAAAGCACGTTTTAGTGTGATCATCATTGTCCTCAATAATCAGATGTTGAAATTTTGAAGTTCTATGAACTTCTCAACATCTTTCATGATTATGAATGACGCACCCATGATATTTCATAGGGTTGAATGTAGGCTTGTTGTTTCTCTCTTGAATGTAAATTCTTATTATCACTAAATAAGAAGAGAAACATTGATTTATTTGTAGCCTAATTCCTTGGTCTTGCTAATCACACATGCCATGGACATTTATGGAACTTGCATATACATAAGTAAGACTTGAGAGCCTAAAGTTTCTCTATCTTTGTTAATTTTTGTTTACTATTGAATTAAGCTAAAATATAAAAAGCATAAAGGCTAATGGTTATTGAGTTACATAACCTCAATTTTCAATTGAGCTTTTATGCTTTTGACTGCATAATTAGAAGTCATTTCCTATCTTAACCTATAAAACTTATTAAAATTGGTTTCTCTCTCATATCCCATCAAACTATGAATACATTATTGAATCTATGCATACATAGTGCATGCCAAGAAGAGATACATCTTTGCTTAAAGATGCTTATCATGCATGAGGGTCAAGTACTAAAACCCTCCTTAAAGCATAGATGAAATTCTCACTTAGAACATTTACTTCACGAATGTACCTCAAATACAAGATTTTGACCTTTATTATTCTTTCCAAGCTAAATTGGACCTATTATTTCAATTTCGCTTCATCTGGTATGATGTTGTTCCATTATTAAGATGCTTAAACTTATGCATCCCTCTAGATGCATGTGAATCTCATCTATTTCTTTGGATATGCATTCTTAAATCCATTACTTAAACATGTCCAAATGAAGAAAACCAAAATAAACAAAAATAGAAGTAGTGCTTATCTCTGTTATCGCTTTGCCCATCTATTGATCCTTTGTAGGAGAAATCTTTTACATTTTGATACTTCAAATTTGACTTTGCGAGGTTGGTCCATTGTACCTTTCAAATACATACTTACTTATATGCCCCAACATGCATCTATGCTTAAAAGTTCTAGAGATGCCTAAATCATACTCGCACTCATATATAAAAGAAAAAATAGAGAAAATATCCTTTATGGTTGCATATTTGATATGAAATGAGATCAAAGATTTATTTTCTTAATGCTACATTCATATACATTCCACAAGAGAAACGTTGCTTATTCTGAATGGATACTTTAGCGTATCCTTTATTATTAAAGTACTTCTTGAAATATGCGACATGCATTGTTTCCGTCATATGATGTGTTTTCCATATCACCCATGCGAGGAGTTCAATGCATGTCCAATTTGAGCATGGAATGGAAGTATCAATTCTCATTACACAATCGCTATGAGGAGTTTGCAATCCATGCTCATAAAAAATCTACGTTTATATATCTTCATTTGAATCATTCATTTTTATACATGCAAATAGATCTTACATGGCATTCTTACACAAAATAAACAAAATAAAGTAATTAAGTACTTCCCTTATAAAAGAAAAGATTTTTTTTTTTTGGGTTAGCTTGTTAAGTCTAGAACTCCTACGAGCTTGATATGCATTTCATGAGCTATATAAAGATTCTTGCATGTGCTTGTGTTCATGCATATTCTTATGTGTATGTTATCCTCTCTTTTGTTGTAGGTGAATGTACTTCCATGTTGATGCATATAATTTTCATACCATTGATTGGTCACTATGTGGCCTCACACTTTACCATATGAGTATTCCTTGCGCTTGACAACAATACATCGGTTTTGTGTGTAAGTCTATGATTGGTTACATTTTTTGCGGCATTGTCAAAGAGCATTCCTATTGAAAGCTTTTTGATGGAGAATCTCTTCGACCAAAAATACCTAGATAAATATATATGTCAATTGAAGAAATTTCTGATCGAAACTCTTTTCAATAAAAAAATCTTCAAATTGTGTTGGAAACAAAATTAGGAGTTATATGAATAAATTAATAGGGTACCAAATAATCTAATAAAATAATAAGGTTCTATCTTAAACTTTCATAGATATTTATGAGTGATGAAGTTTATAATGAGTAACGAATAATGTTAGACAGATCCTAAATATCCACACTATCTATGAAAGTGAAAGAAAACGATATATGGATAATAAAAATCTCCATGTGCATGGTCTAACAATCTAAGGAGAAACAAATGAATATGAATTTGAAGTAGTGAAATATAAACTTTTATTGCTTCTAAGGAATGATTTAAAAGTTATTCTCTTGTAGATGCAACATATGGATTGTTTGGAAAGAGAGTAGGAATGAGAAACGTAGAAAAAATGGATTTCAAGAAATCTTCGAAAGATAAAATTCAAAAATAGGACGTGGGAGAGCTTAAAATGTTCTTTGAATAGGCAATATACCATGCAAGAAGGCGTATGGTTTACAAAATGTCATTACATGCTCAGAATGCTTCAAGCGGTTGGAATGATTGCCTTCACATCAATCGTTGCGAATGTAAAATTTGTGGATGATAAAATACGTATATACTACAGAGATCCATAGGAAGATAATAGTTTTCTTTAAATGCAACAATTGCACTAGATTTAAGTTTCCTGCTTAGTATAAATGTGAGACACTTTATGCATAAACCATGGAAGGTACATATGGATATAGTTAGACCAATTTTGCAGTAGGGAAAGGAAACATGAAACTTTCGGCTACTTTATAAAAGAAAATTTCATCCATGTATACTAAGTACTGAAATGAAGATATGATTGGAAATCTCACTAGGAAAATTACGTGTTTGGTGAAATTCTACAAAGCAATCGCTTATTATGTTTTCTAACGCAAATTCCAAACATAAAAATGTTACACGAAACATATACAAAGCAAAATCGATCAAGTATGTGCTCGAAAATGCACATGTACATAGATTAAAAGAAAGTTATCTATTATGAAAATGTCCATAGTATCATGATGATAAATTTTTAATGTATCATGCAAGCTGAAAACCAATTCAAGTTCTCTATCACTTTGATCAAAGGAAAGTGATTCAAGGAAAATACAGCTGAGCTATGTTAAAATTGGATGACAAGTGGTGGATTCTTCCGCAAAACCAAAGATGAATAAGGCGTTCGAAAACAAAAGATGCTTTTGATTTAGTATATGATTTAAGTGTTTTAAATTTGAGTATCTTTGATGATGTATGCATCTATCGTCGATCGATGGATCAGTTCCGCACATGATAATGTCTTGTCCGTCGCAACATAGTTGTGCACTCCTATCCAAAGATGGACAGAGGAATTGGGCTACTCAAATATAAGCAGCTTCGTCTAAGGAAAGTATGCCAAATCAAAGTTCTCTTATTTAATTTTGCAATGCGGGTTTGTAATTTCTTTGTTCATAGTACATTTCTCATCACCTGTAAGTATAAACACATGAGTTCTCTGCAATGCATGTGATTGTGTATAGTGCATTTTCAACTTTTGTGCCATCACATTTACGTAGGATGTATAGTGTTTGTGTATATGTTTATGTATATGTTTGTGTATAGTGCAGTTTCAACTTATGTGCCATCACATTTACTTAGGATGTAATCGGATGATTTCATTAATTCACTTATTAAAATCGCCCATTTTTTAGTTTTCTTTTTTAAAATTTTTTGTTTCTTCTTGTACTGTTCCCTTCATTTAAAGCTCTTCTGTATTAAGATCGATATTGTTTTAACGATTACAAAAAACATTACACTTTGTTTTAGCTATTATAAAGCGCGAACATTACACTGTTGATATTTTCATACTAACAGGATAATATTGATTTCAAAGTGAAGGCAGTTAAAGAAAACGGAGACAGTGAATAACGAAGAACAGATTTAGGTTAAACAGTTCTTCTCTGAATGATGTTTTGCTTTAATATAGCAGGCCGCATACATTGAATTTTCCTCTCATCCGTGGACCTACGCCTCATTGAAGTCCATGCTATTTTCATTTCAATTATTTTAGCCACGAAAATTCATGAAGAGAAAAGTTCATAATCTATTGATTATAAAAATGGGTTGATGTTGGAATTTATATTTATGATTCTACAGATTAAATATGGCGAATTGTCATCTTTCGAATGATCTATAGAAAAAGGTGAAAATGTTTCTTGAATAATGCTGCTCCAGGGAATAAGGTAAAGGAACGTTTGATTAATCCCAAAGGCTGCTAATACAGTGTAGTATCAAAACTATTATGCTCACAGAAAGGAATGCTGACCGCATTTTGCTAGCTCTACAATAAACAAATCCTATTTTATTTGCAGCATACATGTAGAAAACCTACCAAATGTTATAGCTTTTCTATGGATAGTGCATGAACGCACATAATATTCAATAACAAAAGCTTTTGATATGAGATTTAATAACTCAGGCACGTATGCGTATTTGAATAAGTTTGTTCTATGGCTTCTTGGTGGACAAACCACAGAGATCCATAGGAAGATAATAGTTTTCTTTAAATGCAACAATTGCACTAGATTTAAGTTTCCTGCTTAGTATAAATGTGAGACACTTTATGCATAAACCATGGAAGGTACATATGGATATAGTTAGACCAATTTTGCAGTAGGGAAAGGAAACATGAAACTTTCGGCTACTTTATAAAAGAAAATTTCATCCATGTATACTAAGTACTGAAATGAAGATATGATTGGAAATCTCACTAGGAAAATTACGTGTTTGGTGAAATTCTACAAAGCAATCGCTTATTATGTTTTGTAACGCAAATTCCAAACATAAAAATATTACACGAAACATATACAAAGCAAAATCGATCAAGTATGTGCTCGAAAATGCACATGTACATAGATTAAAAGAAAGTTATCTATTCTGAAAATGTCCATAGTATCATGATGATAAATTTTTAATGTATCATGCAAGCTGAAAACCAATTCAAGTTCTCTATCACTTTGATCAAAGGAAAGTGATTCAGGGAAAATACAGCTGAGCTATGTTAAAATTGGATGACAAGTGGTGGATTCTTCCGCAAAACCAAAGATGAATAAGGTGTTCGAAAACAAAAGATGCTTTTGATTTAGTATATGATTTAAGTGTTTTAAATCTGAGTATCTTTGATGATGTATGCATATATCGTCGATCGATGGATCAGTTCCGCACATGATAATGTCTTGTCCGTCGCAACATAGTTGTGCACTGCTATCCAAAGATGGACAGAGGAATTGGGCTACTCAAATATAAGCAGCTTCGTCTAAGGAAAGTATGCCAAATCAAAGTTCTCTTATATATTTATTTTTTTTTTTTTTTTTTTTTTGAAGAAACAAGGAAAATTTAAATTAATGGTGGCCATATACAAAGTGCCTTGGGCAGGGGACACCTGCCCCAGAGGAAAATTTACAAATAGTAGTACATGTCTAGCCTTTTACAAGAGTACTGTTTGGCTAACAGTTTTTTCCATCTAGAGGGAGAATTTTCAGACAAAATCTTGAAGACATCATAGTTATTACAAGAGGCATCTCTGATTCTCCTAATACAGGACAAAGAAGCATTTTTCAGAATAACAGGCAAAGTGATAAGGTAGTTCCTTTTTTTGCTACCAAATGTAGCCTCATTCCTACTGAGCCAAATGTACCAAAGAATGTATCCCCTCCAAATATTCCACAGCAAAATATCCAAGTGATTACAGCAGCCAAGAATAACTTCCATTTTACTAAGTTTGGGGAGACCATTCACTAGCAGATACTTCTCCACAGCAGACCAGAAGTTTTTAGCATGTTGACATTCAAGGAAGAGGTGTGAAACATCCTCCACAAGGCCACAAAATATACAGGATCCACCACTATCATAAATTTTCCTGATTTTATTACCAGTCCAGAGGCCATGGTGTAACATCCTCCATTGAAGAAAAGAATGTTTGCTGCAATCTGGAAAGGCCCACAGGGCTTTGAATCTGTAAGACCACTGGTGTGTAGACCAATTCACCTGCCATCTAGAGTTGAGCTTCTTCAGGATTTGATCAGCAGAACCTCTGTCATGTTTGAATTGCTTGAAGATGACATTAGCAACATCCACCAGATCAACTGTTTTCCTATGCCACCTGTCCTTCTTTTCCATCAACAAGATTCTGTGCTTTTGAATTACCTGCAAGCAAGACATAGACAGATCAGTGGTAGAAAGGATTTCTTGTGCAGTCCTTACCCTAGCACCACACATGTAGTTGTTCCAAGTAGTAATTCCAGCTTTGTGGCATTTGTGTTGCTTGATGGACAGACTGTTTTTTTCACAGTAAGCAATCCAACCCAGCCAAGGAGACTCCTGCAAATAAAATTGAAGAGAACAGTCAAGTTCATTGGTGAGTTTAAAAGAGTTTTTAGCTTTGAACCAGGCCCTCCACATTCTCCAAACTAAGGGACTACCAAAAGGGGTGATGGGATGAGGGGAAGTTATAATGTCCCAAAGGTTGAGATTTTTCCAGGCCCTGTAGTTAGAAAGACAGAATCTAGCAGTATTTCTTTTCAGAAGACAGGCCCAAACATCATTACAGTCAATACATCTCAGAATCCATTTAGAAGCCAAGTTGTCTGCCATTTTCACAGGATTAATAATGCCCAAGCCACCTTGATGTTTAGGGAGACAGCACACTTTCCAGGCCACTTTGGGGACTTTTTTTTTATCAGACTTGCTTCCCCATAAGAAGTTCCTGGCTAGACTGATAACCGGTCCAAGTTGCTTATTAGAAGGAGACCAACAAGCCAGGAAATAGACCAATTTTGGAAGAATGTAATGATTTAGAACAAAAGTTCTATGAGGGAGGGAGCTATTAGTATCATACCAGTATGTCAAGTGTTTTTTAAACCTTTCAACCACCCAATCCCACCTTTGAGCAAAAGAAATCTGGAAACCCATGGGAATCCCCAACAATCTAAAAATCTCTCCATCTTTGATAATGCTGCATCCAAGTCTAGAAATACATTCAGGAGTATAATCATTAGAAGCTTTAAATCCAGTTTTGAAATGGTTAACTTTGGAACCACTAGCAAGACAAAAAATCTCTAGACATTCCAAGAATTTGTTGACAGAAAGATCATCAGCATCTAGCATAACCTTAGTATCATCAGCAAACATTTGAAGCCCAAGAGGGGAAGGGGAGTTAATCACATTGATCCCTTTTATAGTACCATTGTTCATAGCATCTTTAACAAGCCAACCTAAAGCATCACTAGCAATAGCAAAGAGCAAGGGAGCAAGAGGACAGCCTTGACGAATGGATCTCCTAAGAGTAAAGGGATCAGATATGTTGCCATTGATGGCAACTCTAGAACAAGCATTGCCAAAAAGAGTCCTAATATTTCTGATGAGTCTTCTGCCAGCTCCCAAGTCTTGAAGAGATTGGAGAATAAAATCCCATTCAATTCTATCATAAGCCTTGTCAAAGTCAATCTTAAAGAAATAAAAATTTTGGCCCAGGTCTTTAGCATTGTCTATGCCTTCCCAAAGAGAAATGATAGCATCAAGGATGTATCTACCTTTGATGAATCCTTTTTGCTCAGGGAGGATAAAGTGTTTCATCATGGGAGTGAGTCTTCTGGCTATGGTGGAAGCTATAATCTTGTAGATGGTGTTGAGGCAAGTGATAGGTCTCCAATTATTGAGGTCATCTTTATTTCCCCTTTTGTGAATGAGTCTGATTACACCAGTGTTTATGTGACAAGGGAGAAATCCTTTGCTAGAAGCCTCTTCCCACACCAAGAGAATATAAGGAGTAAGAAAATCACATAGAAGTATGAAGAATTCATTTGGCAATCCATCAAATCCCGGAGACCTACAGGGTTTCAATTTATAAATGGTTTCTTTGATCTCACCGGCAGTGAGGGGCAGGTCCAGGATGGGAACCAGGCTTTCAGGAATCATTTTTTTCCTTTTTAGAGCAATAGTAGCTCTGGCCCTCCGGATGTCCTCCCCCCACTTGGGAGTACCAGAGAAAACATCCATAAAGAAGCTTTTAGCCTCCTGTAGTGTCTCTTCAATATTTAAAGTGTGACCACCTTCTTTCTTTTTCAAATTGGGAATGAAGTCCCTGACTTTATTTTTTTTTAACAGAGAGAACATATGGTTGTTGTTCCTGTCCATTTTCTCACTCTAAAATTCTTTTGATGAGGCAAGGGAGTAACTAGCTTCAAGATAACTTTCCTTGCACAATCTCAAATGTAACCTTTGAAACTCTTGAGAAGTAACATCTAAAGCTTTAAGCTTATCCACAATAGCTCTATATCTTATAGCTCTACACTCTTTGGCTTTTTGCTTAAAGTGGGTAAAAACCACCTGCACATCTTTAACCGCTTTTTCCCAGGCCTTACCAGGAGAACTAGTGTTTTTAAAATGGTGGGAAAAAATTCTTTTAGACTCAGCTCTAATGCAGGGGAGCTTGAGAAGGTTAACATCAAGATGAGGCCAACCAGACTTAAAGGAGGGGTTACCAGTTCTAATGTTAACAATAAGGGGTTTATGGTCAGTCATCAGGAGGGAATGATCAATATGAGCACTAACCTCCCAACATTTTTGCAAAATGTTATTGTTGACATAGCATCTGTCTAATCTAGCAGCCGTGTAGGAAGCACCAGACTGTTTACTGGACCAGGTAAAACCAGAATTTTTAGAAGCATCCACAAATTCATGCAGGATACATAGGTTTTTCCAAGCATTTTTTTCAGAACCAAAAATAATATTACCTTTACACTCCCATCTGTCTTTGATACAGGTGACCATGTTAAAATCCCCAATCATGATGGAGGGACCTTGTATTAGACAGATCTCTTCCCAACACAATTTTCTAATCATACATTTATTGGCAGCATAAACAGAAATGATAGAAAGGTTATAGGGGTTACCCAGCCTGAAGCAGCACCATTGATTGGTGCAGCTAGAAGACTTATCAACCAAGAAGGGTGACAGGGATTTGCCGAGGCCAATCATTGCACCACCCTTATTATCCTGATGATTGGTGGAAAACCAAATGAATTTATTAGATAGAATATTGAGCTTGATTTCCAAGGATTTCCCACCAGTTTTAACCTCCTGCAGGCAAATAACTTCAGGAATTCTATGCAGAGACATAATCCAACTGTTGATCATCTTTGTTCTTACAGGATCTGTAAGCCCCTTCACGTTAATGGAAAGAATTGAAAGGTTAAACATCATAATAATTAAAAGATTCATTTCTTACTATTCTTAGCAGACTTTACCGTAGAGGATCTCACCGAGTCTTTCTTTCTTGGTTTACTTGAAGATGCCAGTTGGGTTGACATGTTTGTGTCCTGCATAAGAGGCATAGCTTCCTCATTAAACATTTCATTTTCCATAGTTTCCAGTTTGTTATGATCCATAGCATCAAGTTCCTGTCTAAAAATCTCAACAGAAAGATTAGGATTCTCTAGATTTTCTAGCAAAGGGGTGGGATCAATCGAAAGCTTCCTTTCCAGGTCTTTTTGGGTATATAAGTCGATTACTTTGTTTTTTTTTCCTACCAGGGACCAACCGTTTACTAGCTTATCTTGATTGTCCTTAGAATCACTAGCATTAACTTTGGTTGATTCTTCAACATTTAAGATGTTCTCTTTGGGACTTGAGTGGTGAAGGTTGTCAGCTGGGCTATCCTCAAAAGGGTTATGCACCTCTTCTAAAAGAACTCCAAACATATTATCATTACTAGTCACTTTTTTTTTTCCTTTATTTAGAGTTTTCCTAGCACGAGGAGCACTATTCTTGGTCACAAAATTGCCAATATTCTTATTTGGGTCTTCATTCACCGAAATTTTCTGAACCTGCAGTAAAGGACAATCTTTTATGATATGACCTTGCTTGTAGCAGTTATAGCAAGCATTTGGGATGTTTCTGTACAACACCTTTTGGGTGTGAAGTTTTTTCCCATTTGAGTCTTTGATCACAATGAAGGGCCTGATATCAGAGGCTATGTCCACTTCTATTAACACTTGGGGGTCCCATCTCGGATTGATTATGCTATTTTTACTTTTTTGATCGAGGACCTTGCCAACCATCTTCCCTAAGCTCTCCACCCAAGGATAGAAATCTATGGGTAGTTCAGGGAACTCTACCCAAACAGGGATTTTTGTAGGCTTAGGGCCCTTAGGATCAAACCCTATATACCATTTAAAGAAAGACACTGGGACATTTCTGATTAGCCACTGGCCTTCACTAATGACTTGTAGGGCACTATTAGCATTTTCAAAAAAAAAAAGGAAATAATTATTCGGGCAGTATTGAATGTGTTTAACCATTAGACCTCTGGCTTCCCAGTGATGCTTAATCCAATTTTTCAGAGAATCTTGGGCAGGCCTAGGACCGTGAAACAACCCTATGACCACTCTGTCTGTGAGGTGCTCATGCCAGTTGTCTAGTGAAGACTTATCAATGACCAACGCAGCCTCTTCCTCTTCGGAGGGCAAGCTATCACAAATAATTTCATGAGGACTGTCGAAGAGCTTACCTTTTCCCTTATTGGGAGATGGAGCAGGATTGTTTTTACCAGTAAATTGTTGCATGTCGAAGAAGGCTTCATCAAGCTTGGCTCTTGCCTTGGCCAAGTCCGCATAGGTTTTCTTCAGAGAATGAATCTCTGCGCTGCTCTGCTGAAGAGACACAGGGAAGTTACTCGAACCAGCAACGAAATCCGCAGAAGAGCTCCCTTCTAAGTCTATCGTCCTGGGCTGTAGCATGCAGTCCTTTTGTCCTTCACCCGGACACGACATCCCATTTCTTAGGGATTCAAACAGTGCCATGCAGAAAGAGAAAACCGGGCACGCGAGCACAGAGGAAGCTCCTCCCCCCCTGGGTGGGGGAGGAGAGGAGAAGACTCCGACGCGCGAACACTCGAAGCTGAGCACCCACTTAGTCGCCTTCGTTAGCCCTTGTAGATCACCCTCACAGACGCCATCTTTAGGAGAGCACCCTAGCAGAGGACAAAGGAAGCTCCTCCCCCTGTGGGTGGGGGAGGAGAGGAGAAGACTCCGACCCGCGAACCCGCGAAGCAGAGCACCCTCCCAGACGCCTTCGAAAACCCTAAGCCAGTACCTCTTATTTAATTTTGCAATGCGGGTTTGTAATTTTCTTTGTTCATAGTACATTTCTCATCACCTGTAAGTATAAACACATGAGTTCTCTGCAATGCATGTGATTGTGTATAGTGCATTTTCAACTTTTGTGCCATCACATTTACGTAGGATGTTTGTGTATATGTTTATGTATATGTTTGTGTATACTGCAGTTTCAACTTATGTGCCATCACATTTACTTAGGATGTAATCGGATGATTTCATTAATTCACTTATTAAAATCGCCCATTTTTTATTTTTCTTTTTTAAAATTTTTTGTTTCTTCTTGTACTGTTCCCTTCATTTAAAGCTCTTCTGTATTAAGATCGATATTGTTTTAACGATTACAAAAAACATTACACTTTGTTTTAGCTATTATAAAGCGCGAACATTACACTTTTTATATTTTCATACTAACAGGATAATATTGATTTCAAAGGGAAGGCAGTTAAAGAAAAAGGAGACAGTGAATAATGAAGAACAGATTTAGGTTAAACAGTTCTTCTCTGAATGATGTTTTGCTTTAATATAGCAGGCCGCATACATTGAATTTTCCTCTCATCCGTGGACCTACGCCTCATTGAAGTCCATGCTATTTTCATTTCAATTATTTTAGCCACGAAAATTCATGAAGAGAAAAGTTCATAATCTATTGATTATAAAAATGGGTTGATGTTGGAATTTATATTTATGATTGTACAGATTAAATATGGCGAATTGTCATCTTTCGAATGATCTATAGAAAAAGGTGAAAATGTTTCTTGAATAATGCTGCTCCAGGGAATAAGGTAAAGGAACGTTTGATTAATCCCAAAGGCTGGTAATACAGTGTAGTATCAAAACTATTATGCTCACAGAAAGGAATGTTGACCGCATTTTGTTAGCTCTACAATAAACAAATCCTATTTTATTTGCAGCATACATGTAGAAAACCTACCAAATGTTATAGGTTTTCTATGGATAGTGCATGAACGCACATAATATTCAATAACAAAAGCTTTTGATATGAGATTTAATACCTCAGGCACGTATGCGTATTTGAATAAGTTTGTTCTATGGCTTCTTGGTGGACGAATCTATTAAGCAACTTGTACATACGAACACTCTTTCCTGAGAATTTTATAAACAAGGGGCATAAGATCATTCATTGTCTCATAATTTTGAACACTAATAGCAAATATTCGATCGGATGACGTTGGGGAAAATGTCATTTTTACCAATAGCTTCATGATTGCAGATGTTTTTATGAGCAACTGTGCGCATGGATTAGAAGTCGGTGTGTTGATATGCATATATACACCGTAAGTAACATACATTTACATATATACACCCAACCACGCACATACATATGCCTATATACACCGTAAGTAACAACCACGCATGCATGCACAGACATACTAAGTTCCATGTTCGTCTGTGCATATAAGTATATTTACGACGTGTTGTGTGTGTATAGTAATAATTGACTCTCATGCTTATGTGCAATTATCTTTATGTATGAGTGTGCGCTACTCTATCGCATACGTGTGTGTGTAATTATACATGCATACGTGTATATGCATTTGCGTGAATATGTTCATCTGAAGTTTAAAAGATCAGAATCTTGTAAGGCTACGAGCGGGAAATTCGAAAGAAGAGCCTTTAGGTTGGAGAGGCATACAAATCAACAAAGGAATGGTGCGGAAAAGCTTAAAAATCAAAAAAGGAAATGTCCGGAATCCTTATTTTTTTCTTAAACGAGAAAGTTTCGTTGAGACCTAGTCTTCCTTGCTTGAATTAAAAAAAAAAAACAATTGTACAAAGAAGGGGCATAGTGCCTTGGGGTCTCCCATATCATATTGAGCATGGATAGGAGAACCCAAAGGGGCGACAAATGTGATTCAAAGAGTTTGATACAAAACCTATGCTTTAGACACAGTTATCGATTAGATTTATGAACTCTTAATCACCATGGTGGGTGGTCCACTTACTTTTGATCTTGTTATTATTGAACTTAAGAATTCTATAGTGTCTTAAGGGAGGGGACTTATTCAAATTATATATTCTTTTACATGATCAACCACTTGGCAATGATTTGATCTTCTACCCCCCCCCCTCAATATCTAGAATACGCAAACCCACACAAATCTTTCTAGCTATCACAAAGGGACTATTTGATTTTGGGCATATCTCTCCTATTGGGATCTCCTATCTTTCTAGCTATCACAAAGGGACTATTTGATTTTGGGCATATCTCTCCTATTGGGATCTCCTGTCTGAAGGAATGTTTTGTAAGTACTTTGAAATTTAAGTAAATGTTTGTCTTTTCGTCTCCAACAAGCCAGAAACTAGATAATCAATGAAAGAAGAAAGTTCTTCATCACCATTGTATCTCAACAAGTTTATTTGAATGCCCTTATCGTAAGAAATCTCATTTTGATGCTTTGCGGAGAAGCTACTTGCACCACTAACCAATGGAAATATCAAAACCCATGGGAATTCTGAGTAGATTGATGGTTTTTCCACTCGAGAGTTCGTGATATCAATGGTTAACCACAAACTTCACAAGGTATGAATTAATAGCCTTGAAAGCTATTTTTTATTTATTTATTCTAGAAATAGAAGAAAAGCAAAAAGCAATAAAACATTGCCAAAGCATCACAATACTATTAATATCATTATGCACAAAATCATTAAGATATTCGATTAATAGTATCATTATAATCGTGCTATTTTTTTGGAGAAGCAATAGACCATGCACGTGCCCAAGATATGCATGATGGTTAACCAAGCACGTAAGGCCGTCAATGGGAATAGAAAAAGGAAGTGGATCTAGGGGGAAACCCTTTCAAATAGACTGCTTTAATCTGATTGGAAGTGAATGGACCCTACAATTGAACTAAGCCGAGACATTTCCCATAAGTCTTGTGATTTTCTTGATTAATGTAGGTCCACAGCCGAGATCTTTTTGGGATTGAAGAATGAGTTCCCACTTGAGGGGATCCTAAGCTTTGTCAATATTGGTTTCAATGTCTATACTCCTTAAGAAAAAACAAGAAAAATAATTAATTCGATACATGATTGATAGCAATCGTAGAGTGAAAAATAGAAAAAAAAAAATAGTGCTCTTATTGTCAATCATTTCGCCCAAGTTTTGGGGTGTCCACGTAGATATCTTTGGGATTGAATGGGTATCATCTCTAGAGTTAGATGCAAAAGAATAGTACAAAATGTGTTGCTACTCCATATGAATCTAATTAACCATGCTTAAGAGTGAATTCAACTAAGGAATCACTCTTTTGCTTGCATCCCAATGTACATCAATCAGATTAGGCATGAATTGTGAGGGCATGTAAACTTCAAATTTAAATACTTTTCCATTTGATTGTAGAATAATTTAGCGAACAAGAAGAGATGTATACAAATTCACATATTTAAATACATCTTATCAATCACATAAGAGTTTACATTCGTTGTAATTGGATTTGCAACTTCTGTAAATTTTCCCATACCCAACTTATTATGTACGTAAGGATTGTATTTTTATTTTCAAACCTATAAAAGCACCTTTCTTAAAAAAACCTCAGCTCCAAGTAAATAGTTTGATATTCCAAGATCAGATAAGCTAATCCGTATGTGACAGTTTTTCTCAATAAGTGCAATATCTTCATCATTATCGCCTCTAATGGTCAAAGGATCCACGTATATGCTAATATAAGCAAAATAATTTTCTATAAATTTTACATGTAGAGATCTACGTACAACAATAGCTTTATATATGTGCAGTTCAATCGAGCTGACAATATGACGATTTGAGACGCTAGGATCTTTTGATATCTGGTATCATGATGCGTTGCTGCGGATACTTCATCACAATCAAATAACAAACGTTTGAATGATATACCAAGGGTCATTGATCTATAGGACTTCCAGATGCACGAGAATCAATAGAAGAATCGATATCAATGTAGATACCAATAAGTATATTAAAAGAACTATCAATAGATGCTCTCCTGAAGGGCATACAATCATGAAGTTGTCGGTGAGGCATAGTGGGATTGCACAAAGCATGCATTTATCCAAGATGATAGAAAGTAAGTTATCAAAAATGTACATTGTGCAAGTCGATTTAAACCTTAACTATGATCGGATCTTGTATGGGAAGATTGTCGTATGGTTCTCTTTTGCTTAATCGTAAGACGTCAATGAGATTATTGCATGTCTCTCTTGGTATGGAATCCAAATCATCGTGAGCTCGATAATCTATGTGTCTTTGCCTAGCTTCCTTTTCCATGTCTCCTTCAGTATTGAATCTTTGATCAAATTTCCCTTGCTTCCATCAATTAGACTCTCTTTAGGTCCTCTTGTACATGTCATAGTCCTGATGCTCTCTGAAGAATTCGAAAAGTATTGAGATGATCCCACTCCTTTACTTGTTGCCTTCTTTTGAAAGATAAATCTATTGTTACTATGACGTTTTAGGAACAAAATCAATCCTTAGAAGGCCTTTTAAATATTCATATGTGTTTTGTCTTTAGC
>CM035416.1:10756170-10953670 GCA_020310875.1 Ceratopteris richardii
GTAAACACCGTGCTGGGTGGTCCACTTACTTTTGATCTTGTTATTATTCAACTTAAAAATTCTATAGTGTCTTAAGGGAGGGGACTTATTAAAATTATATATTCTTTTACATGATCAACCACTTGGCAATGATTTTATCTTCCCACCCCCCCCCCCCCACAATATCTAGAATATGCAAACCCACACAAATCTTTCTAGCTATCACAAAGGGACTAATTGATTTTGGGCATATCTCTCCTATTGGGATCTCCTATCTTTCTAGCTATCACAAAGGGACTATTTGATTTTGGGCATATCTCTCCTATTGGGATCTCCTATCTGAAGGAATGTTTTGTAAGTACTTTGAAATTTAAGTAAATGTTTGTCTTTTCGTCTCCAACAAGCCAAAAACTAGATAATCAATGAAAGAAGAAAGTTCTTCATCACCATTGTATCTCAACAAGTTTATTTGAATGCCCTTATTGTAAGGAATCTCATTCTGATGCTTTGCGGAGAAGCTATTTGCACCCATGGGAATTCTGAGTAGATTGATGGTTTTTCCACTCGAGAGTTCGTGATATCATTGGTTAACCACAAACTTCACAAGGTATGAATTAATAGCCTTGAAAGCTATTTTTTATTTATTTATTCTAGAAATAGAAGAAAAGCGAAAAGCAATAAGACATTGCCAAAGCATCACAGTACTATTAATATCATTATACACAAAATAATCAATATATTCTATTAATACTATCATTATAATCGTGCTATTGTTTTGGAGAAGCAATAGACCATGCACGTGCCCAAGATGTGCATGATGGTTAAGCAAGCACGTAAGGCCGTCAATGGGAATAGAAAAAGGAAGTGGAGCTAGGGGGAAACCCTTTCAAATAGGCTGGTTTAATATGATTGGAAGTGAATGGACCCTACAATTGAACTAAGCCGAGACATTTCCCATAAGTCTTGTGATTTTCTTGATTAATGTAGGTCCACAGCCGAGATCTTTTTGGGATTGAAGAATGAGTTCCCACTTGAGGGGATCCTAAGCTTTGTCAATATTGGTCTCAATGTCTATACTCCTTAAGAAAAAACAAGAAAAAGAATTAATTCGATACATGATTGATAGCAATCGTAGAGTGAAAAATAGAAAAAAAAATAATAGTGCTCTTATTGTCAACCATTTCGCCCAAATTTTGGGGTGTCCACGTAGATTTCTTTGGGATTGAATGGTTATCATCTCTCGAGTTAGATGCAAAAGAATAGTACAAAATGTGTTGCTACTCCATATGAATCTAATTAACCATGCTTAAGAGTGAATTCAGCTAAGGAATCACTCTTTTTCTTGCATCCCAATGTACATCAATCAGATTAGGCATGAATTGTGAGGGCATGTAAACTTCAAATTTAAATACTTTTCCATCTGATTGTAGAATAATTTAGCGAAAAAGAAGAGATGTATACAAATTCACATATTTAAATACATCTTATCAATCACATAAGAGTTTACGTTCGTTGTAATTGGATTTGCAACTTCTGTAAATTTTCCCATACCCAACTTATTACGTACGTAAGGATTGTATTTTTATTTTGAAACCTATAAAAGCACCTTTCTTAAAAAAACCTCAGCTCCAAGTAAATAGTTTGATATTCCAAGATCAGATAAGCTAATCCGTATGTGACAGTTTTTCTAAATAAGTGCAATATCTTTATCATTATCGACTCCAATGGTCAAACGATCCACGTATATGCTAATATAAGCAAAATAATTTTCTATAAATTTTACATGTAGAGATCTACGTACAAAAATAGCTTTATATATGTGCAATTCAATCGAGCTGACAATATGACGATTTGAGACGCTAGGATCTTTTGATATCTTGTATCATGATGCGTTTCTGCGGATACTTCATCACAATCAAATAACAAACGTTTGAATGATATACCAAAGGTCATTGATTTATATGACTTCCACATGCACGAGAATCAATAAAAGAATCGATATCAATGTAGATTATCGTAAGCTCGATAATCTATGTGTCTTTGCCTAGCTTCCTCTTCCATGTCTCCTTCAGTATTGAAGCTTTGATCAAATTTCTCTTGCTTCCATCAATCAGACTCTCTTTAGGTCCTCTTGTACGTTTCATAGTCCTGATGCACTCTGAAGAATTCGAAAAGTATTGAGATGATCCCACTCCTTTACTTGTTGCCTTCTTTTGAAAGATAAATCTATTGTTACTATGACGTTTTAGAAACAAAATCAATCCTTAGAAGGCCTTTTAAATATTCATATGTGTTTTGTCTTGAGCAGACATGTGTAAACCTTCATAATAATGGTATAGTATCCACTACTTTCCTAATGCATCTTTCCATCATTTTAATCATTCATTGCCCTTGTCTTAAAAGAATTATGTTGCGTGATGTGTGCTTAAGCATATAATCAATTCTAATAGCGGACAAGGGGTTGCTCATCGGAATAGAATTCTAGCAATAGTACTATCAGTGATGTAAAGCCCAAATAGATAGCAATTATTTGAATTTCTATACTCAAGCCCATGTTATGAAGTTATGAGTTATGAGACATGAAAAAGCATTAATGATCTCTCTTTATGTATATTGATACTATCTCGAAATATTTATTTACAGTTTATGATAATAAAATTTTTTAGGAATGCATATATATTCAATTCTTAACCAGGAAAGTATAGATTGATTTGCTATTCTATTTCATTTCCCGAAAAGACGTTATACCCTCCACTGCTTGTTCATCTTCTTTAACGTATGAATGAATTAAACTTCTTAGGAGGTGAGTTTCTTGTTCATGTACAAGTTACTAAAAAAGGAGCCTATTTTTCATTAAACTTTCAGATAAAGAAGCGAATTGTAAAGAGAACATCACACGTTTGTTGTTTTTTATGTAGATCCATTTCTATATGCATTTGTGTAGAATGAATCAAGAAGTTCTATATCATATCTATCGAACTCGTTCCATGATTGAACTATAAATTTCTTCACTTTTCTATTTGCAAATCATCTATTCAGATGAAACTTCTCTTCGACCGTGTTCATTTTTTTTTCAACCTCCATGTTTCTCACTTTTTTATCTCATATACATTTCTCTAGTTTTATAATTCTTTGAGCTCTGCTTATAACTTTTCACACATGACCATATTTTATTTTTATCAACTGCATATAGCACATGAGTTTTAGCTCAATATAAGGTGCAAGAGCATTCACATTTATCTACATTACGCATATACATATACGCAACATGCATGTTTAAAAGCATACATAGGCACACTAAAAGAAAAAAAATCACAGATTGAAACACATTCAGATGTCAGATACACATATATAGACAGACACGCACATGTTAACATCTGATGCTCACATGCAAATATATTCACATACATCCATACAAATGCAGGTGATAACTGTTTAACGCTTTAATCCTAAACATAAGCTCTATCAAACCTCGATAAGAATTCTCGCATTAGATTTCAGCCTCCCATAAAATCAAATGGATCTCCTTCTCCAAGTCCTCTCATATTGTGATCGTTCTTTTAATCGCTAGAGTTTTCTTCTTTATGCTTACTAGCGAGTCAAAACTACTCGGGTCATAGCTACGCTTATGGACGCGAGATTTCCTTGTCTTCTAGAAAAACCCATATCAATGGCCCATCCTCTGCAAGAAACCTCGTTTTCATCGCTAGAAACAGAGCCCTCATTCAGCAGCATGGGAAGGAACTCTACCATTTCCACATTTGAAGGAAGACCGCGTTCAGCATATTTTTATATGCTTCCAGTCAGAAATACAGACCAAGATGCCCCAGATCTTTGCATGTGCAGGTAAGGTTCGTATAAGCTATTAAATTCTTAGGATAATCTTGTTGGATTGTGCACGGTGCTTACATATGGAGCATCTGTATCCACCACTTTACAAGCATGCTGACGTTACTCTAGCAATTCTTTCCTCGTGAAAGGCTTGAGCTCCAATCGATCCTGGCAACTTTTTTATCTCTCTCTCTATATATCTATCTTCAGGAGATGTTCTACATAAAAAAGTAGTGCGCCTCTTGCTCGTGCGAAGCTGCAAAGCAGCCCACGACCTTCAGGAGATGTCCTCTTCATGTTACCTCCCGTGGACACACTTATGGTCTAGCCTCCAATGCAGAGCTTCCTCTCTTCAGGCGCTCTCTCGAAGCTCCTTCAGGTTCTGCAAATAAGCACCCTCTCTATACCGCTAACCCGCTCCTATTCCTCTCCCTTCTTCGACAACCTAGGCCTTCTCCAGAAGCGCCACAACGTATGGTGGCGAACCATCAACAGATTCCCGACGTTTTTCTCAAGGGTAAGAATCCAACGATGCATGCTTTCTCCTGTGAGCACTCCAATTTGCGATTTTTCGCAGCAAGCTGTCCAACCTTGGCCTCCCCATCAACGGAAGTGAATTCCTCATCTCTGCCGGTAAGCCCTCAGTGGCACACTACCCATGCCTCAGTTCTCATGCGACCACATGTCTCTCTACTCTTGAACCAAACCTCTTCTAATCTACGTGTTGAAGTACACATCAGCAACATATATCCTCCTCATACCACCCCAAATCTTCTGCAACGACAACAGAGTCATTTTCATCTTGTGCATCAAGAACAGAAGCTACGCGAACTATGGTCTCTCTCACATCTTCAACAACAATGGCCTTTACTGCAGTTTCTTGTGCTTCATCCACTTATGTATGCACCTGAGCAACGAAACCTGCTGACGTCTCAAGTTCCCTATATGCAAGACTGTTGCTTGCCCTTTTTTTACAACATAACTAAATCTCTTCCCCAACAAGTACCTGACGTGCAGATATGCCCTCACATCGGAGTGCAACACTTTTCTAATCGGACCTTTCAAGTTATCTACAGGTTTCAAGCCACGAATCATGCGGATCTCAACACTTTCCTAGTTTCCTCCAGCAACCATCGTGCTCTCATAATGTCAAGAAAAGATTTCAACTATGAACCTTTTGACCCAGGAATTCTCATGTGCTGCATTTCTCAGCTTGAGGGGGGTGACATGGTTGACTATACAAGCTTGAGCTATGCAGATTGTAGAAAGCGCGATCACAAAAAAAAACAACCAGAAAGAAAATCTCCTCTCAAGTACACCACTATGCGAAAGGAATTTTTGAACCAGAACCTGCCCAGTTCGCAGCAATTACTCTACAACCTTTTACTCAACCTGTGGAGAGATAATTACACAGAGACTCGCAGGATCATAACACACAGATTATGCATGAACAATTGTTTTTATTAATACAAGTAGTTTCTTTATACAACGTGGGTGAGCAACGTTTCTTGATCTGTTACGACGCTTGTAATGGGTCGTGCCCATAAGCATACATGTCTGCCAACGTGTAACCACGTGTCAGCCGTGTTGGAGTTAATCCGTCCGGCCAACACTCCCCCTTAACTTCAACACGAGGAGTTGTTGATACGGGAAGAATCAGACATTCCTACATGTTTACAACATTGCAAAAATTTCTCAGTGCCTAATGGCTTGGTTAACATGTCAGCCCACATCAAGTGGGTAGACGTATATGACAACTACAGCTTCTTGTGCTCGACCAGTTCTCTTATGAAATGGTATTTAAGATCCACATGTTTGGTTTTCTCCGAGTGCTTCAAGTTGCTGGCCAACTGAATGCAGGATTGGTTGTCGCAGAAAATCTTCAATGGAAAGCGCTTGTCTGCGAGTAACTCTTGCAATAATACTTGAATCCATAAACTTTCTTTGGTTGTCAGTGCGAGGGCCACAAACTCGGCCTCAGCTGAGGAAAGGGCTACTGTAGTTTGCTTCTTGGAAAACCAACTGATGGCTCCCCCTGCCAAAGTAAAGACGAAACCAGAAGTAGATTTTCGTGAACTCATTTCCCCCCGCCAATCAGAATCTGACCACCCTAGAAGTTGTAAAGGTGGGTGTACCACATCAGATCGTTGGAAACAAATGCCATGATATTTAGTGAATTGCAAATAACGGATACAATGCTTAAGTGAATGCCAATGACTAAGAGTCGGATTATGCATAAAACGCGACAAGTAGTTGATAGCAAAACACAAGCAAAAAGGAACTACCTTATCACTTTGCCTGTTATTCTGAAAAATGCTTCTTTGTCCTGTATTAGGAGAATCAGAGATGCCTCTTGTAATAACTATGATGTCTTCAAGATTTTGTCTGAAAATTCTCCCTCTAGATGGAAAAAACTGTTAGCCGAACAGTACTCTTGTAAAAGGCTAGACATGTACTACTATTTGTAAATTGTCCTCTGGGGCAGGTGTCTCCTGCCCAAGGCACTTTGTCTTTGGCCACCATTAATTTAAATTTTCCTTGTTTCTTCAAGAAAAAAAAAAAAAAACACAAGTCAGTGCGGGTACAAGAGACAAGATATCGGAACTTCCCAAGTAAAGGGCGAACTAATGCAAGTACAGAGGGTGTCAGTGTAGAGGAAGAGGGACTTTGGGTAACATCAAAGTCATCCTCATAGTGGACTTTGAGGGCCAAAGGTGTGGAGATAGGCTTAATGTTCTCAAAGCCATAAGCATGAAGAAGTTCATTCGCATACTTTGATTGATGAAGACATAATGAACCTTTGGAACGATTGCGAACAATGTGCATCCCCAAGAAATATGTGAGAGGCCCAAGGTCCGTGATAGCAAATGCACTTGCAAGCTCGCGTTTGGCACGATCAATGTCTTGTTGGACGGAGCCAAGGATGGCTATGTCATCAACATATAAGACTACTATTAGTAGATGAGACTCTGAATGACGGGTATAGATATTACGCTCAGCTCGAAGGCAACTATAGCCATGGGTTATCATAAAGTGACTAAATTTATGAAACCACTGTCGAGGGGATTGCTTAAGCCCATAGAGGGACCTATGAAGTTGACATATGTAATCACGATGTTCAGTGGAGATAAACTTATCAGGTTGATTCATATAAATCTCCTCAAGTAAATCCCCATGGAGAAAGGCTGTTTGGATGTCAAGGTGTTCAAGTTCTAGGTTAAATTCTACAGGTGAGATTAAAGAAACCATTGGTAAATTGAAGCCCTGAAAGACTCCTGGGCTTGATGGTCTTCCTAATGCATTTTTCATTGCTTTCAAAGATTTCTTAGCTCCTTCCATTCTGTTGATTTGGAAGGATTCTAGCAGCCGGGACACTCTGCCTATTGAAGTTAACATTAGAGTTATAAAATTGATCCATAAAAAAGGGCCTAAAGAGGATTTGAACAACTGGAGACCTTTTACCTTTCTGACAAGCATCTACAAAATCTTTGCTTCTACCCTTGCTAGAAGATTGAGCCCCATCATGAAAGACATCATCCTCCCTAAACAAAAAGGGTTCATTAAAGGTAGGTTTATCCTTGATGCTATTATTTCCCTTTGGGAAGTGATGGATTACGCCGAAGAGTTTAATCAACACTATTATTTCTTCAAGATAGATTTTGACAAAGCCTATGACAGGATTGAATGGGATTTCGTTCTCCAATCCCTTCATGATATTGGTGTTGCTAAGAGCTTTATTAAAGCTGTTGGTACTCTGTTTGGAAATTCCCACTCTAGAATTTCTATAAATGGTAGCCTTTCCCCTCATTTTAGACTTAGAATGTCTATCCCTCAAGGTTGTCCTCTAGCCCCCCTTTTGTTTGTCATTGCTAGTGATGCCCTTGGGTGGTTGAGAAAGGATGCCATTGAAGGGAAAAAGGTTGAAGGTATTAGTTTGCCTGGTTCTGATAAACAACTTTTTTTGAAGGCCTTTGCTGATGACACCAATATCCTCACTAGGCTAACAATGATTATGCTAACTGTATTTTAAACTATTTGAACACATTTTCCCAGGCTAATGGATCACACATAAATCACAAGAAAAATTCCTTCAAAGCCTCTAATAATTTGGTGCCTAATTGCATTAGCAATCTGGGCTGTGAATTGATAAGACATGGTGAAATATTCAGACTTCTTGGCATACCTATGGGTTTCCAAGTCTCTTTAAATCAAAGGTGGCAGTGGGTTATTGATCGGTTCAAAAAAAAGCTTTTTACTTGGTATGCCTGTCAATCTTCTCTTTCACACCGTGTTTTTGTGCTTAACCATTACATTTTGCCTACTGTTGTTTATTTAATTTCTTGTTGGATGCCTAATAGAGCTCATATCAATCAGATTATTTGGCTTTCCATAAGGTTGCTTTGGGGGGAGTCTTTTACATAATAAAATCCATAAAGTTGCTTGGAAAATCTGTTGTTTATTTAAAAAAGAAGTGGGGCTTTGGATCCTTTGTCCTATAAAAATTTCCTCTAACTTGTGTGCTAAATGGGTAGCTAGGGCTTTGGATTCTCAGGACTGATAGGCTCTCTTAATAAAAAGGAATGTTCACAGATTTCGGTTGGTTGATTACAAAGATTGGATTAATCATTCTGTTTGGGATATTGTTGCTCCCCCCACTCCTTCCTCCCCACTCGCTCCAGCTTGTGTTGTAGGATGTGAAATGCTTGGATGGATGTGAAAAAGTATGTTTGTCGAGATAATATTTTCTTCAATTTTCTTTTTCCTATAGGAAAGCTTGTGGACTAGTTGGCTGTTTCTTTTGAATAATGGACATGTTGGGATCAGAGAACATAAATGTTATAAGCTTGGTTTCACCACCTCAAAAGATCTCACTAACAATGGTAAGATTCTATCTGAAGAGCAAATTATGGGTACTAATGCTTCTCCTAGTTGTGTGCAGGTCCTCCTCAAGCATAGGAAAATGTTAGTGGATAGGGCTGCCATTTCTCTGAGGAGGAGGAACATCTTGCTATCTGATATTGCACTAGACATGCTGCTGAAGTATAAGAAGATAAGAGGGTCCTTCTTATAGATCCTTCCTAAGCTCAACTATAAATGGGAAGTCAATTGGAAGCCTGACGAATGGTGTCACAGATTCCTCTGTATTTGGAATTTGCCTTATAACATCAAATGCTCTATTTTGCTCTGGCTTATCTTGCACAATGTAGTCTAGTATGGCTGCAAAGGAAAGAAATACAATATTAATATTGGTGTATCTAAATTTTGTGACAAAGTGGAGGATGTCCCCCATCTCTTTCTCAATTGCAAGCATGCTCAAACCTATTGGAAGGCTCTTCATCCATTCTGTCTAAAGCACAATATTAAGCTTAGCTACAAAGAGATTATTCTTGGCTATTGTAGAAAATTTGACTTTGTTCTCTTAAATATGTGGAGAGCTCATATCCTCCGGCACATCTAGAGGAGCAAGAATGAAGCTTCTTTCAACAACAGAGGTTCAAGATCTTTTTTTGTCTCTTGCTACAAGGGCCTAAATTGAATTGGCCAGTAGTGTATAGCCTCTATGTCTACTGCCCCTACTGCTGATTTCTCTTTGAGAAGGCATCTGTTTGATAATGCTCCCCAGAAATGGAGAAGCACACTCTTGAGTCTGTGCTCACGCACTAGACTGGACATGGTTGTATTGTGTAGCTAATTATGTTCTTATGGCCTTTCTATACTCACCCCTTATGTGATACTCTCGGATTGGCCTTGTGTGGGCCTGATTTAGCCTCATGGTGCACGTATTGCTGCCCTTTGTACATTTTTACATGCCTTTATGAATATACTTCTTGTCATTTCAAAAAGAAACAAGAGAAAAATAAGAAAGATCCAGTGACAATGTCAATATAGGACATCTTAAAACAAATCTAGTATATAAAAAGCCTGAGTTGTAGAAGATGAAGAACACCTTTAATGTATGCGATCCAAGCAAAGATCCACAAAGATTAAATATTTAAGAAATAGTTGGAATAATATTCTCCTAGTTATGACCTCAAAAATAGTATGATCTTTTACACTATGAGTTCCCATCTTGGGATGTAAATACAGGTTAATCTTTTTCGAAGATAAAGTATATTAAATTTCAACCAATTAGAGTCTTCAATAATTAGATTAATCCCTATGGGATTGAGTACCTTAAAGCAGACTCTCAAAACTGCATGAAGTTTGGAATAAATATTGAACCCACTTGTCATAAGCTAATTAAGTTCATTCCAAACAAAAAGGATTTTATATCCTAATAAGTCTAGATAGGTAATCCACCTATATCATTCTATTGATTTGGAAGGGAATATAAAGAATATTTCCGTCTATTTAGATTTATTTCTTGGACGTAAATAAAAAACAAGAAATCCACCCATTTCACTAAGTGTAAAGACACATAACATGTTTAAACTTCAAAAAGAACGTGATTCAAGTAGGGATTATGAAAGATTCATCTTCTTTTCAAACAAAATATGGACTCTCACCTAATAGATGAGTTTGATAAGGAAGCCTTAAGCAATATTAATCTATTTTGGTAGGTTCATGCACAAGTGGTGTATATAGATGGATCAAGATGGCAATTTAGCTAAAGTTACTTCCAATCCACCTAATTCACATCTTTGAGCTATGTAGGCCCATATGGCACATGACGTAAACAAGGAAATAGGTAAGAATTTTTTGTTCCATTCTTTTCAATTTTACATAGTTTGCATTTGATTTAGTTCTTTTTCATGTGTAAAAACACATGGAGGTTTAAACGGATGGCATAAAGATAGAGAGCACAAGGATTCTCCTCTTTTATGATTCAAATTGGATATAATCCCCCTTCTAAATAAATAGGGGAATTATAGAGATGAAGACAATGATCCTTGAGATTGATCATGGGGCGTAGAGGAATGTCCTAGAGTATATATCTCCATTCATTTTTGAGGATGGTAATGCTTTTAGGTGTGGGGTGGGGGAGGAGATTGTTCTATGACTACATGGGTCTAAGGGGTAGAACCCTTGGGTTTCTAGGCATGAAATTCTTGGGACGTATGATTTATTTGACCCCTGTAGATGGATCTTGAACCTTAGGTCTGATTCTTTAAGGCCAAGCACCTTAGCTTTGAATGGAAGTTTCTCCTAGCCACTGGATTTGTTAATGAGACCTTAGAGGGTCTTCTTTTAGAAGGCATGTGATTTCATGTGACTTCATATTCTTAGAAACCATGTGATCACCATGGGAACCCATGCAATGGAAATTTCACATGTCCCCTTAAGATTAACTTATTCCCTTGTTCTTGGAGCTATATATTGGAGCTTTCATTCTCCATTCCTTTCTCCCTCCAATCATCTTCAAGGTAAATACTCACCATCTATTCTCAAGCATGATTTATCTTCGCTTGCTTGTATCAATTTTGGGTCAATGGGGAAACTAAAAATGAAGTTTCACGAATGATATTCCATTTGAATCTCATTTAAGTCCATCTACCTAAGGGGTGCGCAAGTACACATAGCACGTATGGAAGTCCAAATAGAATTTGAAGTAATGAACGCATGAGGATCGTAGAGGTAGACATTAGCACTTGGTAATGACCTAGCAGCGGCCAACATGCATCATAGCATAGATCGGACTCCCTTAGTTTTCCATTTTCGCTATGGAGCTTCATAGGATAAATCATTTGGTGTTGATTTAGCGTCCGCGCAACACACATCATAATATACGCAGAACTCATTTTCTTCACTACCGCACGTAACATGCGGTTGGGAAGAGAGGCATTCAAGGACCTCGAAGAAGGCTTCTTGATCATTGTGATTGAATTGATGCTAGTTTCTGCTACAATGCGTGACTCCCTCGAATAGATTAAGTAACAAAATCTATATGAATGATCCATGAATGAAGCTTGACTAAGAAAATCTAACCTCTAAGATGATTGAATACAAAAAAGACAGACAGTGCGAAACCATGCATACGTATTTGTAGGTCTCTCTCTCTCAGTTTATAATCCAAGAAGATTTATGCCAATCATATAACATTTCAAATGAAAGCTAAGTGCCAAACATTTTTTTCTTCTACTCTCTCCCTCTCTCTTTGTCTATCGGACATTATATATTGGTTAGACTTCCTCCCCTGTTTGACTCAACCTACTTTTTTTTTAAATAAAAGGAAGTTCGGCCTTAGCCTAATCTCCCGAACTTTAATTGAAATAAAGAAAAGAATTTACAAGTGAACGGGACTAGTGCCCATGGGACCCCCCAAATCCCACAATGCAGGGGAGGAGTATGGCAAATTAGAGGGTATTACAAATGAGGCGGATAAATTTATCATCACCCTCATGTGGGACCCATTTGGGTTTCAACTTTTTGTTTTCAAGGAGATAAATACAATGATGTCTAAACGGTGGAGATCTCTTATCTCGGGAGATTCTTTTACCTAGGAGAAACAAGGATTTCTCGATCGACCATTCCTTAGGAGTTTGGTCAAAATTGACAGCACATCGCTCCCTCCAAATCTTCCAGAGAGTCTCACCTCTGATGGCATTCCACAGCCTCGATGAGCAGCCGACCGCCTCACCCAACATCACTTGTTGCCAGTTGATTTGGTTCGTGAGTCTCAATACTCGGGTCACATGACGCCAAATAACACGAGACAGCTTGGGGCAGTCGAAGAACAGGTGAGCTAAATCTTCAATGCACCGAAGGCAATGCTTGCACCATGGTGGCACACCACAGATTTTGTTAGCCCTTGCATTGGACCAGATACCTTTATGCAAGATCTGCCACATGAGAACGGACTTTTTTACCTCAATTAGGGGGTGCCAAATAGACATGAATTTTAGTTCCCGCCGAAGTTTGGTCCAAGAAAGGCACCATCTCTTGTTAAGAGTTTGGTGAACATCTAAATCCTCTTTGAAGTTGGGAGTTCTGGATAGCTTCTTACCATTGCTCCATTTGAGGCCCTCCAGACAAGGAAGATCCTGACCGCAAAGAAGGTGAGTAGTTGAGCGGTCCCATGCTAAACACCTGCTTTGAAGAAGAGTCCATTCCTCAAAGGTAACTCTAAGTATCGGATCCAATTCTTCGAACCTAATCCACTGGCTGGTCTCTTGTTTCCAAAGTTGTTTCCACTGTTTGAACCCCTTGTTGCGTAACCGCTTTGTAGTTTGGAGGTTCCAAGACTCCACCCCCCTAATGCCGCTGATCGCGAACCAAATAGAGTCATTCTGTCTTATCCCAGCCACCCACTTCCACTCATCACTGATTCTGATGAACTGTTTGGCTTTGTTCCAATTCTTCATAAGGAACACACGAGGCTAGAGCCTTTAGGGGACACCGGGTGGGGGGAGAACAAAAGCGTGAGAATCCCCATGTCCTTCCAACCAGGATGGTCAACTAAGGTAAGGTCTTCCCTATTTCTAAAGATCAATTTAGCCCAAGAGGACTCCCTATTGCTCCAAGCCTTGATAAGCCACTTTGTCGCCAGCTTGTCAGCCAACCCAACAATATCCAAAATTCCCAAGCCCCCTGAGTCTTTCGGGCTAGTGCAAGTTTCCCATTTTATTTTGGGAATCCCCCTCCTGTTGGGGTCCCCAGTCCAAAGGAAGTTTCTGCAGATTCTTTCCACTTTGGCCAAGTCTTTCTCTTTAGGCCTCCAACACGAGATAAAGTAAATAATTGTAGACAGCATAAATGTGTTAACAACCATAGCACGCCCTGCCAAGTTGACTTGCATACCTTTCCAATGATTCAGCTTGCTATCCAGCTTGGATAGCACCCAGTTCCAGCATTGGTCCATTGAGATGTTGAATCCCATCGGAATGCCAAGGAGATGGAAGACTTGACCGCTAGGGATAACTTGACACCCCTGATCCACCAACAATTGGGGAGTAGGTCCGCTGATTGCTCTAAAAGCTATTTTAGGATGGTTGATGTTTGAACCTGACACCACACAAAAGGTGTCGAGGCACCACCAAAACATCTCAATGTTGTTTATATCGTTATGCACAATTGCATTCATGTCATCAGCAAAAAGTCTCGCAATCATTTGGCCGTGATTTAGAGGTAGGGAAAGACCCTTGAGATTGCCAGCATCCATGTGATGCTTTAATAGGCAACTGAGTCCATTCGAGGCAATAGCTAATAGTAATGGAGCCAGAGGGCAGCCTTGCCTAATTGATTTTTTAAACGAATGGGCTCAAAGATCTTACGGTTGATATTTATTCTAGTTGACGCATTTCCAAGAAGAGTGGAAACCATCTTCGTGAACTTTTGGCTACATCCAAGGTCTTTCAATGATTGAAGAATAAAGTCCCATTCCAATCTGTCATATGCTTTGTCAAAGTCGATCTTAATGAATACCAGATCTTGAGAAGACTCCTCAGCAAAAGCAAGGCCTTCCCAAATATGGACAATTGCTTCAAGTATAGATCTGCCTTTGATAAAACCTTTTTAGTCCTCACACAGTGCTGACTTTAAATGACAAGAGATTCTGTTGGCGATAACTCTTGCAATTATCTTGTATCCTGTTTGGAGCATGGTAATTGGACGTCAGTTTTCAATTTTGTTATTATCTCCTCTTTTGTGGATTAACTTGATGAGGCTATTATTAAGACACTCAGGGAGGGCACCGAATGACAGAGCCTCTTGCCACACGAGACGTAGTGCGGTGGCCACCTCATGTTTGAAGGACTTGAAAAACTCATTGGTGAGGCCATCGGGACCCGGACTTTTCCCATTGGGAAGGGCATCAATAACCTCGATAACTTCATTCTCGGAGATGTGAGCATCCAACAAAGCAATCAAGTTCTATGGGATTCTGGTTTGAGCAACCCTTGAGATGGTTGCCATGGAGTTGCGCCTGTGGGGGGAAGGAGGAGTCGAGACCCCAAGAAGATTGGTAAAGTGCTCCTCGATGATAGATCTATTCTCCACTTCTAAGCAGCATTCGGTTCCATTGTTATCGACCAATAGGGGGATGGATTCCCTAGCTTGTTTCCTTTTGAGGATGTTACACATCTATTTCGCTGGTTTGTCGGCCTTCCCTGCCCACCAGTCTTTGAAGAAAATTTGAAGATTTTTCCTTTGAACCTCCTCCTCTAATCTTAGTCTTCCCGTGATTTTCAAAAGACCTTGTTGGGAATGTAACTTACCTTTGTTCACCTCTTCTTCAAGCCGTGAGAGCCTCCGGTACACCGTTTCTCTTCTTTTTTTTCGGATATCTCTTATAGCCTTTTGAGTCGTGATTAGAATTTTTTGAGTCCTTTCCACCGCGCTTCTCCAACACTTAGCCGGTTCATTATAGTAAGCAAAGGCTTCTGCCCACACCTCAGAAATTACTTGGTGGACAGATGGGAGGGAAAACAATGTCTGACAAGCATGAAACCAAGGGGGTTTCTGGAACATGGGAATCGGTTTGAAAGACAGAGTAATCGGGTAGTGGTCCGAGATAGTCAGGTCCATGTGTTGGAAAATCGAATGAATACCCCACTGAAGGATGGTGTTCTGATCTATGTAACATCTATCAAGTCTTGCTTTCCTCAAAGAGTCCCCTGATTGGAGATTTGACCAGGAGAACCCCTTCATGTCTTTCACCTCGACCAGGTCCTGATGGAGCTTGATTTTATCCCATATCTCTTTCTCCTGACCGTCAATAATTTTTCCTTTGTTATTCCATCGGTCCTCAGGAAACTCAACCATGTTGAAGTCCCCACAAATAAGAACATTATGTGAAAGGGAGTCGAGGGAAGCCCAAGTATCCATTCTATCTGCTTCGCCATTAGGGGCATAAATTGAGACCACAGTGAACGGGAAAGGGAACCCGATAAAGGCACCAATCCAACGATGATTCTGACCTTCAAAAGTCAAGGTCACATTGTCAGACAAGGAGTGACTAATACCGATAGAAGCACCCCCCGTCCCCTAGGGTGAGAAGTGGAGAACCAAAGGTGGTTCGGAGAAATGCATTTAAGCCATTTCTGGAGATCCTCTCCATCGATTTTAATCTCTTCTAAGCAAATAAAGTCAGGGTTGAAGCACTTGTCTTTGAACCACTGGCCAATAGTGGAAGCTCTTGACGGGTCAGATAGACCCCTAACGTTTAATGATGTGAATTTCATTAATGATGGTTTCCCTCTTTGAGGGGAGGGACCCGATCTTTTTTCTTCTTGTGGTCTTCTTTTTTCCTCCCAGCTTCTTGACTTAGGATCCTACTCTTGAGGGGGCTCTTCCAAGGCATGCCAGAAGGTTGTTTTCCTTTAAGCTTTGATTTTTGTTGCGGTACTCTTGGAAAGCATATTGGAAGGGTAGGACCAAGAGAGGAGCTTTCGCTGTCTGGGTTGTCTTCATTGCTAGTAGTGAAGCCTCCTCTTTACTTGTGGTGTAACCTTCTTGGTTGTCTTCTTTGCTCGTAGAGCACCCAAGGGTATTATCAGTGGGGTCTTCTTCAAAGTGGTTGTCCCCTAGGAAGTCGATAAGAATCATTCCCCATCGTAACAATAAGGTGTTGTGTGCCTATACATTAAAAATGGGCCATCTAAGAATATGAAACTAGTTTAACCACGATGACTTCTAAGAACCACCTCATGTGAGCATAAGAGTGACACAACCATTTTCTCATAAGAAAATTTGAAAAGAGAAAAATATAGATCTCGTTTCTCCTATCGGCAAGCCGCTGGCCTCACGCGAGGACATTGGTGGTCTCATTTATGAAGGTGCAAGACACTCGTTCAACGCTCGGTGGCACCCTCAAATCTGTGTCGAGGCTGACCTCAGTATGCCACTTCCATCGAAGATCAAACTGGACTTGGGCGAAGGGGATGTATGGGAGCAAGACATCAGTTACAAAAACCTTCCCAACGCGTGCTTTCGTTGTGGCCAACAAGGTCACAGGATCAAAGATTGCCCTTTGAGACGAAAAAGCAAGTGAAATCAAGAAGCCCCCAAAAATGCTCAAGATAGCAATGGAGCATTGAATCACTCGACGAAAGTAGAGGAATTCAAGGGTCCCCTTAATCCAGGAGCTGATGCAGACGGGTTCATCGAAGTCAGAAGAAGAAGGAAAAGAAGCCCTAGGGCTACCTCTGAGCGAAACAACAGGTCAGTTACCCCCTCCAGCAACTTGTATTGCAATCTGGAAAAGGAAATCAATGAGTTTGACTACCCTGGTGGGAACCAACTTGAGGTGGACACTGACGTCAAAGGCCTAGAGATCCCTGACAGTAAAGAAACCTTGCAGGAGGGTTACACTACAAGCAAAGAAGACGGCTTTACTACTAGCAACGAAGATAACATGGATAGTGAAAGCTCCATCATCAGAACGACTATTCCGGAAACGGAGCTGAAAACGGTGCCCAGTTCTTCCCAGCAGGAGGCATCCCGCAAAGGAAAACAACCTATGGAGTTACCGTGGAAAAGCCCCCACAAGAACCTAATGCTAACTCGGGATCCGATCCGAGCGAAAAAGAAAGATGAATCCAAGAAAAGAAAGGACAAAGCTCCCTCCCGCAAAGAGGGCCCACTACGACAATGATCATCATCTCGTTAAATGCTAGAGGGCTAACCGACCCGAGAAGACCTCCAGAAACGGCTTAGACATGTCTCCTCCACCCATGTCTGGATTTCAACCGCGCATCAGCGGGGGTCCGGTGGAACGGTAATCGGTATTAATCAACACTGGTTTGAAAAGCTGGAGAACTCCATTGAAGATAAATGCCATCGATGGATTGCTGTTTCTTTCGGTGCTCCCTTTCGTTTTACTTTAGTTTCTTTGTATGCCCCTAACGGGGAGTTAGAGAGACTTAACACTTGGGCCTCCTTGGACTTGCTCCCCCACAACGTGCTTATTTGTGGTGACTTCAACATGGTAGAGGACCCTATGGACAGATGGATGGGCAAGGGTAGGGTCATCGATAGTCGGGAAAAACAAACGTGGGACAAAACTAAACTACTCTTGGATTTGGTCGAATTCAAAGACTCGAAGGGCTTTTCTTGGTCAAATCTCCAAGCAGGCGAGGACCTGAGGAAAGCTAGGCTTGATAGATGCTACATTTCTTAGAGTTTTACTCATCAGTGGGGCCACCCTTTCCTCTCGCAACGCACCGACCTCACCATCTCTGATCACTACCCGATTGTCATCACTTTTCAACCCCCCACCAAGATCCGTAAGGCTCCGTGGTTCCATGCCAGTGTGCCCTCCTTCTCTCTCGCCTCCGTCCATCAAGAAATTTCTGATGTGTGGAAGGAGGCATTCGCCTCTAGCTTGTCCCCAACCAAGTGTTGGAGAAGTGCGGTCGATAAGTCACGATAGATCATGGTTAGATCCAGGAAGATGCTTGAGACAGTGCGGCGGGCTCGTAGAGAAGCTCTTTATCATAGACTCTGGCGGCTCGAGGAGGAAGTGAACAAAGGAAAATCTCAAGCCCAGAAAGGACTTTGAAAAATCAAAGCGCTGCTGAGATACGAGGAAGAGATACAAAGGAAAAATTTGCAAATTTTCTTCAAGGAGTGGTGGGCTGGCAAAGCCGACAAACCCACCAAAGAGATGTGCCGTATCCTCAAAAGGAAACACAACAGAGAATCGATCCCCTTATGGCTAGACGCAAATGGCAATGTATGCAATACGGAAGAAGATAATTTCGGGATCATTGAAGGGCACTTCACGAGACTCCTGGGGACCTCAAACCCCCTCTCCCATCATAGAAGGGATTGTATGGCGGCCATATCTAGGGTTTCCCCCCATAGGATTCCACCCAACCTTCACTCTCTGCTTCATGCCTCTATCTCTGAAACCAAAATCATTGAGGTCATTGATGCCCTCCCATCAGGTAAAAGCCCGGGACCCGACGGGCTCACTAATGAGTTCTTTAAATCCTTCAAGTTGGTGGTCGCCACCCCTCTTCGTTTGGTTTGGCAAGAGGCACTCAAGTTTGGCGCGCTTCCTTCTTGTCTCAACAATGGCATTATCAAGTTAGTACACAAAAAAGGGGAAAAGAACAGAATAGAGAGCTGGCGTCCCATTACAATGCTCCAAACAGGATACAAGATCATCGCCAAAGTCATTGCCAACAGAATCTCTTGTCACTTGAGAGCGTGGTTAAGCGAGGACCAAAAAGGCTTCATCAAAGGCAGGTCAATTTTGGAAACCATTATAGATATCTGGGAAGGTCTTGAATTTGCAAATGAGTCTAAACAAGAAGTCGTTTTCCTCAAGATCGACTTTGACAAAGCCTACGACAGGCTAGAATGGGACTATATTCTATAGTCGCTACAAGATCTTGGATGTAGTCAGAAATTCACTAAGATGATCGCGACCCTTCTCGGAAACGCATCGACCCAAATTAACATTAATGGCAATCCTTCAAAGGCGATCAAACTTAGAAGATCTATTAGACAAGGGTGCCCATTGGCTCCCCTTCTCTTTCCCATTGCCACGGAAGGGCTTAGCAGGCTGGTGGAGCATCAGGTGGAAGCTGGTAACATTAAAGGCCTTCGTTTGCCACATGACCACAGTCAGATCACCATGAGACTTTTTGCCGATGATATGAACGCTTTTGTGCACAATGATGGTACCAGCCTTGACACGTTCTGGAAGTGTCTTGCTACTTTTTGTGATGCCTCTGGATCCATTATCAACCACTCTAAGACCGCCTTTAGAGCTATTGGTGGGTCACAGCCCGCCCTTCTCATTGATCATGGCTGTCAAATCATTCCGTAGGGCCAAATTGTTCGGCTTCTTGGGATTCCCTTGGGATTTGGCGTCTCTATGGAACAGCGGTGGAACTGGGTGCTCGCCAAACTCGAAAACAAGCTCAACTATTGGAGAGGTATGCAAATCAATCTTGCTGGTCGTGCTATGGTTATCAACACGTTCCTCTTATCATCTACCATTTATTTCCTTTCTTGTTGGAGACCGAAAGAGCATGATCTGTCCAAACTGGATAGTATTTGTAGAAACTTCCTTTGGACGGGCGACCACAATAGGAGGGGGGTGCCTAAAATCAAATGGTCCATCTGCACCAGCCATAGAGATAGTGGGGGACTTGGTATCTTGGACATTGGGTGCATGGCTAACAAACTGTCGGCCAAATGGATGATTAAGGCTTGGTGCAACGGGGAGGCCTCGTGGGCCAAGCTGATCTTCAGAAACAAGAATGAGTTGGCGCTCATGGGATTCCCAAATTGGAAGAATCTTGACATCTTGACCTTGCTGTTTTCCCCGATCCCCGTCTTCCCAAAAGGCTCTAATCTGGTGTGCTCCCTTTGGAAGAGTTGGAATAAAGTCAAAAGCTTCACAAGAATAAGTGAAGACTGGAAGTGGGCTGCCGGTATCAGACAAAACGACTCTATCTGGTTTCCGATCCATGGCATCCGGAGTGTGGATTCTTGGAACATTCATAATGCCAAGAAGCTATGGAACAAAGGCTTCAAAAAATGGAAACATCTCTGGAAACAAGACACCAACCGCTGGATCAACTTTGAGGATATTGACCCTAGCATCAACATTTCGCATGAAGAATGGAACACTTTGCAAAGCAGATGTCTCGCGTGGGACCGCCACAAAGTTCGCCTTCTCATGGGACACGACATGCCGAGCGCGCTCGGGCTCAAATGGCACAATGGGAATAGCCTATCAAAAATCAAAGTGGTGCCTGTCAACTATCAGGTTAACCTCAACAAAAAGTGGTGCCTGTCATGGACGCGGCTTCGGTGGGACATGAGGTTCATGTCTATCTGGCACCCCCTCATTGAAGTCAAAAAGTCTGTCCTCTTATGGCAAATCCTTCATCATGGAATCTGGACCAACCTTAAGGCTAGCAAAATTTGTGGGATCCCTCCCTAGTGCAAACGCTGCCACCGGTCTATCGAAGATGTTTCACACATCTTCTTTACCTGCCCCAACTCCAACAGACTCTGGCAGGTGGTTGGAAAGAGAATTAGACTTCAAAAACGTCTCTGTTGGCAGCAAGCCCTGCTGGGAGAAGCGATCGGCTGCTCCGCGACTCTCTGGAACGCCATCAGAGGGGAGGTCCTATGGAAAATCTGGCGGGAAAGATGTGCCTTCAACTTCGGTGACTCCCCCAAGGAGTGGTCAATTGAGAAATCGCTGTTCCTCCTTGGCAAAAGGACTGTCAACTGTAAAAAATCCCCCCCCTTTAGGCATCATCAAGTACTCCTTTTGATCGATAACAATCTTAAACCCAAGTGGGCCCCACATGAGGGTGATGAGAGGGTAACTAACCTGCTTTGTAATGTCATCTAAGCTCTGTAAATGCTTCCCCTGCTTTGTGGGATTTGGGGGGTCCCGTGGGCACTAGTCCCCTTCTCTTGTACTTTTCTTTCTTTATCTAATTCAAGTCCGGGAGAGTAGGCAATTGCCGAACTTCCTTTATATTAAAAAAAAAACACATCAATTCGACGCTCATTACATGGCAGTTTAGAACGCACCCGCCCTTGTAGTTTGATACTATCCTTTTTTTTTCTCTCTCTCTCTCTCTCTTTCTGTGTATGTGTGTGTGTCTCTCTCTCTCACATACATTTATTTATCATATCAATTACGTGAAACACTTTGCAGGAACTTCTCTTGTCTCTTAGAACTTGCGGAAACTCCGTTTTTTTCTTTAAATACTCTAGTGGGATATTCTAGCTCAAGGATAGGTCTTGGGCATATCTATTTAGGATGTGAACTTCAAATGTTTCAAACAATATTAGTATAATGGCTTGTCTATTTCCTAAGATAGATTTATTTGTGTTTCATTTAAGGGCATCACCTATAGAGGGAGCTTGACGATGATTTGTACTTCATAATATCCAGTTTTATTTGTAGTGAGAGGTCCATTTCGGCGATTTCTATGTACTCAACATTAAATATCTTCATATAGTGCACAGAAGATAACCCCTTTGGATTGGAAGAGTTTACATAGAGGACCCTCCGCAAAGCACTGATGCTAGCATTTGGATACATGTGTTTGGATCTTTCTTTGGATTTTCCTTTATAATTAGGAACTCAATGAGTTGATGACAAATCATTGTCTCTCGCGGTGAATATACAATAGTTACATCAATGGTAGGATTGGGTCCATGAAACATTTTACAACAAGTTGCACTACTTGAAGGGTTTGAAGGGTATGCAGCTTAATGTAGTTAGTTGTTTGATAGTGATTAGAATATTTTTTATATCCTCTATCATTTATGTCTTGGCTTGTTAGAGGCCGAGCAACAAATAGATGATAAATTTGGAAAGGATATATCGAGACTATGAAGAGGTGATGGGGTATAGATAAAGATGAGTGGGTGTTTCCAAAAACCTAATCAACACCATCCAAGATAGCTTCTTGAAAGTCTACTATACTTCCTTAGCTTCCCAAGTATGGATAAGTAACCATTAAGTCCTTTGTGACATCATTTCCAAATTATTTCTTCAAAACTGATGAGTTTGTAGCTCTCACGACATGGAAAAACCTTCCATTTTGGGAAGTCAAGCTCATAATAGAATTCTCAGATCCCACATCTTGGTAAAAAATGAGCTTTTGAAAATATTCAATTCCATTATCAATCTGCCTAAAGAAAGTTATTTGAAGCTAGCTACACTTTACAAGGCGCAATAAGTATAACAAAGATGGGGGGTATCCCTAACTTTTCAGGAAGAAGATGAAGTGGAGACACAATCCCATTCAAGTGTTTAAAGCTCAAGATCTACTTATCCAATGGTAATGACACTTCCTATTTAAGCTGATAACAATACTATCAAAGTGATCCAAGTGAAATTTTGGAAAATAGCTTCTTACTCAGACAGAAATCAACTACACAAGTTGACTGTGTACGTCAAGGTATTGTAGTAGTACATAGAGAATGAATACTCAAGATATATAAATTATAATGTGTATTTATATTGGACATACGATACAAGGAAGTTGTGGACGACTAATATCACTTGAGGTGATTGTAATCTATGCTCAAAACGTGAGTTCAAAAGAATCTATGCTATCAATTTATTGGGCTTTAGTATCATTGATACTATTATTGCTAGAACTCTACATCATAAATTCCAAAGAAGATCCCCTTGTTCCATTATTAGAATTGACTATATAGTTTGGTTAAGCACACATCATCCAGCATGATTGTTTTAATACAAAGGAAATGCAGGATTAAAATGATGGAAGTTCGTATTAGAAAAGTAATGGATACAATACCATTATAATGAAGGCTTAAACATGTCTGCTCAAGAGAAAACACATATGAATTTTTAATAGGCGATTTAAGGATGGAATTTCTTTCAAAAACGTTATAGTCACAATAGATCCATCCTTCCCAAGAAGACAAGAAAGAAAGATGTGAGATGATCTCAATACTTTTCGATTTCTTCAAACTGAACAAGGAGTACGACATGTACAAGAGGACCTTAGGAAAGCCTGATTTATGGAATCAATAAGAAATTGATCAAAGCTTTAATATGGGATGAATGGGAGAGGTAAAGTTTCAAACATACATAGATTGTCGAGGTCATGCTAACTTGGATTCTATACCAAGAGAGACATTCAACAAGCAGTCTCATTGACGTCTTATGATTAAACGAAAGAGAACTATACCACAATCTTCCCATACACGATCCTCTCCTAGTTATTATTTTAAACCATTTGCTCAGTGTACATTTTTGACGTCCACGTAATGAAATCTTAATCAACCCTTGAATGTCTCTATAGGCGTCACTTCACTTAGCCATGTATGGGTGATCCTTTTCTTAAAGGGTACATCTCCTATCTATCTCTTCGGCCCTCCTGGTTGTTCTCATGTAATGGTTAATGATATAAAAGTCCTGTATCAAGCTCAATTCTTTCGTTTCATATAACGTAGTTTCTATCATCTAGGATTAAGGCCTCGCCGACAATTTCATGATTGTATCCCCTTCAGGAGAGCATTTAATGAAAATTTTTTAAAGATAATCATTGGTATCTACATTGATATCAATGACTATATCGATTCTCGTGCATCTTCAAGTCCAATCAATCAATGATCCTTGGTATCTCATTCAAACTTTTCTTATTTATTGGTGATGAAGTATCCGCACAAACGCATCATGATGCTATATATCAAAAGATCATCATACTGTAAGCTGGACTGAGTTGCACATATATAAAGCTATTGTTGTACATCGATATCGATATGTTAAACTCACGGAAAATTGGTGTGCTTATATTAGCATAAATGTGGATCGTTTGACCATTGGACGCGATGATCATGGGGATATTGCACCCGTTAAGAAAAAGTATCGAATTATTTACTTAGAACTGAGAATTATTGAATATCGAATTATTTACTTAGAACTGAGAATTTTTTAAGAAAATTTGGTTTACAGGTTTCAGAATAAAAATACCCATCTTAGGTTCGTAATTGCATATCCAATTAAATCATATCTAAACTCTAATATGATTGATGTGTTGTATTTAAAGATGTGGATCTGTACATATCTCTTGTTCGCTAAATTGTTCTACAATCACATCTCATAATTCATCCGTTATCCGATTGATGTACATTAGAATGCAATCAAAACAGTGTTTCATTAGTTGAACTCACTCTTGAGGATGATTTATTATACTCTTATGGTTCTCGTCTCGTTTTCAAATCATTTTGCAATGAATACTGGGCGAGAAATAAACATGACTGATAAAGTATGCGTGGATATACCATGCTCGCTCCCTAAAAACCTAATTTTCATTCTAAAGAGCTATAAAATAGCAAATAGAGCATTGCAAAGGTGACATGTGCAATATATGGTAAAAGCATTCCTTGGTAATATATATCTTTGTTCTTTGAGCTGCATAAATTCATGGCAATAAGTTTATAAGATTATTTCATTTGAGATTAACACTGAAATTCGATGCATATACCGAACTCATTCAGGTGCACTAAAATTTAAATTTGTGACAGGTAACGAGCAAAAGAAATGGAAATAGTATTTCTGCCTTTAAAAATAACATGTGATAGATATAAATGATAAACATAATGAAGAAGGTTGTTGATGCTTCATACTGAAAATGTCTAAGAGTCTTGTTACTTCGAGAAAAATTTCAACCAAAGCTTGAAGGGGGACTATTTAGTTGAAAAGCTCAAGCAGCACATATGCATCTTTAAAAGAGACCTTCTTGACTCGAAATTGTGCATGAAATCTTAGGAAAAGGATGGTTGTATGTAAGATGTCTGTTTATATACGTATGTGCTACTTTTCAAAACGGATTTCTTACATGCCACATGTTCGGTAGTACAATAGAGCTTCAGCAGCATCCTATTTGATGATTTCGTAGTTTTTTATCATCAATAGTCCAAGCCTACTGCAAATCAAAGATTTCTTTCACATTAATATAAAACCAAAAGTTTCCACGTTTGTTTAGTACTTTTGTGAGCAATTTATGTATAATATTTCGATTGTTTTTTCTTTTTGTAAAAGAGGAAGTTTAAGTATTTCTAGTATCCCAAGCATGAATTGATAATAACAAAAAAAACAGTGATGGGGTATCGTACTCATGGGACCCGATAGTTATCCCATAAACTAGGGGTATGATGGGGATAAGGCAACACAAAAGGGAGGGGACTTCATGCAATCACCAGTTCTTCTACCTAACAAACAGAGGGATATTCCGATTGATCACTCTTTTAGAGGTTTATTGAATTTGGATGTGCATGCTTCTTTCCTTTTATTCTAGAGGGCTTCTCATCTAATTTCATTCCACAAGGAAAAATATTAACGGATCACTTCTCCAATTAAAAGACGCAACAATTTTATGTTATTTTGTAAATCCAAAAGCCCCTCCATAGCCTAATGAACATAAAAACTTCTTTCACATGAACAGAAAAGATGGCTTAAGTCTTCCCTACCATTGAGGCATGGCTTGCATCACGGAAGTGCTTCACAAATTTTGTAAGCTTTAACATTATTCCCAATTCCCTTATGGATAACTTTCCACATCACAATTGCTTGTTTATTCTCAATGAGGGGATGTCAAACGGCGAGGAACTTAAAATCCCATCTGACATGCAACCAATTTAGACACCACTTCTTCTTCAGAGAGATATGAGACTCTTGATTCTTCTTGAAACAAGGATTTTTTTCCAGGTTGTTGCAATTTTTCCATCGTATACCTTCTATGGGAGGGGGATCTTGACTAAGACGGAGGTGTGACTTCAAGTTTTCCTAAGCATGGAATTTGTTTCTTAGCAAGCTCTAGTCTTCATAGTCCACTCTTCAATAAAGGTTAATGTCCTTATATCTAATCCATTTTTTATTTCTTGATCTCATTGTTAATGTCCTTATATCTAATCCATTTTTTCTTTCTTGATTTCATAGATGCTTCCACAAACAAAACCCTTTGTTCATGCTTTCGAGGTTCATTGAGCTGACCTCCTTGATTCCCTTGATCAACAACTAGATCGAATCTTTTTGTGTAATATCGAAAACCCACTTGCAGTATTGTGTGGTATTTACGTAAGATTTTAGTTTTTTCCAACTTTAAAACAAACAAACCAAGTGTGAGCCTCTAGGAGTAATCCAAAAAGGGGAGACAATAGAGAGAGTAAATCCTCACCCTTCTAGCGAGTTCGCCCCACAAACATAAGAGAACTTTTGTTCTTAAAACAATTTGTTCCAAGTGGTATCCATATTTCTCCAAGCTTTAATGAACCACTTTGGCTGCCAACGTTTTGGAAAAAGATTCAACGTCCTAATTTCACCCCGACCCAAGAAATTTCTACAAACAAAAATAATCCATTGGATTATGGGAATGCCTTTGTTGTTGGGATCATGAATCCACATAAAAGTTTTGCTACTTCTTTCAATTTTGGCCGTATCTTTGTCTTTCGGTCTCAAGAACAATAGAAAATATATCATTGGGGATATGAGGAGCATGTTCGTTACTTTATCTTGCCTTTGACAGGCTGATTTTAATGGGTCAAGTAGCGAAGTTTAAGCTTGTTCAGAGCCCAATCCCACCACTTCCCTAAAGTAACATCAAATGCCATCCCAATCCCCAAGGGACAAAATATTTTAATTACCTGACCTTCATAGTCCACCAAAAACTAATGAGAGTGTCCAATAATAGCATTGAAGGAAGATTTTGAATAATCGACAAGCCACACAAAAGTTATGAAGACACTGGCGCAACAAGGAGACATTCTCAAGGTCATTTTGTAAGAAAGCATTTGTGTAATCAATAAACGTTTTTATGAGCATTGGTGCTATCATTTAGGTAAGACAAGCCCATGGGTTTGGCCAATATGGACATGATGGATAACCAAGAAGATATGGTCATTAGTAGCAATAGCAAAGCATAGTGATCTAGTGGGCAGCCCTGCCTAATCTAGCATTTAAATCTAATAGGCTTAGAGATCGAGCCATTAATTTTAGTGTGAACTCAAGTGTGCCCTTGAAGTTTCATAATCATCTTGATGAACTTTGGGCCACATCGAAGATCTATCAGAGACTGAAAAAGGAAGTCCCATTGAGTTAATCATAAACTTTATCAAAGTTGATTTTAAGAAAGAGATCTTCATTAGACGCTAAGCTTGTCACTCTCATGTTGTCAACAAGTGTAGAACTCCATCTTATTTGCCATTTGGTAGTGTGGAGAATAGTATCATCTTTCTGCTTGCTCTCTAAATTTCTTCCATAAAACCGAACCAAAATGTGTCCAAGTCTATATATAGGACTTCACTATGTCTTTGGGATGCCACACACGTGTAGGATCTCAACCTTTTCCATGGATGCATCACTGAGTTTTCAAAGACCTAATTTAGGAAAAGTGACCTTAGCTTGTAGGGAGTCTTTCCAACTCTATATGATCACACAAAAGGGTTCAATTGTTTTTGTATTCCATGTAGATGTGTGATCTTTGAGTCTTGTGAAGCAAGCTAGTAGACCCCTAAGATATGAAATCCCTCTTATTGATTTTTTGAGTTATTTAAATAAAGTTTGTGTGGCCATAGCTAGCATAGAGGCTTATGTGTGAGTGTTCTAGTTTGATTTCAGTGTTGAACATAGTTTATTAGTGATATCACAGATTTATTGTAATCTCAGGATTTTTAAAGATATTTCACTTTAGCAATTGAAGTGAGATACCTTGAATTATGAGGCTCTCTAATTCTAATTTATGCATGCAAAAGCTCTTGGGTCCAATCTTGATAGCCTTAGAGATTCAATGGTTTTACAAAAGAGAGCTCTATGAGAGTTCTTTGTGAGTCCACCATTGCTTGAAGGTTGCATAGGATAATAAAAAATTCTCCCATCAGTTGTATCAGGGCTACTTGTTTGATACAAAGCATTCAAGAGAACAAAAACAAGACTTTGAAGGATTTTAAACACAAGACATATATTGGAAAAATCTCAACAGCACATATTTAGTAAAGGGGATTCTAGTAGTGAAGGAGGAGGACATAACTTGATCTGCTGAATATGTTTTGAAGGTGAGAGGTAAAGCTCTTGTTATAATTTATTTAATCTAGATCAAATGGATCTAAGAGAGTGCATTAGAACTCACCACGTCAGGATACAAAACTCAAACTGAAAACTTGGATAAGAATAATTATCATCTATGGAAGTTTAGGATCTCATGTTACCCCATGGGAAAAGGATTATGGGGTCTCATTCATGGCATAGACGCAAGACCTAGATTAGGAAAGCATCCAACTTCTCATCAACTAAGGAACCTCAAAGAGTAGAATGAAATGGATAAGAGAGTCATCTTCATACTATGTGAGCATATTAGCAATGCCATGACTGGGCATATAAAAGACTTAGATATTTCCATGAAAATATTCAAAACTTTAGAGAAGCTCTACTCTACCTCAACTAAATCAAGCAAGACTGAACTGAACAATGAACTTAACAACTTGATGAAAACCCCTAGAAGCAACATAAATGATCTCATTTTTAAAATCAAAGAGCTACGTGATGCATTGGGTTCCCTAAAAAAAAAGGTTGTCACATAGATGATGATGACCTAGTTTCATACACCTTAGATGGACATAGGGATGATGCGAAGTGGAAGGCTTTGACAACATCTCTATATGTTAGAGATACTCTTCCAGAAGTTTATCCATTGGTGGCCTTGATGGTCACAGGGGAGATGAATATTGGATCCTTAAAGACAAAGGTCAAATAACTCCAACCTTTTTATGAATGCAAAGGTAGAGGAAGAGGAAGGAATTAAGGTAGAAGAAGAGACATCCAGGACAAAGGATGAAATTTGATTTTGACCCAAGGCCAAGGAAGAAAAGACTCTTCATCATGAGGGAGAGGAGGAAGATGAAATTCAAAGGTAGAGGAGAAGGATGCAGCCACAAAAGAGACAATCAAAATTTAGAAGGATGGTTCGTTTGGTGTAGGTATCCCCACATTACAAGAGATTTCTATCAAAGGGAGAGGACAAATTCAAGCCAAAGATGTCAAGGTAATTATGCATCTAAATCAAATATCAAGGTAACTATCTAGATGAGAGATTGCAAGATAGAAGGTTCAAATGCATGGTATATTGACACTACATGTAGCAACCACATGCGCTACAAGGAGTTCTTAAACATGCAAGTGTGATCATCCGAAGGAGATGAAGAAATAGGTAGTGACACTCTTCATGCTATTACAAATATATGTGATGCTATGTTGAGAGGTTCTCTTAAATCAAATTGTTTAAAAGACATGTTTCCACAAACACAAAGAGCTTAGTTTCTGTGGGGATAATTATTGAGATAGGATTGGAAGTCATGTTCAATCAGAAAGGATGCTTTATAGAAAACCCTAAAACGGGTTACAAATTGATAGAAGAAAGGAAGAAGGAAGCAAAGATATTCACATTGGAGGTGAAGCCTAAATTCAACTAGATAGCTTAGTTCATATTTGGAAACAAGAAGGTAGTGGGACCTATGGCACAAAAGGTATGGACACATAAATACACAAAGATTGAAGGACATGGAGAACAAGAGGTTAGTATTAAGGTAGCCCTATCTCTATAATCATAATATTAAGAATTTGTGTGAAGCTTGTCAACTCGGAAATTAGAAAAGATTACCATTCAAGAAAGAGAAATTATGTGACCTATCATGCACTTGAACTAATTCATGAAGATCTTTAAGGACCATTGAAGCAGAATTCAATGTGAGGCAATAGATATTATGTAGCTTTCATGGATGAATGTACAAGCATGACTTGGCTCTACCATATGAAGCAAAAAACACATTTTTCTATCTTTGGCTTCCTAGTACCCCATGGCTCCCTTTGATCTATTCGCTATGCATGAACACTCTTTGATTAAAGAGTGAAAATAAGGATTCTATTACCTACCAAGAAGGGGATTTGAACCCACAATCCCACATTCACACATCACGTGTTTTATCCATACACTTTTCTTTGTAAATCTACTCAATTTTACTTATATCTAGGATAACTTCCATCTATTGTACTTTTTCAATTTTCAAGAACCACACTTTGCTTTTCCATTTGAATTCAAGAATGGTTAAAATTATTTTTACATCGTTAGCAAGGGCTTTTTACTTCTATACACCTATGGAACCTACACATACCATGGAGTACTTTGAGGAATTAGGGTATTTCTGAACAAGAGTTGGATCTCATGTGGCACAAATCTCTAGGTTCATGAAACAAGATTAGAAAATGTGATGAGTTTCTTCAAAAAATACATTCTAAGGAGGAAAACCTTACAAGGGTAATGAAGGCCACTATCACTCTTCAAGTTGATGGCATGCATACCAAATATGGGCATCAAGAACTTTCTATTCTCACGACTTAATGTTCCTAATGATGGACAGCATGTTTGATGATTGTTATTCTAGCTTCATGCTACTTATTATATAGTTACAGGGAAAGCCCAACTATAATGAAATGTTTTATGACATAGTCGAGACCATCCCACATCATGGAAAGCCTTTAAAGACAAGTTTAAGGACTATTTGCTTCCCCCTCAATTTGATCTGCATGTTTTTCATTCATGAACCATCTTCATATGGAAAAAGGGTGATATTATTACACCTTTCATTGAGATTCCAACAAGTAAACAAGTAAAAGATTTCGACAAAATCTTTTACTTGTTTGCATTCGTGAAGATGTTCTTGAAGATACCTTGTATAGGAATGATGAGGATGGTTTGAAGATGGGGATCCAAACACTCTGGCCTACAATGCTTTGTGACACTACTTCTTTTGCTCATGATGCCAAGAAGGAGTTTTAATCAATTACCAACTAGATTGGTTTGCAACATTACATCAAGGATATCATTTTGTGAAGCCTAACTTCCCTTTCAAGTGCAATTTTACTACCTCTTCTTGTCCTATTTTTCCACAAGATCCTCAATCCAACTATTCAATGATAATTATTGCCTCATCCCTCCAATCTACAAAACATCCTACCCTTTAAAGTTCAACGGTAGATTCTTAGGAAATAGTGACAATGTATCGCCTAATGGAATTTTGATAAACTAGATATACTAACGCAAATTGTACATTGTAGCCCCTCCATCTGAAACCCATTGCAACCCAAATGCACAACATGGAGGCAGTCCGTGAAGGATTTTCTCATGTTTGGATAGAGGAATCATTGCAAAAAGATTAATTACCTTGAGTAATGAGATTTCTATTCATTCCTTACTTTGCATGCAAGTTATAATTAATAAGAAACTTGTTAATATTTTACATGATGCTTATGGTTATCGAGATTTTATTGCACATTTCTTAGTGCACGAACTCAAATTAGAAATGTTTCCTTGTATCAAGGTAAGCTTGCATTTTCAAGGAGCTCGATATAATGTAACATGATTTTCATTAAGATTTGTGTAGGTTCATACGTAGATACACCACATTTTTAATTTCCCCTTCGCAATCTAATGATGTTATAGTTGGTGTGCATTTTCTTCATCATTATAACCCACATATTTTTTTATCATATGTATACATTTAAGTTTTAATTTAAGATCAACTCATTTTTTTATCTGCAAGGCATGCTTTCCAACTACTTTCATTGATAAGTCTTATTCAAATTAAACGCGCATTTAGGAAAGGTCACAACGCATGCATCCTTTTTGTAACTATCATAAATGATTATACTTATAACCTTTTTGATGCACATAAATCTTTTATGACTACTTATAAGGATTGTTTAAAGTTGGATGATCTTTAAAAACTACCACCATCTCGAGGATCCTTTGATTATACTATAGAATTAAGTCTAGTGGTGATCTTCTTCATAAAGCACCTTATAGGCATACCCTCTTCGCCAAAAGGAAATTTAAAACCAAGTTAGGGATTTACTTCCAAGTGGACTCATAAGCCTTAGTTCCTCCCCATTTGGAGGACTTTTTCTCTTAGTTGAGAAAAAGAATAAAAATTATAGGATATGCCTTGATTGTAGAGCCCTCAAAAAGATCACAATTAAGAACATATACCCTATTCCTTGCATAGAAGACTTGCAATCTAAACTTTGAGGAGCCCATAAGTTTAGTAAAAATAACTAGAACTCCTCTTACCATCAAATATAAATGATGCATAACAATATTTGCAAAACTATTTTTAGGACTCACACCAGAAATTATGAGTTTATGTTAATGCCCTTTGGACATACAAATGTGCCTAGTACATTTGGAGATATGATGCATAACATTTTCCTTGACTATTAAGCTTTCATTTTATTTTTCTTTGATGATATACGTGTTTATAGTAAGAATGAAAGTGACCACGAGAAGCATGTAGAGATATTTTTTATTTTGTCATCACAAAACAAACTTCACGATAATGTTAAAAAGAGTAACTTTTTCAAAATAAACTAGAGTATTTAGGGAATATTATTTCTATTGGAGGAGTGCATGTAGGCCCAAAGAAAATCAAACCTCATTGTAGAATGGAAGTCAATCAATGATGTATGTTCTTTCTCTTGCAATAACTAGCTTTTATGGGATGTTTGTTACAAGTTTTACTTATTTACCACTTCAAATTATTTTACTATTGAAAAAAAAATAAAATTTGCATGGGGTTCGCCCAACAAAAATCTTTTTAAAAGTCAAATATGCACATGTTTTACACTGACCTAATTTTGCACAGCCTTTTCATCTAGTTATGGATGCTAATGGCTTAGGTATACGTGCAACTTTAATCAAAACTAACGAACAAGCTATTAAGCACTTATTAAATCAGTCATGAATCTCTCGGCAACATATTATATGAGATTCGTTTGTTCAAAATTCTGAGCCTATGATTTAGTCTCAAATTGCAAGATCTAATATTGTACTAGAGGCCCTCGTTCATTTTCCATCATTGAAGTTACATTCAATTTTTGTCCATAATATTTCTTCCATCGAAATTCATTCATTCCATGATGGGATTCCCACGTATGCTTCTAGTTTGTAAATCTCACATGTTTGGAATGAGTTCAATAATTATGCCTCTTCCTCTCATGAAAACTATAGATTTGAGAATCCGTTTTCATACTTATGAAAAACAATTATGCATCACTCATATTTTTATAAAAAATTGTTATGGAAGGAAATGCATGAATCACCTTATATGGGACATAGAGGCATATAAAGTGCAATATCCTCTTGCAAAGATTTCTTTTTTTGGCCACGTGTGGAGAAGGATATTACACATTATACTCCCTAATGCATTGTATGTCAATTTGTCAAACATCACATGGTAAAGCATTTGTCTTGTTAATAGAACTTCCCATTCCAAAAAAACCATGGGAATAAATTTCTATACATTTCATCACTAGTATTCCTTTGACGTCATGACATAATGAGAGGCTTTTACAATAGTTGATAGGTTTAGTAAATATTCTTATTTCATTTTATCTAAACAGACCTCATATGTCGCTTAGGGTGGTAACTTGTTTATGAAAAGAGTTTTCCCACATAATGGTTTTCCAAATTCATGTTGTCTGATTATGATGTTCGTTTTTGCAATGCTTTTTTAGTCGCACTATTTCAACATTTTTGTCAAAAATAGATTTTTGGTTTGCATTATATCGTGAAATTAGTGGGTAAAGTGAAACTACAAATCCCACTATCGTTGATTTATTGCATTTTTATTCATTAGCAAGTCCCAATAACTCAAATGTGAAATTACCATTACTTCAATTTTCATACAATAACACGGCACATGCAACTACTAGCGGTGTACCTTTTGAAATTATTTATAGAAAAAGCTTGCCATTCCCATGTCACTCACTCAAAGTGATACTATTGACCATATCCCACAAATGCACATATGTAGAGAATAGTACAAAAATGAAATCTCACAAATTTAATTGGAGAATAGAAAGAGACAAGAGACGTGCCACAAGATTGGGTACAATCTCCACCCACATAATGGATGATTCTATCAAAGCATGTGTATTTATAGATATTTATCATTACATCTTGAGTAAAAGATACATGAGGGGGGCACTTTGAAAAGCGTGCAGTTACAGAAATCTAATTTATTTACAAAATCTTTCCTTTTCAAGAAATCTACTATTTTTACAAAAGGTTGCTTTCCTAAGCGATCGATTATTTTTAATAAAAATAAATAAATACTATCTTCTAAATATTATTCTACATATCTTCAAAATATCTGAATAAGTCCACATGCATTCACACCCTCATGAGTCTTCACATACTATATCAAAACACAAATCCTCTCAAGACATTAAAATCCTTATAATATTCCATTATTCCATAAAGTAAAACATGCATCCCAAGTGACCAGAAGCTGAGCTTAGTTGATAAGAATAAAATAGACATGGACGGCAAGTCTCATGTCCCATCACCAAACAATCACAAGCATGCTCCATATCAAGACACATGCATATGAAAAGATGTATATTCCAATGAGAAGGTATGTCTAATCTAAAGGCATTCTGATTAATTTTTAAAAAAAATATGAAAAGGTCCATAATAATGTGGTGCAAGTTTAACTTTAGGACATTATGAAATATTTTCCAAATGTCTTTTAATTATTCGTAACCATACTAAGTGATTTTCATTTAACATTCTTGGCTCCTCTTAATGTGCTCATGAGCCTCATAAAGTGTAGAAATATGACCTTGTGCAAAAGAATAGACCATAGGTATATCAATTTGAGTGAGAGTCATGGGAGTGGGAAGCTTTTTAGCATAAACTATCTCATATGGTGCACATCTAGTAGTGGTATGTGTTGTGTTATTATATGCAAACTGCAATAAAGGAATTTTATAATCCCAATATCTTGGATTATCTAAACAATAACGTCATAAATCTAAAATAGTTCTATTTGTAGCTTCACTTTTCCCATTACTTTCAGGATCAAATGCAAAGCTAAATTCTATTTTAGAACCTAAATTTTGAAATAATGCAACCCAAATGTGATTATGAAAACGAACATCCTGATCTAAAAGAATAAAGTTTGGAAAACAATGTTGTGTTAAAATACATTTAATAAATCACTTAGCAGCTTGAGGTGTAGAAAGAGTCTTTTTACAAGGAGTGAAATATACCTCTTTTCTAAACCTATCAACAATTGTCCAAATCATATCATTATGAGATGAAGTTGTAGGAAGACCAATAATAAAATCCATAGAAATTTGTCCCATGGTCCATTACGTATGGGAAGTCACATAATAATCTAAAGTAATTACCATCATGTCATTTCACAGGTTGTCGTTGGGTTCGTGGAAAGGAGACAAGAATTTGAATGATAGTTTACCAAAGAAGAGCATGAGAACTTGTATAGAGATTTGGAAGCTCAAATTCTTAACAAGAAAAGGTTGCCTCTAGACCCTTAAATAAAGAAAATGCTCAAATAAAGATTACTCTTGCGAATTGCGATTTCCAACCAAGTTTTATTAGATTTGTGCTCTTAAGTATGTCGAACTCTTGTGGCCTCCCAAAAGGAATTACATATAAATTCCTTATTTCTTTGAAATCATAAGCACAAGACAAACAAAAGATTGGGAAGAAGGCGACAATAAAGCAAACTTCTTGTTTGCACTGGCCTCTACTTATTTCAATTGAGCAACCTCATGAGTTTGGAAGTGTATGTTTGGAAGAGAAATACTTGGAACAATTATATATCACATGTGCAGGAGTAGCAATTTTATCCATAATGTTTGTAAATAACTAAGGATATATGTTTTTATCATACACATAAATGCATGTGTTAAGTACACCCTTCATATGAAGCTGTGCGCAACACTTCCATACATGCATAAACCTATCATTCTCATTATCTTGACAATAAATATTAGCATACAAACTTACACATTAAACATTCTTGTGATGACCAAAGCGCAGCATAGTATGAGCAAATTTTGTCGTCACATTCCCCACAAAACAAATATTTTCCATGTACCTTTTCATACATGGTACTACTCATAAACAAAATATCACTTCTTACGAATGGAGGAGCATCATATTTCCCATTTCATGCAAGATGAGTCTGCCAACGTTTAGCAGTGACAATGTGACTTCCGATCTCCTTGTTATGACACACACCATACCTTTAATATGATGGCCTAGACAAAAAAAATTAGCTAACTCATGAACTGCATTTAAATTTTCATGAAGGAAAGTTATGTGAATCAGAAAATCTAGGATCAGCTAGTTGAAGATAGACTCCTTCGCTATAATTAACCTAGAAAGTAGTTCTTTGGAAATTAAAGGAGTAAATAAGATTTTATAGCAATGTGCTTCTCTCTCTGATGAGCACCACCTGAAGCATACGTACTTCTCATCATTAGATCGATTCAATTTTTGGACAAGCGTTCCATTAGTTTTCATTTAAATCAAGTTCCATTATATGTAAATTGCCAGACACTATTTTGCTAGAAATACCCGTGAACATGAAGTCTTTCAAACAACAGAAACAATTTGTATCTTTATGCTCAGATAATTTGAACTAAGAACTGAGAGAAAAATGTAACGCAAATCTCATGTTTAAACATCTAGACAACAGGCATCAATGAATAGTCAGGTTAGAAAATGTGTTTTCTATACATAATGATAAAACGAAACACCAAAATATAATCAAAATAATGTCGAACATGGAAAAGATTAATATTAAAGATCATTGCATTGGGAATCGATAGAGGAAATATGGATGAAGCATCATGAAAGAGAGACTCGCCTGAATATTTTGTAGCTGAATGGACACCATCTAACCATGGCTGAGAGGAGTGCCCAAATCAGGAATGCATACAAATTGAAGCGAAACTATCCATAATCTGTGCAATGAACTATGAAATCTTGGGATGCTATCCATGCTCCGAGATGCTTATGTCCCCACTTGTGCATCATAGATGTTGAAAATATATGTTCATTTGATCACTTCATGGATTTAAGTATTTAATTTACCTTGGAAGATCTCCCTCCACAGACAATGTCGCTCAGAAACAAATTGAAGTGCTTTGAGGAGTGCATCTAATTTGATGGCCATTAAGCTTCTGGCTACTAATTTCTTCTTTCAAGCCTTTGACTCCTTTTGTCCCATTTGAGCATTATTGTGGTCTCACTCCCTCAGATTTTCCTCACACACAATTATTGTCGTCTTCTTTTTACTATGCTTAATGCTTCCCTTTGATTCAGCATGATTTTTCCTTAAAGAGGCACCTCTCTTTCATTGAAAAAACAAAACCAAATCCTTCTCCCACAATATCTTAGTCCCTATCTTGTTTCCCATAGCCAAATCTCTCCTTTTCTACCCTTGGTCTGCTCAATTGTGAAGGCCTCTCACTTATACTAGAGCGATGAGAAAAGATATCTTTCATCGAATTGCGAAAGCCTTCTTAATGCATTATTCCATGAATTTGCGGATCTATCCCATCTCTCACATTCGATCAATCTGTTCTCCCCAAAGAAAACCGTGCATCATTACACTAGAGTCCCTTGGATATACAAGGTAGCGTGCCTCTGTGATATCTCTGCAACAATGGGTGCTTTAATTCTCAGACGATTGAGCTATATGTAGTGTCTCAGAGTTTCCTGTATGCTGCGTGCTGCACAAAGTGTTGTCTTTTGTTCTCTTCCCATGAGGACAAACATCGATACACCTCTTCCTCCTTGATTCTCCTCTCTCTTTGTTCCGTTCTCCTACCCATTCTTCATAACTTCCTCTCTTTTTTCTGTTAATTCCCTATTTTTCAGAACTTCCTCTCTTTTAGATGTTATATGACAACATATAGGTCAAGCCATATGACACAACTAGCACTAGCTCATGGTCGTGATCACTCAATCAGGGTATTTTCACCCACCTTCGAGCTCACCACATTGCCCAATAGCACATAGACATATAAATATGTAGTTGGCTGGCATATGAAGACCTTTTCTGAAACATAATCTATTTGAAGGTCAGATCAAATGAGAGATCAAAAGAAGAAGTCAAGTGTCTCACTCATCAAGTGTTCATGAACACTAGTATATACAAGTACTCAGTTTAGGTCTGCCCTTCACCTTCCTTGGTCTTGTTTCTGAAAGTTCTAGTCCGCTTTCTAATCCTACTCGCATAACCGGGTCCTTCATGCATCACATGTAGTCTCAATAGTGGTATAAAATCTTTTTTCTACATGAATCTCTCAATGTTCATGCATTTCTTTATGTATCATAATGCTCAAATAATGCAGTCTTTTTTATACACATGTATACAAGAGAAGAAGGAAAGTTAAACAAAAAAACATATCACCTTTATAGTGTCGGTAGCCCTTTTGAATCTACATTCTTGATCGTCTTTGTTCCTTTATTTTGAGTCATCACTCTTCACTTGTTGATCTGGGTTTCTTGTTTCTTTCTTAAAATCAAAGCTAAAAACATTAGTTATATACATTTCTATTTACAAAAAAAACTTAAGCTTGATGGTTTTATTGAATGTGAATCTCCCTTCAACCCACCTTCTCTGATACATGATTACCAAGGAAGTTGTGCTTGAACAGTATCCACCTCTCAATCACATCGATTAGGGAAGTATTCTTCAATAAATTACATATGTGGACAAGCCATTTCATTTGCTCCTCCATACCTTGTAGACTTGACTCGCATACATAGCTCTTGGAAAATTCAAACATCCATGTTTCAATCATTTGCACATAGTCCCCATTATTCACGATTCCCTCCACTACATCATGTGAAGATGCACATGATGAATAAAGAGCACATGTGTATAGATTTTTGGATTTTGGAGTGTTTAGAACATCTTCAAATAGTTCCATCAGGCATACATTTTCATATATTTCATGCTTGGAATGGTTTTGAGAAATATCTTCATTTGTATCATTTTGAATCTGACTTTCATCTTCAGTGGAAGAAAAGGTTTGAATAGATTCATTCCATTCTCTCATCAAGCAGAAGTGATCATTATCCTCAAACAACAATACATTAATGTTTTTGTCATTCAATCTATCATGATTTCTTTCTATTCCAATGTGAGCAATTATCGAATGTGCTTCTATCTCTAATCTCTCCAAGAACTCTTCATCCTTGTCTTTTTTATGATCCCAAAACATTTCTCCTTAAATATGAATGGAGTCCACATCCTCATAATCAAGAAAGTCTTGATCTTCAATGTCATTAGAGACTTGTTTATTGAGGTCAAACTCATCACAACTTTGACACCTCCTAGAACTATGCAAATAGTTTGACGACAACACAATTTCTATCTTCAAAATGCCATCATAGAATTCTGCATCCATCTCCATGGATTCTTGCTCATTCTCCTCACAGGATGTACTTAGAACACCTTCTTCATACAGTTCTTGATTCATTGACTCTTGCTTGAATATCTCATCATGTATGAGAATCTTGACATATACATTTGAATCAACTCAAGCTTCATCAATGTAACTGTTTGACTCAATAGTTTCACATTGAATTTCTTTCGATGCTATACACACATCACATTTATCATACATTTCAACAAACTTTACATCTACCACTTCATGCTCGATTTCTTCATCATGTGGACTCAACTCAACATGATCATCTTTGACACACATACCGGTATGTAGAGGATCAATCAGTGGTTGTTTCGCATCCTCCTCATGGTCATTCATATCTCCCTTTTCATGGAGTGCAACATCATTTACATAGAGTCGATCTTGATATCCATAGGCATAGCATCATGCTTATCACCATCGGCATACATATCACTCTCTAGAGGACTTGTTATTAGCATGTCCTTCTTACTACAAGTCGGTTCACTTCCTTGCATCTCTTTACAAATGTACAATATGACACTATTCACATCATTTTCATTGACATTAGGATCATTTCTTGTCATGCCCTCAAATCTAGAATCATGTCCTTTGGAGTCTCTTCATAAATTTATTCATCAAGCCATTGATTATATCTAGTTCATGTGTTCTAGTAGATGCATCACTACCACCTAACATCAAATCATTCTCCAAACTTACTCCAATGGCATTACATAAGGATGCATCTCGAAATTGATCTTTAGACATATTTATTAGATTATCTTTATGTACTTCATCTTTTATCTCAAATTCCTTCACCCTTAAGCCTCATAGATTTCTATAACTCATCATTTGTATCTTGAGTTGTTTCTTGATTTGTTTGTTTATCCTCCAATGGATATGAGGATTTTAGCAAGACACAAGAAACCTCATCTTGTTTTCTTGTTGACTTTTGTTGAATTTTTTGTTTTGTATTTGATGTTTGTTTGATTTGATTTTGATTGGCTTCCACATGCTCCTTTGCTCCTCCCATCATTAGAGTTTGTGCATATATAGCACTTGAAGATGTGATTATTGACGAGAAGTCTACAGGATCTTGTTACCTTGTAACCTTAGATGTCATATCAATTGCACTTTTAGAATTTTCTTCATAGGTCCCATCATCAGTATGTATGTCAAGCCCATGCATATCTACTTCATGCCAAGTGGGTTCTCTACAACTTTATGGACTTGAATGTTATCCACAATCGGTAAAATTCTCAAAATTTGGTTATCATTTTCATTTGCTTGAAGATGGACTCTCCAATAATTTAGAAATTTTTCAATCGTTTGCTGCTTCTTAACATATCTTCTTATAGCATCATGAACAGGTGTCCAATTCTCTCTGTGTCTTGGTTCGGTATCCATGTCTTGCAGAAGTGGAATTAATTCCTCTGCGGCTCTAACACCTATTGCTTGAAGAAACAAAAAAACTCTTTCACGCATCAAACATCTCTTAGCATGCTCAGACATGTCTTCTAATAATTTCTCAACCTTTCTTTTAATTTCTAGGATCGGTTGGTCTTTGGGCATATGAACCCAGCTCACGAAAGATCTAGAAGCCACTTTATCTATATCCTCTAGCATGAATTGCATGAGGAGTGTTGAATTGTATTGCGACCATGTCGTTTGATTTAACTGCATGAGTTGATTGTGCATGTCAAATTTAGACACATAGACGAAGTTTTCACATAATTCATGTTCCTTCATCGAATTTAAACCAACACCTAAGTATTTGGCTTCGAGTTCATATTCTTTACAGAACTTAGAACCATTTTGATGCCTATCCACTTCGTGAAAGCATAGGGACTAAGCTAGGAGATCACCCATGTTTGAAGTGCTAGGTCTGCTAAACTAGATCTTCAACTTGATTCCCCAATTTGCTAGCGCTATGATCTACTCACCCCCTCCTTTCATGTCGGGTTCATAGGTATGCCGATATGTTCTTGGAAAGAAGGAAGAAAAGTACAAAATCTATTATTTACTAAGCAGTTGTAGAATTCTTATGACACCACGTTCTATGATGACGTTAAACTTCTATGGAGATCTAGAAGTTACTTTGTCATGTGGAGATTCCCACAAGTTTAACTTTTCTTAATCATACTGTGCAAATTTAGGTTCACAGATGCACGATCAAATGAAGCATGCGAAAGAAGATAACATGAAACCAATTCATCCGAGTTCAAGATAAAAGTTTGATTTTGATTAGACAGAAGCCTTTTGCACCTATTTTTTTGAGTGCATAATATCACATATAAAAGAAAAAAATGCAACTCGATGCACATGCAGATGCAAACATAACTCACTAATTTCATTATTTCAAAGGTTATGCGCCTGTTAGAATATGTCTATAATCAATATATTTTGTTTCTTCAACACAATTGTTTGGTGCTGACGTCATAACATTCCTACGCGTGACCTAAGAGCATATGAATATCATGCATTGCTATGATGAGAGCGAGTAGACTTCATCTTGATGTCTGATTCGAAAGTCATAAATGCTTCAAGATTTTTGAGAGCCGCATCTTCATGTAAATGGGAATGGAACACAAGTCGTCGGATTAAGAATTGTTCGTTCTAGTGAAGGATGATCACACCATCTTTGCGATATGTTAGATTTGCATCAGTATGAAATAACAAATAGGGCAAATGCAAAAGCTTTCATAGGAGCTCCAGAACTTCCTATCATTGCCGATGGGAAAACACAAACAATAGCTATTATGATGATGTCGTGATGGACATAAATCCAGAGCAGATGTTTTCTTTTTGAATAATTTATGTCCCAAGATAATTAAGCTTTCGCAACTTCCAATGTGAAACATATGTTTATCCAACGCAAAAAATGGCTAAAGATGTGCGCAAATAGTAAACTCAAAGAGGAAGAAAAGAAACCAGGAAAAGACTTCATCCATAGTCACGATTTGAAGTTATTCATCGCTTTCAATCATCAGATTGTTTAAGTTGAAATTTAAGGTCCCAACTTAAACAGTGCATTCGATCGAAGAAAGGAAAGAACTAGCAAATACATTATGAGCAGTTCGTGAGAACGCAGAGCATACAACTTTTAGTAAACGTATGGAGGAGAATTAGGGAATAGGCATAGTGGCAAAGACAATCTTACACAGAAAGCGGCACTCTCCAATCGATGCAATTCAAACCGATGCTCCAAATTATTATGTAGAAAAGGCGATGATTAAACTTTATGCAAGAGTCTTCGGAAGTTCTCTACCTTCAGCAAATCTACATCGTCTGAGGTTTACACACTCCTTCTCAAGCATATTACACATGATCATCCGTCTTTCCTCCCTGTACTTCTTTGTCCTGTGGAGCCTTCCTCCAATACATCATGACTTTATTGCCATGAATTGAGCATAAATTGTGGGGCAAAAAGATAGGATCTACTACATAGATCAGAGGTGCAACAACATGTGCACTTTATTCATCATCACAATGTACATAGACCATCCATTTCTTCTTTAGAAGCCTACTGATCCTTTCTTCTCTAAAAAATGCAGAAGTTTTCGAGGTCCTCCTAAAATCGAGCATTTTGTTTCTAATCTTTTAGCTTCTACCTCATTCTGCTCTACCCGTTTTTTGATAGTTTTCCCTCATCAAATCCATTCCTTTTTCTTTTTCACGTGCTTCTTCTCCGTTGTTTCTCTAGGCCATCGATATGAGAGCCTCTCTCCACGGCTTGCATATTTTTTTTCATGAACGGATCCTACAGTCGTGCTTTCAATAGAGGTGGTTAGGAACAATAGCAAAGAGATGAATGTCAGACAGAGCTTCCATTTTTCTTCCGCATCCCTTCTCTAAAATCTCAAACCACCTTCTCTTCTCTTCCAGGTAGTGATACGCTGGCTTTCCTTTAAATAAGGCACCTTTCTTTCACTAGCCATTCCAACACATGAGCACACTTCCCATGCAGGCATGAATACATAGATTCAAATAATGACATACATCGTTTGTTTGCTACCTTGTGTGCCATATATACATATTGAAACTCATGCATAGATGTATTCGCATCTCGTAGATATTTATAATGTTTTCTCTCCCATTGCCATATATGCACACACAATAATGAATTATTTTAGCTCTTCATATCCTTAGACTTTGCGAGCGCACATATAATTTTTTATGTACACACATACACTAGAACTACAAAGTTTTAGGTACTTTTCATTTTTTTAAGTACACGTCAATTGTTTACTGAATTGCATGTGCACACATTGATCGCATGTGCACACATTGATCACACACATGAAATACAATGCATTTGCCGCACATAACACTCAAAAATTAAATAGTTCCATATACATGCACGCGTACTTGGAAATTCCCTACTCATTCCAAGAAAATTAATATCACAATCATAATGGCTTGCTAGGAGCTATAAGCCAAAGTCATTCATTATTCCAAAGAACAAGCCAATTCAAAGACCAACAAAACGAGAATGACCAGAGGTAGACATGATGCTCAAGAAAGTTATGCTATCTACATGCAATTCGGATTTGTAGAAACATAAACAACATGTATCATCACACATATAAGCACATGTGTATACTGCATTTTCATATACTCATTAATGTTTATGCAGGTACACAAGGAATGCAATAGAAAACCCATGATTGCCTTGGAACTTGACTTCATAGCACATACAAGAGAGGTTACTTCCTATGGTAGACATCACCAAGATCTTCTTTGATTGTTTGATTTGACGTCTGATGAATGCCATCTTCATTTCATGTATCCTTCTTCATTTGAGCTTGGTTTTGAATCCAGACCATAACATTGACACACAATGCAATGGCAATATTATGTTTTATATTTGGCCAAAAGAAAAATTACTTACACATAGAAATAGTACTTTGTATCCCCCATATATGGTGGTTCATGCATCTCTTTCATAACAAATTCTTTAAAACCTTGTGTGATGCATAACTTGTGTTGGAAATACAAGAATCCACTATGAAAACTGTAGTGATCCTCATTAGATGGTGTAGAATTATTGAAAGCATTCCATGGTTGTGAAAATTACAAATCAGATGCATAAGTAGGATTCATTTCATGAAATGAATGAATATCAATAGCAAAAACATTATTCATTGAAATAATATTTGTTCGTCCAAATGGGAAATGACTAAGGGCATCAAGTACAACATTAGCTTTGTCTGGTTGATATTGAATCATAGGCTGAAAAGTTTGTGTGGATAAAGCCCATTTAATGTGTCTCTCAAAAATCAATGGTTGATTTAATAAATGCTTCATTGCATGTTGGTCTATTTTGATTAGAACTTCAGAACCCATAAGGTAATGTTTCCAAATTTTTAAAGCATGCACAATAGTTAAAAGCTCCTTATCATATGTGCTATAATTTTGTTCAAACAGTTTAAGTTTCCTAGTTTCAAATGCAATGGGATGATCATTTTGCATTAATATAGCACGTATAACTGGTTGTGCAAAATGTGGTACTTGCAAAACAGGTGCATGAGAAAGTGCATGTTTGAGTTTTTCAAAAGATTGGTGTTGTGCTTATCCCCATGCAAAGTTTAACTTTGTATTTCAAACTAATGTGAGTGGAAGTGCTAAATAAGAAAAACCTTTTGCAAACTTTCTATAAAAAACTAGCTAAGCCTAGAAAAGAGCATACATCATTCATAGATTGAGGTATAGGCCATTCTTCCATTACTTTAGTTTTCTTTGGATCAACATGAATGCCTTGACTAGAAACAATATGGCTTAAATACTTTGATTCTTTTTGAAAGAAGTAACTCTTTTCAAGATTGGCATAAATTTTGTTTTTGCATAACAAATTAAAAAAAGCTACTAAATGTTTTTCATGGTCATTTTCATTCTTATTATACACAAGTATATCATCAAAGAAAACAAGAACAAAAGCTTGGTAATCAAGAAAAATGTTATTCATCATACATGAAAATATAGCACGTGCACCGGTGAGTCTAAAAGGCATTACCATGAGTTCAAAGTGACCAGTCTCAGTTTTAAAGGTAGTCTTATAAATGTCATTTTGTGTCATTTGTATCTGATGATACTGAGATCTAAGATCAATTTTGCTAAAGACGCATGCTCCACAAAGTTTATCTAGAAAATCATCTATTCTAGGAATAGGATATCTATTTTTTATTGAGCGTTCTACAGTCAATGCACATATGTAAGTCTTGTTCTTCTTTTCTACTAAGAGAAAAGGTGCTTCAAAGGGAGAAGAACTAGGGCCTATAAGTCCTTTGTTGAGTAGATCCTTAACTTGATTAGCAAGTTCTTTTTTATGTAAAGGGCCATGCCTATAAGGTGCTTTATGGGGAGGAGAACTACTAGGAGTTAAGTCTATACTATGGTCAAGAGATCCTCTAGAAGGTGGTAGTTTAGAAGGAAATTCAACCATAAAACAATCTTTATAAAAGGCCATAAATGATTTATGTGCATTGGGAGGTGTATGTTTATGATCAACTATGTTATTGACATGAGAAATACATGAATTGTAGCCTTTCCTAAATGCACGTTTTACTTCAGTATGACTAATTAACTGGAAATGGTTGGAAGTCATGCATTGCAAACAAAGAAATATCTTGATTGTTAAACTTAAAACTAATTGTGTGTGTATGATAATCGATGCATGGATTATAATGATGATGAAAAGGCATACCAAGTATAACATCATAGGACTGTAAAGGAGAAATTAACAATGTGTGTTCATCTATGTATGAACCTATAAAAATCTTAATGTTATGCACTCACTTGTCATATTATGTCTACTTCCTTGAAATGAATCCATTACTTTATACATAGAAGGAAGTGGGTTGAATTGGAGATCTTGCACTAGTGTATGAGAAATAAAATCATGCAAACCACCATCATTATGTAAAATATTAACAACTTTACCATTAAAAGTAACTTGCATGCAAAGTAAATAATGAATAGAGAATATCAATACCCAAGGTAGTTACATCCTTTTCCAATGCCTCTTTGGTCTAATCAAGTTGGGTGTCTTCATGAACCACCTCCATTTTGTGTACTTGAGCTAAGACCAGCTTCACATCGTTAGTTTGGAAAGTACATTTAGCTTTAGTATGGCCAAACTTACCATAATGCCAACAAGAGATACAAGGCCATTTTTGTTGAGCATCCATAATAGTAGTTTGGAGGGTTGGAGGGTTGGAGGTTTGGTAGGGTGTAAGGGGTTAACCTGGGTACTCGAGGAAATTGGATTGAGGAGGGTGTTGAAAAGTAGGTGGGCATTGAAACCTAGGGGAAGAAAAAGTAGTGAAAGGACACTTGAAGGAATGTATGTGTATCTATGTATGCATGTGTATATGTGTGCATTTGTGTATGTATTATGTGTGTATATGTGTAAACATCAAAAACCCTAATCCTAAAACCCTATCCCTAAAACATGTATATGCGTGTGTGTGTGTATGCATATGCATTTGCATATCTGTATGAAATATGTATGCATGTGTGTGTATGTATCTCTATGTCTCTCATTCTATCTATCTATATCTCTCTTTATCTCTCTCTCTCTCTCTCTCTCTCTCTCTTTCATCTCTCTCTCTCCCTCTCTCTCTCTCTCTTTCTGTCTCTCTCTTATTATCTCTATCTTTCATCTCTATCTCTCTATCTCTCTCTCTCTCTCTCTTATTCTCTCTCTCTCTTTCATCTTTCTCTCTCTCTCTCTCTCTCTCTCTCTTATTCTCTCTCTCTCTTTCATCTTTCTCTCTCTCTCTCTCTCTCTCTCTCTCTCTCTCTCTCTCTCTCTCTCTCTCCCTCTCCCTCTCTTCCTCTCTCCCTCTCTCCCTCTCTCTCATTCTCTCTCTCTTTCATCTCTCTCTCTCTCTCTCTCTCTCTCTCTCTCTCTCTCTCTCTCTCTCTCTCTCTCTCTCTCTCTCTCTCTCTCTCTCTCTCTCTCTCTCTCTCTCTCTCTCTCTCTCTTTCTATTTATAAAAAAGAACAAAACAATCACTTACATCGATGTAATTCTTTTCATCGCTCTCTTCAAAGCCCAATCGATGTCGTCTCTTGTCAAATTCCAAAGAATCGATGCCAAAAAGCTCCTGCAAAACAAAAGAAAAGAGAAATTAAAAAAGATATATGTAAAAGCCAAAAACCCTAATCCTAAAACCCTAAGCCTAAAACATGCATATGTGTGCATGTATATATGATGTTTGTGTATGTGTATGTATGTATGCATGTGTATATGTGTGCATGTGTGTATGTATTATGTGCGTATATGTGTAAACGTCAAAAACCCTAATCCTAAAACCCTAAACCTAAAACATGTATGTGTGTGTGTATGTATGCATATGCATATGCATATGTGTATGTTATATGTATGCATGTGTTGTATGTATCTCTATGTCTCTCTCTTTCCATCTATCTATATCTCCCTCTTTATCTCTTTCTCTCTCTCTTTTATCTCTCTCTCCCTCTTTCTATCTCTCTCTTATTATCTCTCTCTCTTATTCTCTCTGTCTTTCATCTCTCTCTTCCTATTTATAAAAAAGAACAAAACAAGCACTTACATCGATCTAATGTGTGTGTGTATGTAACATGCATGTGTGTATGTAACATGCATGTGTGTATGTATGTATGTGTGTGTACAATCAAATATGTGTGTATGTATCTCTCTCTTTCCTTCATCTCTCTCTCTCTCTATCTCTCTCTATCTCACTCTATATCAATTGAAAACAAAACAATCACTTACATCGATGTAATTGTTTGGAGCGTTGTTGTCAAAGTCCACTTAATGTTTTCCTCGGTCGAATTCCAAAGAACTGATGCCTAAAATCTCCTGCAAAACAAAAGAAAAGAGAAATTCATAAACCCCAATCCTAAAACCCTAACCCTAAAACATGTATATGTGTGTATGTGTGTATGTATATGTGATGTGTGTGTATGTGTATGTGCATGTATGCATGTGTGTCTATACATATGTGAGTGTGTATATATGTGTGTGTGTGTATGTAATATGCATGTGTGTATGCACATATGTGTGTGTATACATATGTGAGTGTGTATGTAATATGCATGTGTTTATGTATGTATGTGTGTGTGTACATACAAATATGTGTGTATGTATGTATGCATATGCATGTGTGTATGTATACATGTGTGTATGTATATGTGTGTATACATGTATGTATGTATGTGAGTGAGAATGAATATGTGTGTGTATGTATATGCATGTGTGTATCTAATATGCATGTGTGTATGTAATATGCATGTTTGTATGTAATATGCATGTATGTATGTATATGTGTGTATGCATGTGAGTATGTAATATGTATGTCTATGTATATGCACATGTGTATGTAATATGTATGTGAGTGTGTATGTAATATGCATGTGTGTATGTAATATGTATGTGAGTATGTGTATGCATATGTGTGTGTATGTATGTATGCATCTGTCTCTCTATCTCATTCTCTTTCTATTTCATCTCTCTCTCTCTCGTTCATCTCTCTCTCTTTCACTCTCTCTATCTTTCTCTTTCATCTCTCTCTCTTTCTTTCTCTCTCTCTCTCTCTTTATGTTTCTCTAGATCTCTCTCTTTCTTTCATCTCTCTCTCTATCTCACTCTATATCAATCGAAAAAAAAAACAATCACTTACATCGATGTAATTGTTTGGAGCATTGTCCTCAAGGTCCACTTAATGTTGCCCTTCGTCGAATTCCAAAGATTTGATGCCAAAAAGCTCCTGCAAAACGAAAGAGAAGAGAAATTAGAAAAGGGAAAACACAAAGATCTAAAGAAACAGAGATGTAGAGAAAGAGAGAGAGAGAGAGAGAAAGTGAGAGAAAGAGTGAGAAAGAGAGACATGTGTGTACACAATAGGCGCAGAATGTAGTTTGCGCACGCAAACTCGACAGTAGCAAACTTTGGTTCAAAATGCAAGCAAATGTCGAATTTTTGCTCTCGGGCCCAGTTAAATGCCTCGGTATAAGCGTCGGTATGAGGGTCGGTATAAGCGTCGGTATAAGCGCCGGTATAAGTGTCGGTAATTTATAGTAAAGTACCGACGCCTATACCGGCGCTCATACCGATGCCTGTATACCGATGATTAAATGACTGTCGGTATTGCATCCGTTGTTTTTCAAGCATTTTCGACGGTCTTACCAACGCTGAGGCGTGATCGTCCGTATGCCCTTGATATGTTGTAGTGATAGAGATTCATTGCACATATTATATTGAGATTGGTTTGTATTCCCATCTCCAAACCTTCTCCATACTTTCATTGCAAGGTATCTTCAAGAACCATTTCAATCATACGAATAAGTAATAGTCATTGCCAAAAATGTGTAGTACATTAAACACAGTATCTGTAAGAAAATAACAGCACAGCGGAATAGACCTGTAGATAGAGTTGAGAGAAAAACGCAGACAAAGATAGACGGAGACTAAGAGATAGAGAACTCAAATTCTCAGATTGCCTAGCATAATGCAGTTACAATGATGATGCTGTCCACCCGTGCGCTCCCACTATGGAGCTTAGATGGCGATCTAGAGAGACTCTAGATGAAGGGCTTATGAGTGCGCAATGCTATGTAAAGCTCAACCTGGGCCGTGCTTATATAGCTTTTACAAGGTGGTTCCGTATAGATAAACGTAGTCGGGAGATACAAAATAGTCGGTAAAATATATGATCGAACAATATCTCCACGACTAGAGTCCTACCGTCTCGACCCTATGGGCCGGGGGGGATAGGCCCCCCGGACCCCGTAAAAGGGGGCAAGCCCCCCTTTGCACTCCCCCCATTAAGGTTCTATGGGGAAACCTTGCAATGCCATAGAGCCTTTATTTTCACCTTAAATGCCAACCCAGTGGCATGGAAGTCTATGCCCTACCTAACTTAACAGCTAGGCTCACAAAGATCATCTACAACCATCAATGGTCACACATAGACCTCATCTAACTTGGAAGTTAGGGTTCCACAAATGTCCGGGCTCTCATAATGGCTTCTTCTCATAATGGGGGCCTTACAACTTAGAGCACCATGGATCCTTTGTGGTCACATGAGGGTGGAGTATTGAGCATATATAACACCCCTCCTCAATGTCCACCCGATGGTGAACTACCTCCTTGGTCCAATCCCAAGCTTTGGAAAATGTCGAAGAAGTTGCTCTCGCCTAAGAGCCTTGGTGAAGCTGTCTGCTCCATTTTCTTTAGTAGGGCAATAGGTTATCTCCACGACCCTGTCCTCAATCAACTCACGCACATAGTGATAGTGGATTTCTATGTGCTTGATACGTGCATGGAAAACAGGATTTTTGGCGATGGCCATGCAACTTTGTTTGTCACACTTCAACTTTGTAGCCTCCTATCCTTGTATTCCTATGTGCCATAGGATCCTCCTCAACCATACTGCTTCACATGCTACAACACATGCAGCTTTGTACTCAGATTCAGTAGAAGATAATGCTACAGTCGGTTGTTTCTTACTGATCCAAGAGAAAATCCTTGATCCTAAAGAAAAGCAATATTGAGAAACTGATTTTCTGGTATCAATATCTCCTGCCCAATTTGAGTCATAGTATCCAACTAGAGATGATCCTTCTTCATAAAGAATACCATAACCAGTGGTTCCTTTCACATACCTGAGTATCTGCATGCTTGCCTTCCAATGAGTTTGGCAAGGCTTATTAGAGAACTTGCTTACTACTCCAACAACATAAGAAATGTGTGGTCTGCTATTGCACAAGTAGATGAGACCTCCAACTAATTTCATGTATCTTCCAATATCCATTGGAGGTGAAGTATCTTCAATAGATAATTTTGTGTTGACCCCCATAGGTGAAGAAATTTCCTTGCAATCCTCCATGTCGAATGCCTTCAATATCTGCCTTGCATATTTTTGTTGAGAGATGAAAATCTTCCCTGGTTCCTGCCAAACTTCAAGACCTAAGGAATAATGCATTAAGCCCAAGTCTGTCATTTCAAATTCTGAACTCACGGCATCTTTTGTTTGTTGAAGAAGAGCATCATCATTTCTTGTAATCACAAGGTTATCTACATAGAGTACAAGCACAATTGTCTTCCCTCCTTTCTTTAGAACATACAAGTTAGCATCAGAAGCACATCTTTTGAACCCTAGATCCAAGAGATAATTATCTATCCATTGGTACCATGCTCTAGGGGCTTGTTTTAGCCCATATAATGCCTTCTTCAGCTTACATACCTTGTTCTCTGAATGGGGAGCCTCAAACCCTGGTGGCTGAGACACATATACCTCCTCCTTGAGGTCTCCATTCAAGAATGCTGATTTAACATCCATGTGATAGACTGGCCAATGCTTATGTGTGGCCACAGCTAGTACTACTTGGATAGTAGTCATTCTTACTGTCGAGGCAAATGATTCACATAAGTCAATGCCTTCAACTTCTGAGTAGCCCTGTGCACCAAGTCTTGCTTTATATTTTTCTAGAGTACCATCAGCCTTGTACTTTAGCTTCCAAACCCACTTGGTGCCAATGACTTTACGCTTAGGGGGTCGATCCACTAGCTCCCAAGTTCCATTCTTTATGATATTTTTGTATTCTGTTTGCATGGCAGCCCTCCAATTCGGATCATGGAGTGCCTCTTCCACATTGGTTGGTTCCTTTGCTTCTTCTTGAATGAGATCAACCATCAAGGCTGTGTTTACAATATGGGCGCTTGCTCGTCTTTGTTCCTCTATTCTCTGTGATTGCCTCAGTCCATCTGCAACTTGTTCTAGTGACTATGGGATGGGGTTTGCAGAATCATAGAGCTGCCTCACCCAACGTGGCAATGGCTTTTCCACTTGGGTGTCGACAGGTTGGTGACTTTCAGACTTATCATCTGAAGATGATGTTTCCTTCTCTTGTGTAGAAGGGATAGCTCTTGGGCCAGGTTCATAGTGGATTGCCCCTTCGCCTGATGATAAAGTGGAAGCTCTCCTTCCTAGCCTCAAGGTCATAACGCTTATAAGCCTTCTTATACTTCACTGTACCCTAGGAAGATACATTTGATGCTTTTTGGTTGAAGCTTGTTTCTCTCTCTATCTGGAGCATGTACATAACATTCACTTCCAAATACTTTGAAATGGGAAATAGAAGGCTTTTTACCGGTGCAGGCTTCTTGTGGAGTCTTTCCATCAAGTGCCTTGGTGTAGCTTCGATTCAAGATGTAGACATCAGTGTTGACAGCCTCTGCCCAAAACTGATTAGGCAGACCCTTTCCTTTCAACATACACCTTGCCATCTCCATGATGGTTCGATTCTGACGTTTTGCAACACCGTTCTGTTGAGGAATATGTGCCACTGTGAGTTGATGCTTGATTCCCTTACTCTTGCAGAAATCTTCAAACTTTGTTGATGTGAACTCACCACCATCGTCTATCTTGAATTTCTTCATCTTCCTCCCTGTTTCAATTTCAACAAGGCGAAGCCATTCTTTAAACTTACCAAAAGCTTGAGCCTTATGGCGAAGGAAGTACACCCACATCTTCGTGCTATAGTCGTCGACAAATAACATGAAGTAGGAAGATCCACCCAAGGCCTGTGTAGGCATTTTTCCGCACAAGTCAGCATGCACCAACTCTAGAGGATAGCTTGCCCTGTTCTTGCTTTCTTGTGGGAATGCCTTCCTCTTTTGCTTGCCCATCATGCAAGCTTCACATGGTTCCTTCATTTTTGCAATCGATGGTAGGTGTGCAACCATACCTCTGTGATGCATCTCCTTCACTACAGGGTATCTAATGTGGCCAAATCTCTCATGCCATAGATTACTTGTGCCCACGTTTGTAGTGGTTGTAAGAGCACAAAACTCATATAGGTTGTTCCTCCTTATGCGAGTCCCAACGATGTTGTTGTTACCATCCATAATCTTAGCTCCTCTCTTACTGAAAGATACTTGGTGACCTTGATCAGCTATAGAAGCTACTGAAAGTAGATTTCGTTTATTTGTGAAACATATAGCACATTTGAAAGATTTCTTATATCACCATTAGAGTTAATGAAAGAAACCGTACCTTAGCCCTCTGCAAGACATCTTGCATTGTTTCCTACCTTTACTATGATGGGTTCCTTTAGAAGCTATATGGAACTGTAAAGGTCTTTTCTACTCGTCATGTGACACAATGCACCACTGTCCATCACCCATGAGTCATCTGTCCCTAAATCTTCAGCCGAAGAGCATACCTCCTCTATCGTAACAAATAACTCAAGCTCTATTTCTGCTCTGTTGACAGACTCCTTGCCCTTGCCACCTTTTGAAGAGCCACTCTTCTCTTCTGCCTTCCTGATGTGACAGTCTTGGATTCTGTGTCCCTTCTTCTTGTAGTGGAAACACTCTCCCTTGAACTTCTTTTTGTCGTTCTTCTTTTTGTCTCCATCTTTTGAACATTCTGTTTTGCCTCCTTTAGCATTTGCTATGAATGCAGCATCTTCATTGCTACCACCACTCCTTGCCTTGAGCCGCAGCTCCTCCTCCATGAGTAAGGCACTGAATTCTTCAAAAGTTAGTGGTTGAGGTCTAATTTGAGTGTTAAGAGCAATTACCAGACCATCAAACTTAGGTGGACAGATTCGAAGACAACATCGAGCTAGCTCCTCACTTGACTTTTCAACACCTGCTCCCACCATTTGATCTCGTAGATTCTTTATGCGAGTGATAAACACCTTTGCAGTCTCCCCATCAGCAAACCATTCTGCCGCAAGTTGATTCTCCAAATTCTGAATCTGTGTCTAATTACAAGTTTCATATTGATTTCTCAATATGTTCCATGCTTCACACACCTTTGTACTATGCTCAACGAGAGTCAGAACACTATCAGAAGTTCTTGTAACAAGAGTAGAGAGTGCATCTGCATTTCTAGGTTTCCAAGCACCTAGAAGATCAGCATGAGGAGGAATCATTCGACCAGGATTATTTGGATCAAGTCTTTCTTAGGGCTCATGATCAGTCCCAAGAACAGTCTCCAAAAGCTCATAGGAATCAAGAATAGAAGTGATTTGAACTTCCACAAGGTGTAGTTCGTACCATCAAGTTTACCTTCTGTGAAGGCTGGTGGCCCTATCCGCAACGTTGGGATGACGGGCATCATTGCTGCTCTTGCTTGTGCGCCACCTACTCCTGTTGATGAACCACCTTGGCCCCGATTTGTAGATGATGACGCATGGCTTGAAATCTTCTCTCTTTTGTTCTTCAGACCTATGCACCATCTGTTTTCTACTTCTGCACCACTCAAAGCCTCTTGAGCTCTGATACCATGTAATAAAATAACAGCACAGCGGAATAGACCTGTAGACACAGTTGAGAGAAAAATGCAAACAAAGATAGACAAATTTTTAGATTGCCGAGCGTAATGAAGTTACAATGATGGTGTTGTCCACTCGTGCGCTCCCTTTGTGGAGCTTAGATGGCCATCTAGATAGACTCTAGATGAAGGGCTTATGAGTGCGCAATGCTATGTAAAGCTCAACCTGGACTGTGCTTATATAGCTTTTACAAGGTGGTTTGGTATAGATAAACGTAGTCGGGAGATACAAAATAGTCTGTAAAATATATGATCTGACAATATCTCCACGACCAGAAGTCCTACCATCCCAGACCCCGCAGAAGGGGGCACGCCCCCCGCCCCCCATTAAGGTTCTATGGGGAAACCGCGTAACGCCATAGGGCCTTTATTTTCACCTTAAATGGCAAACCAATGGCCTGGAAGTTTATGCCCTACCTAACCCAACGGCTAGGCTCACAAAGATCATCTACAACCATCAATGGTCACGCATAGACCTCATCTAACTTGGAAGTTAGGGTTCCACAAATGCCCAGACTCTCATAATGGCTTCTCCTCATAATGGGGGCCTTCCAACTTAGAGCACCATGGATCATTTGTGGTCACATGAGGGTGGAGTATTGAGCATATCTAACAGTATCTCCATCTTTCCATGCAAAAATTGTCCATGATCCACGAGCATGTAAGTGGATCTGAGGAGGAAAAAAAGAATCCTTGATGTTTTGTTGAAATGGAGTCCATGTGGTGGGGCAATCGCTGCTATGCTTCAAATCATACCACCATAATTGGGCATGATCCCCCAAATAATTAGTAACTAATTTCAGTTTTTCAACTTCAGAATATGATTCATTAGAATAAAAATAATAAAATTGGAATAGCTAGGGAAGAAAAAGTTGACCATCCTTTTGCCCATTGAATTGTGAAAATTGGAATTTTTTGCTCCAGTCTTGGACTATGTGCCTTGTTCTTGAGTAGTGATAATGGGCTTCAGAACCCTAACTAGGTTATTTTCATCACTCTATATTAGTTGGAGTGTAGCATCCGATTCTTTTATCTCGTTCTGATCTTCTTGGAGTTTATGTTGCAAAAGCTCCAATTGTTGCTCAATCAACACCCCAGGTAGGGGTGATATACCGAAATCCTCGGCATTATGGGTAGGGTCCATGACCCTATATAAAACGAAAACATAGGACTAAAAATGTGGAAAAGATTTTTACAATAGTGTATATATTAAAACAACAACAATAATAATAATAATAAATAAGTCAATAACTAAAATAAACGAGGGTTCTTGATAAATTTTAGTGAATAAATAAATAACATAAAACAGAATGTTGAATAAATAAATAAACATATAAATAAATAAATAAATAAGGTGAAGAGAGTGTTAAAAGTTGTGTTAAATATTAATTACAAGGAATGGGGTATCAATAAGTGAAAATAGGCTAGTGCATAAAGCTTATCTTATGGATGTATGAGGTTGTGGGTTGAAATCCTCTACATGCTTCATAAGGAACTAAGTAGGCTAACTAGAGAAACAAGTAAGCTAACTAGGGAAATAACTAAGCACTTATTACCACTCATAAGTTAGAAATAGTTCACGGGTAGCCAACCACTACCAGTTAACAAAACCCAAGAGAACCATGAATGCCTTTGAAGCCAAAGATGCCAAAGTTATGCAATAGCTATATGCCTTAGTGCATGCCTTTACACTACCGTTACATACACCTCCGCAGGCGTGCCTTGGCTTTGATACTAGTGTTGGCTAGATCCCATTGACGCACATACATAGAGAATAAGTACACAAAAAAATCTCAAAAAAGTACAAAAAGAATAGAAAGAGACAAGAGACTTGACACCAAATTGGGTACAATCTGCCCCCATATACTTTGATGGAAGATTCTATCAAAGCATGTGTATTTATTGTTGGAAACAATGACATATTGTGCATGTCCCAATTGGTCAAGATTGTCCACTTTCTAGCATAAGTAGCCTGTATTTATTAGGCTTCGTACAATCAAAAGCTTGTAGCGTGAATGATAGAACATCCGCCTCCCATCCTTCCCACGAGGGTTCAATCCCCGCTCGATGTAATTCGTGTTATTTGATTTATTTTCTTTTGTGATTAAAGCTATGGGCAGATCGCAAAGGACAGCGACGTGATTTCCTTTCACGGACAACTGACGGAGCTTTTCAACCATGTTTTATTGGAGATAGCGATTATTGATTTATTGCTTTATTGTTGCTTTTCAAGATAGAAGCTCTACTATATAAGAGACTATTTGGGATCACTTGAATCATCCTTCACCTAACTTTCAACATAAGCGTTGAGCTTGGACCTCAATAGAGGTGGTGTTTCGTCTAGCACATGGGGCAGCCATGGTGCTAACTTGAAGCATGTTGAGGAGCACCTATGGAGTTCTTCTTAATGATTCTTCTTGGAGAAGATGAAGGGTGTGCTCACACTCTAGCTCATGGAGAGGAGGTTATCTCTTGTTCATGGCAAGAAGACTTGGTCATTAGCAGCTTGATGGTGAGGATTGTCCATCTACATGTTGTAGTTGAAGATTATCGTCTACAAGAGGATGTCGGGCTACTTCAAAGACATTGGATGTTGTTTAACATAAGATTTACATCTTATGTTAAGTATTCAGGTACATATTCTCTTTATGCACACAGGTACTACTTGGATTTTATGGAGGCAATAGCATCCATATCAAGAAGAGTCCTATTCAGCATAGGTACAAGAGAAACAGTACGTATATGCTTTATGCATATTTCGATGAGGTGTTTGAGAAGGTGTGTTCACATGAGTTTGAGGATTTCCGACAGCAAACTTGTTAGCATTCTTTGCTACTTTTTAAGTACGTGATCTTTTCACACACGTATCTGACTTAGGGTCTTCCATAGCCTAAGGTTAGATGAGGGTTTGTTGATTATCAGTTTCACACTGATCCTTCCTCTTTCAGTCACTCATATTCACTCTTCTATAACCTATTAGGTCACACATCTCATGTATATTCAGATTTCCACCCATACATCTGAATATGTTTGTTACATTTGTACATTCATTCATCCATCTATTTCTCATCACATAGAGTGGTTGAGAGTTTTGCTCCAACATTGTACATTGAACATTGGTATATATGATACTATGAGTAAGTGATGGCTTATGTAACACCTTACACATGTCGTCTATTCTTTCTCTATCTTTGTCTCATCATGTGTATGATTAAGTTGTGGTATATTCATGTTTTGTCAATATTGAAGATTGCTAGATTCTCTGTTGTATATGTTCGACATATGGAACCATGGACCTGTGATATGAGGCCAAGGGCCTACCTCATTTCCAACATTTGGTATCAGAGCACTAAGGTTTTGGTTTCAGAACTTTAGGTCTGTGGCATGAATGCATTCAGGCTCATTCATAATCCTAGGTTTCCAGACTTCCAGATTTACAACATATGATTTAAGGGCATCTTCTAACATTTGACATTTGACATACACACTTAATCTAGATGAGTAGAGATTTGAGAATTAGACAATTAAGTCACATGTGTATTCATCAGTGTGGAGTATGAAGTTGATGATTTGTTAGCAGTCGAATATTTTTGGAAGAGTATGCAAATACTTTACAAAAGTATTATTTGAAGACCCAGACTTGATGAAGAGAAGACTACTTCAAATTCAAGGAAGAACAGTGGTTTAGAGAAGATGAAGGAATCAGATCAACATCAAATCACAGGTATCAGTTTCTACTATCAGATTATCATTTGCAGATCATATCTTAGAAGAGGATTTATGAAGAGATTCAAGGAGTACTTTTATACACTTTCATTATTTGAAAGTTAAAATCCTACATCAAAACAGGTATCTAGAGGTTTTTCTAGAGAAGTTTTGAGAAATCTCTTTCATTGCAAGAAAGTTCATCTAAGAAGACAAATTTGGAGATGGGATGAGTTTTTGTTTTGTTTTCAGCCAATTTTCTGTTGTAAGTTGGTTGGATATCAAGGTACAAATGTGATCTAGAGAAGGTAACTCTAGAAGGGTAATTCATCATTCAAACAAAAGATTGGTGAATTTAGTCATTTCAGACATTTGAAGCTGAATTTTGATTCAGAGATATGAGGAGATGATAAAACATGTTTCTATATTCACTTCCATTTGTATACCATGTGTGTTTTATCTCTTACTCTTAGCATTAGAGAAAGAGAAAAAGTTCATTCAAAGAAGAGGTCAAGAGTGCTTGCTACTTCAAGATGAAGAGAACAAAAGGTATGGAAGAGAAGTTTGAAGATGTTAACATCATCATAAGGTGGAAGAAAGATGCAGAAGAAGAAAGTCCATCATTTCCAAAAGAAAATTAAGGCTTCCTTTTCTCATATATTTTCCATATACTTTTCCTATTTTATCCTGTACATCCAAAGACAAGCCTACGAGAACATCTTGTTTAAAGAAGAAGCAGTTTCTTGTTTTGCATTACACTTGGTCATGATTTAGTAGATTTGAAAAAGAATTGCATTGAGAGAAAGAAAAGCAGCAGATATATGTTTAAACTCATATGTATATGAGTTATGTTTTAGTTGAAGCTTTTAAGCAGGCACCTTATATATTCCCTCAAAAAATTCTTGGAGTGTCAATATAGAGCTACTTGGTATATGACAAGTTGTAGAGAAGTATATTTCTTCTTTATCTAATCTCTTGAGGTAAAAGAGTTTTTTATAGCAGATGTTGAAGACTTGGGTTGAGGTTTTATGTTTGGAAAAGGTTACCTCATATTCAGTACTTTCAGTATTTTCAGAAAATTCAGATTTGTTGATGTACAAGTCAATGAAGAATCTACTTTCTATGATTTTCTAGACTTTTGGATACATGTTTGTATTCAAAAAGGTGTTCCATTAGATCCTATCACTTGATTGAGAAGTGGAGCTAGCCAAAAGAAAAACAAGCAGGTACTATCACATTTCACCCGGGTAGAATATGAAAGTTATGAAGTATCAAACTTGCAGCTTTTGGATTTTTCAAGGTTGGAAGTTTGTCCACTTATGTTTCAAGTAGGAATTGCAGATTCTTGGGAAGAATTTGTTTGAAGAAAAGTTTTACAACTTTTTGAGAAGCATGGACACTTGGAGGCATTGAGGTAGCAAATCAAACATTCAGTCATGAAGGTTTGTTAAGCGCAGATTCTACACAAGAGAGATCATTGATCTTGAATAGATCTAGTATGATCTTGAGTATTTATGAGTCACTTTTTTATCCTTTGTTTGTGAAGATTCTTAACATTGGAAGAAGTAAGTCAAAGATTCCGGTTCTATCTGTGTTGCAAAAAGATAGAAGAAGATACTTGTTATGTTGCAGAAGGTTAGGAATCCTAAAATGCTTTCAGCAAAGTTTTTATTGGATCAGCTAACCTTATTCTAGATTTTGGGAAGCTGAGGAATGACATGGAAAGCTATTGGCATCTACACAATGCTAATAAAAAGGATTTAGAATTTTTGTTTTAGATATAGGTATTGATCACTGAACATCAGATCCATGAAGGAGGACGTTCCAGATTTCATAAAGTCTGATATATTTGAAGAGTACTGGATATTAGTGTTCAATCATCCAGGGGGTTGATGAAACATGAAGACTTATTTTCAAGCCATATGTGAAAGAATGCAGATTCATACCTACAGGTATTCCTATTTTAGGTATTCCTATATTTCCTTTATCAGGTTCTCTTTATGTTCCAGCTTTGTAAGAAGAAGGAAGAAGAAGAATGTTTGGAGAAAGTTCCTCTTAGGTGTTCCTATTCAGGAGAAGGTTCGAGAGTTCTATTGAAGAGAAGCTTGATTTTTCAGAAAGGTATATTTCAGAAGTGTGCACATATATGTTTATACCAAGTTCTAAAGGAAAGAGGTATGAAGGATTTAAAGGATGAAGACATGATGACATCATAGATTTTTTGACTCATATTTCAGTTGATTTCAATTGAGTTGAGTTGATTTGACTTGAGTACAGTAAGAGATGAACTAGCCAAGGTAGGATCAAAACTCGAACCATACAATTTTTCGTTCGTATTGTACGTACGGTATGTACGGGATGTATCGAACCGTACCGTACGTGTTCAATGTATTTTTAAATTTACTCAACGTTTTTATATTTTTCCCCTCGATTTGAGCATGGTCCGACTCTTTTTTGTCATAATTCATTGTTTAATGTTGATCTTAGTGTTTAGATAACTTGATTCTTGAATGTGCAACATATCTTATCTATATATTTTTGTCATTTGTGAATTGTGAAATTATGGAACAACATACCGAACGTACCAAACCTCAAGATTCAGTTCGGATCTCGCACCGTATGCGAACCGTACGTACTGAACCTAATGTACCGTTCCACCTTGGAACCAGCAGTGTTCATAATACACTAAGTTGTGACTTGACAGTTAGAGGTTCCAGGATTTAGTTCATGATTTTGTTTAGTGTATTTACATGACACAGCAGAAGTACGTTGAGAAACCTTTTTGGAAGGTAAATGCAAATATATGGATCCTAGTGTATGTTTTCAGGTTTTTGAAAATAAGAGATAGCAAGTTCGGAGACAGTTCATGCGACATTTGTTGTCAACCAGTGATTGCTTCACTATTGGATATCTAGTTTGCATATTTTCTCAAGTATTATGGTTCATATTCAGCAAGTTTAGATTTTTGAAGGAAAGTCAAATTCAGTTTTGAAGAAGACTTTTTCTGAAGTACAAGAGTACAAGCTTGAAGCTTCTGGTAGTTTGCAGCTTGTGACTATTTACAGATTCAGTCCAGACTGAACCAATATGCCATTGCAGGGGGGATTGTTGGAAACAATGACATATTGTGCATATCCGAATTGGTCAAGATTGTCCACTTTCTAGCATAAGTAGCTGTATTTACCAGGCTTCCTACAATCAAAAGCTTGTAGCGGGACTGATAGAACGTCCGCCTCCCATCCTTCCCACGAGGGTTCAATCCCTGCTCGGCGCAGTTCGCGTTATTTGTTTTATTTGCTTTTGTAATTAAAGCTATGGGCAGATCGCGAAGGACAGCGACATGATTTCCTTTCATGGGCAACCGACGGAGCTTTTCAACCATGTTTTATTGGAGATAGCGATCGTTGATTTATTGCTTTATTGTTGCTTTTCAAGATAGAAGCTCTACTATATAAGAGACTATTTGGGATCACTTGAATCATCCTTCACTTAACTTTCAACACAAGCCTTGAGCTTGGACCTCAATAGAGGTGGTGTTTCATCTAGCACATGGGGCAACCATGGTGCTTACTTGAAGCATGTTGAGGAACAGCTATGGAGTTCTTCTTAATGATTCTTCTTGGAGAATATGAAGGGTGTGCCCACACTCAAGCTCATGGAGAGGAGGTTATCTCTTGTTCATGGCAAGAAGACTTGGTCATTAGCAGCTTGATGGTGAAAATCGGCCATCTACATGTTGTATTTGAAGATTATCTTCTACAAGAGGATGTCGGGCTACTTCAAAGACATTAGATGGTGTTTAACATAAGATTTACATCTTATGTTAAGTATTCAGGTACATATTCTCTTTATGCACACAGGTACTACTTGGAGTTTATGGAGGCAATAGCATTCATATCAGGAGGAGTCCTATTCGGCATAGGTACAAGAGAAACAGTACGTATATGCATTATGCATATTTGGATGAGGTGTTTGAGAAGGTGTGTTCACATGAGTTTGAGGATTTCTGACAGCAAACTTGTTAGCATTCTTTGCTACTTTTTAAGTATGTGATCTTTTCACACACGTATTTGACTTAGAGTCTTCTACAACCTAAGGTTAGATGAGGGTTTGTTGATTATCAGTTTCACATTGATCCTTCCTCTTTCAATCACTCATATTCACTCTTCTATAACCTCTTAGGTCACACATCTCATGTATATTCAGATTTTTGCCCATACATCTGAATATGTTTGTTACATTTGTACATTCATTTATCCATCTTTTTCTCATCACATAGAGTGGTTGAGAGTTTTGCTCCCACATTGTACATTGAACATTGGTATATAGGATACTATGAGTAAGCGATGGCTTACGTAACACCTTACACATGTCGTCTATTCTTTCTCTATCTTTGTCTCATCATCTGTATGATTAAGTTGTGGTATGTTCATGTTTTGTCAATATTGAAGATTGCTAGATTCTGTGTTGTATATGTTGGACGTATGGAACCATGGACCTGTGATATGAGCCAAGGGCCTACCTCATTTCCAACATTTATAGGTATTTTCCATTAGGTTCTGAATAGAAGATACATGAGGACGGCACTTTGAGAAGCATAATTTTACAAAAATCTACTTTATTTACAAAATTGTGGCTTTTCGAATGATATAGCATTTATACAAAAAATGTCGCTTTTTAAAGCAATCTATTATTTTTACAAAAAATAACTAAAATACTATCTTCTAAATATCTTCAAAAATATCTTAATAAGTCCATGCACACTCACACCCTCATGAGTCTTCACCTACTAAATCAAAACAAAAATCACACTAAAACAAGACATGAAAATCCATATAACATTTCCATTTTCCATAAAGTATAACATATCTTCTCATGGCTAGTTCTATTTCTCAAGATCATATTTTTATATTTCACAAAGATTACAGGCACATTAGAAGAATTCAAGAACCTTATATTTGTATTATTAATAATGAATTATTAGAAAAAGAATGTAAGGAAAATGATTTAATATGGTTACATATAATTAGACAATCCTCGAGTAAAACTTGCACCATGCTATTATGGACCATTTCACATTACTCAAAAGATTAATGATCTTCATTCGGATTAGATGACATTACTAAGACCATTCAAAGTAAATTTACCACTAACTCCTATTCTTGATGATCATTTTTTGTTTTTTCCTTTTGAAGAAGACGAATCTTAAGTTTTAATTCTTTAGAGAGTACTAGATCATGAGGTAGCCACTACACATATAAGGAATCAATATCATATCTATATGGTAAAGTGAAAAAAATGATTCTATTGAAGAATCTCAATGGATCCATAAGTCTTTATTAATGCCTCATGTGATCACTCAATTTCTACATATCATTCACAATCACAATAATTTATCTCCTCCAAGATACATTTTCATGCCTATACTTTTACATTCACATGGTTATTTTTGTTCAATCATGGGACATGTGACTAGCTATCCATTTCTGTCAACTAAGCTCACTTACATTTTTAGCTAGGGGAGTGTTATAACATATGGAATTTTGGATCTTATAGTTTAATTTATTGTGTTATTAATGTTCTTTTTGTTTTGATATAGTAGTTGAAGGTTTGTGAGAGTGTGGATGGTCTTGGAAATTTTGGATGTGTGTGGAATGAGTAAGATAAGTTATATTTTCCATCTCTTTTTTGTAAATAAAAACTTATGTAGAGGTTTCTCTCTAGAAAGTTATAAAAACAGTGGTTAATAGAAGATCATAATTTTGGTTAATAAAAGATAAGGCTCTTCTTTAAAGAGAGCAACTTTTTACTTTCATAGATGATTTTCAAAGCGCCACCCCCATTATTTTGATCTCTGTTTCATATGTAATAAAAAACTTTGAAATACATGAACTCTATAGAATCATCCAACAAAGTGCATGGGTGGGTGCAATATTGTGCATTGTATTGTCTACTTTGCAACTCTAGTCTTGTATGTTTTTAAGATATCCTACTCTTTGTGTAAACATTTAAAAATGATTCTCAAACATTAAAAGTGACAACCATAATTTCTTACCAAAAAAATAGAATATGAAATTATTTGTTCAAGGAAAATAATTAATATTTGAAAGATTTTAATGTCCAAAACAAGGAACTTCATGAAGATCAATCCTGCTTTCTTTGAAATCATTAAAAGGGCTAAACCAATGCATTGATCAATCAAAGAATTTATGGGACTCTTAGAAGTCCAGGTGCTCCTCTCAATCCAAGGCTATGCTTTACCATCCATCAAAAGCTTTTCATATGGTTCCTTACCTTATCTAAGCTCATTGATCCTTCTTCATAAGATTCTTCTTACATGGCCAAGAGGGCTTGTGCATGGTTGCTTATCTTGCGCTCTTGAGACTTCATCTAGGATTTTGTGATTATCATAAGTCTTCTTATCAACAACCCCTCTCTAGTGTTCAACAATCATGGCTCAACTTAGGAGTATGTGGTTATGGAAGTGGCTCCCTTATCTTTGTCACTGGTATGTCTCCCTTCATGGTCTCCCATCCAAATGAAGAAATGAAGAAAGTTGAAGGTGATTTCAAACTACATTATCTCATTTGTTGGTACTTTGGATTTAAACTACCCCTTTAATTTTGGATACTTATTGCAAAGATAATGTTTCCACCAAGAAAACTTTTTTTTGTTCTTGTTGTAATATAAAAAAATATCTTTTCAAGTGCTTAAGATTGGGACATGGTAGATGATAAGAAATAGTATGAAGCTTACTCAAGTGGTATCTGGAGGAACCAACAAAGTAACCACTTTCGATTCAACTTTTGGGCTTTCGTTTTTACTTGTACCAATTCATCCATGAACTTGTCTCCTATCACGTGATCTTTTCTAACCAAAGTTGTGTGGGGAGTCGAGCATTTAGAAAAGCACAAAGCATGCGTTCAACATATGATAGCATCCACAATTATATGTGGATATTTATTCAACGATTGATCCTCCTAAGGTAATAATTCCTCTTGGCCATAATATATCTCTAGAGAAAGATCTTGTCCTCAAGAACCTATGCAATGGCTGTTTGAATAGTACTTAAGATGTTGTTGAGAAAAAAAAGACTACTTAAATTTTATGGAGAATAGAAACAAAAACCTTAATAGGACTTAAATTAGATAATAAAATTGGTGAAACCAAAGAAAATTCACATTAAAGTTCTCTCACCTCCCTCAATCGCACATAATCTGGAAGTAGAGAAAACATTTCCCATTGATTCTATGAGTAAGAATGATGCAAACAATATTATCAATGTATTCAACATAGTGGAAAGGACAAAACGTGGATATAATAACCAAAGAAAGTGTTTCCAAACGACAAAAAAGACCACCTATTGTCTAGAAAAGCAATAGAACGATTTGGAGAAGAAAATGGACACCTTTGGTTATCTATGTGAATACAATCAAGTGAAAGACCCAATGGAGGCATAGAAAGATAAATCCTAGGCTGAGCACTTGACTAGTAAGAAAACTAATCTAGATAGGAAAATATATATCATTGAAATAGCAATCTTGCATAGCCTTACTAAGAAGAATAAGAGTACTAAAGGATAAGGATAAGAAAAATAGGGTCTCATCCATGTTGGTCCATCCTTGGAGGTGGCCTTTGCTGCTAATGACTATCCCAAGAAAATTTCTCTACATGGTTATGAAGAAGAAAAATGAGAATCAAAATAAGAAACTTTCGCTTTTTCAAAGAACTTTTTATGAAGTTTAACATATTCTATGTTTGCATCCTTTAAAATATAAATGTAGAGATAATTATTTACCACTCTTTAAGAGACATTACTTTAAACCAAAATGTATAATGCTTGGAGAATGTGAAGGTAAGGTTTATAAAGTTTCGTAAAAAGGTTCAAAGTTAATGATGACGTTTAGTACTTTTAGAATATTGGAAAATCTATAACCGTAGCGTAGAGGTTAAGTCGAAAGACATGGATGCAGGAGCTATTTGGTTCAATCCCCACAATTGCATAGGGGAGAGAGGTCTCCCCAAGAGCTCTAAACCTTCTAGAGAGAATGACATATACCTTTGTGCCAAACCATGAACTAAGAAGATCTCGAGCTACTTTTATATGTGAAACCATTTTCACTCCTTATAATTGAGGTGGTTGAGCCACCTTTTACATGTTTAATCATCACCACTCTTTATGTTGAAAGTTTGTTCCAAAGGAGTTTCTCTTAATGTTTGGAAGATTTTAGAAGCTCTAGTTATCTTGGGTAAATCTCTCTCCCCTATGATCTTTTGGGTATTTAACAAAAGACCTCAACCATCTGAATCTTTAGAGTTAAGCACTATGCTAATAATATGACTTTTCTAATAATATAGAAGCACCTCATGTTATTGTGAGCTTAGAACCTTATCAAAATACTTTAAAGCATTGAGACGAGAGGAATTTGTAAGAATATTCAAGAACGTTATCCCTAGCCACACATGATTTACTTTGAACGACCCTATGGGGAAGGTCGTGTCGCCATTGATATCAATATTTGATAGGTGCCTCTCTGCTTAAATTCATGTGATGATAGGTAGAATTCTCATGTTTCTCTAAACGATTGAGGTGGTTATTATTTCTTGATTACCTTAGTTTATGTTCCTTAGTCCACAAAAAAAGTACTAAGTCTTCTCGTTTTCTCAAGTTTATCACTTACTTAGGAATACTTTTGAACTCTTCAACATGGTGGGAAAATCTATGCAGTTATTGGTAGGGTAAGAGTTGCACTTTTAAGAAGGATAAGAGATTTACGTGGGATCTACGCAAGCTTCAGTTAGACTCTCAATACTTTGAAAACCTAATTATATACTTGATCCAACTTAAAACATGGACACAACCTTGCCAGGGTTTGGATCAATAGATTCAAACAATGCTTTCAAACTAGAGGAATTCTTGAAAAAAGTCGATTTCCCTTTGTGCAAACATCTACTACATAAAAGATGGGCACAATAACGAATAAGAGACTAGAACAACTACACTATTGATCAATCACACAAATATTCATATGTACTCTTGAACACAACAATGAAATGAGTTAAATGAGATGAGGATGTATTGTATATTCACTCTGGATGCTCAAATCATGTAGCAAGAATGTAGCTCTAATCTTAGATTTGGAAGTCCCCAAGAATAAGCATGAAGTCCAAACAAGAGATTACGCAAGGCACCCTATGGAGAAGAATAGAGATATGAAGACATCAAATGGTACTATGAACTTATTGAGTAGATTTTTCTATGTACCTATTATCAATAAGAATTTAATAAAAATAGGATAGAATATGGAAAACGTTCTATAGGTGAGATTCACAAATATTATGGGCCTTATGTAGAAGAACCATACTAGGGACTCAAGAAGATAAGAAAAGGGTAAAATACAAGTAAGTGATTTGCCTTTAAGCTCCAAGAAACAAGGAACATAACATTGTTTATCTATGGCACTCAAACCCTATTAGAGTAAGAAGTTTGGCACTAAATTGGCTCACATAAGAGATCAAGCCTTGGAAGTCTAAGGTTAAATCAAAAGTGCAAGAGCTAAGAGTAGCGATATCATCTCAGAGAACTAATACAAGGTCACCAAAGATTTTTTCCTATCTTCTATTGTCTCCTTTAGATCTACAACATGTTTCCTAGGATTTCATTGTCACTTATATTGATTTTTTTGGTATTTCATATAAGATAAAATAATCCATACCTTCCAATTGAAGTGTGAGAAGGTCAATAATATAAAGACTCTCTCATTTATCTCAATGTGTTTCATCTCATCAATATGGGATATCCATGTGCAGAACTTTGAAACAAGAGCTCTCTTGACAGCTTCTTGCTTTTCAAACTCTACATCGACCATGTATCCAACCTTAGATGTCAAGCCTCCTTTCAATCTGCATGAGACATAGCCAACCTTGTTGATATGGGATGTTGCATCCTAAACAAACTCCTCAACAATGTCATATTGTGCTGCATCCTCAAAGCTAGTTGTTGAGCAAATCCTCTACTCAAAATACTACAAAAAATGCTAGAGATTTCTTTATTCTCCCCTCCGCATGTCTAGCACTTCTTGAATCAAAATATATCCTCAATCACAAGTTTTTGACCACTTACGAATAATGAAATAAAGAAAAAAAACTTGCAAAAGATAAAAAAATCTCCAAGGTGGAAAAGTAGACAAGATATGACTTAGAGAAAGTGAGGTTAGGGTGTTATAGATTTGAATCAATGGATAAAATAACTTTAGAAAATATATTTTTGCAAAGAATTGATCTCCAACCACCCTTGAGCTATCACAATCTCATTCACACCCACACTCTCAATCACACTCTCACTATGATTGTCAATCACAAGGTAATTCTCTCATTTTCACTCTCCCTCACTCTCAATCACAATCACAATCACTCTCACTCTCAATCAAAACATAATTCATCCCACTCTCGTTCTTATTGATCTCTATCAATTTGACAATCTAGAAGCATTTTGTGAAGCATTATTATTGTAATAGACCTTTGGATGGTGAAATAATTCATTTTGAACTTTCCCAATTACATTGTGGGGATAATTTTTAGAATGAGTAATTAGGTCATCTTATGCATATAGGAAAATTTTAGGGACAACAATACCTATTCTTGGGGGTTAAGTTTGAATTCAAAATAGATCGTCATAGTATTGGGTTACAAAGGAAAATAAGGTCGTTAATGCATTGAGTTAGAGCCCTTCATGTGGTCTTCGTTTTGTAATAAATTTTGATTTTCTCAATCAAATTCAAGAAGAACTCAAATAGGACTCTTTTCATGCACCTATTTTGAAATTTTTGCATCCAAGAAAAAAAACATGAATGTAGCAAGAAAAATTTCATTTTAATAAAGGATCTTTGTATTGTAAGAATGGATTATTCATATTTTATAAGTCTTCATTAAAAGTTAAAACTATTGCATGATTGTTATGATGCACCTTCTCTACACATTCATGTTACTCAAGGACCTATGTTAAAACAAAATATTCTTATTTCTAGCCATGTATGAAGCGGAAAATTAGAGAATATGTTAGTGAATGTTTGAAGTGCTAACAAATGAAATTTGAGTTTAAGAGAATTCCTTGAATGCTTCAACCTTTGGATGTTCAAAATTAGAAGTGGAAATATATATCTGTGGACTTTATAAATTAATCACCTATGACTAGAAGTAGACATGATACCATATTTGTGGTAGTTGATTGACTTACCAAGATGGCACATTTCTTTCCTATGAAAAAGAACCGTATTGCCTTGAATGTTGCAAGACTATTTGTAAAAGAAATTTTCGGATTGAATTGAAAGCTAAAAACATAATTTTTGATAGTGATAATAGGTTCACATCAAATTTTTTGAAGAGCATCATTTGAATCAATTAGAACAGGGGATTTTCAAGCATAGGTGTTATCATGCACACTTCTGGATGCTTTGGCTATGTCCTTTTGTTGCTTCTCTTCTATTTTTGAACATGTCCAACTAAAGAAAGTGCTTGAGTACTACAAAGGCATGCTTTTGCGAATGTTTTTCATGATTTATAGGAACAACCAACTTTTTCTATGTTTGGTGGATCATGCACTTCCATCGGGGATGATAAAATGTGTTTTAAAAATAGATTTGTAGGGTTATGCAGCAAGAGGTTGAATGTTAGAGAATTACCTTGTGATTGACAGTGAAAGTGAGAGTGATACTGTGATTCAGAGTGGGAGTGTGAATGAGATTGTGATAGCTAATGGGTGGTTCAGAGGTAGAGGCTTTGTCAAAAAGCTACTTTCCAAAGCTATTGTATCGATTAATTCAGATATATAATACCAAAACTTCAAGTCAAAAGATCTAGACCATGGTTTTATCTTTATAAAGATTGAATTCCATAAAGCTTCAAATAGATGGGATGGGAACTTCATCCTTGGGCCTTTCAAGTACATAATCCCTACCCTCCAACTGAATTGTGGGAAGGTCAAGAATATAAAGATTGGCTTATTTATCTCGATGTGTTTCACCTCTTCAATAGGCCATATCCCTCTTCAAAATGGGATATCCTATGAATCTATTTCTTATAGGAAGATCGTTTTCATTAAAAAGTTCCTAAAACCTATATATCGGAAGGCATGAAAAAGAGACATTTAATTTGAGCATTTCATGTGAAAATCAAGTGCTTGAACACCCCTGATTTAAGGTTTATCCATTTTTATGAATTTAAACTCTTCCTCATGAAGCTCTTAGTGATCTCTACTATTTTTTTACAATCTAGAAGCTCCTTCTCCATGATCATTTAGTTCTACAAGATCTTTCCTAGGGCTTCATAATCTCTTATATTGATTACTTCTTGTATTTCATGCAGGAATAAATAATCCATATCATCCAACTAAAGCTTATTTATCTCGATGTATTTCATTGCTTCAATAAGGGATATCCTTATGTAGAACTACAAAACTAGGTTCACATTCTACATTGAGCATGTACCCAACCTCAGATGTGAATCCTCTTTTCAACTTAGCAACGTCATCCTGATTATCATCCTTAAAGCTAGTTGGTGAGGAAATCTTATATAAAAATACTATGCATGGCCATGAAGCTCTCCTTATGACACTTATATATGGCGTGATGCCCTCCTTCAATTTTTGCTACATCCTCTAAGTTAATCTACATCTATCCATAACTTTCTTGATTGAGCAGAGGTGGACCATGGGCTTGCAATTGTAATTCAGTATGCTCTTGTGCACTTTGCTCTCCCATTCCTAAGAAAGTATCTTTTTGAATACCTACTTGTATCTCTCTCTCTCTCATTTTAGTGACGCAAATATGTGTTTCAAAACAATAGAAATCAATTCTCTATATCACATTTTGAAGCACATTTCATGCACAAAAGAAGAACGGGATAATTATATCACATTTTAAAGGAAAGCTAAGTGCAGTTTTTTTCTTTCTCGCTCTCTCTAATGGACATCAAATATTGGGTGTTGCTAATTAATATCCAAAGAAAATTTATCTTCATGGTTATGAACAAGAAACATGAGAATAAAAGGAAGACACTTTTGCGTTTTCAAGGAAAATTTCATGAGGTTTATCTTATTCTATATTTGCATCCTTTCATATATAAATGTAGAAATAATTATTTACCACTAGTTAAGAGACATTACTTGAAACCGAGAATTATAATGCGTGAAAAATGTGAAGGTAAGGGTTATAAAGTTTCTTGACAAGGTTCTAAGTTAATGATAACCTCTGGTACTTTTAGAATATTAGACAAGCTATAAACGTAACCTAGTGGTTAATTTCTAAAACGTTGGATGGACGAGCTATTGGGTTCAATTCCCACAAGTGCACAGGAGAGACATTTTTTCCCAAGAACTCTAAACCTTCTAGAGAGAATGACATATAACTCTCTTCCCAATCTACCACTATATAGATTTGTGGACTAACCACGAACTCAAGAGATCTTGAGCTACTTTTCTATGTTCAGCCCTAGCCACTCTTTATAATTAAAGTGGTTGATCCACCTTCTACATGTTTAATATTTGCCACTCTTTATGTGGAAAGGTGGTTCCAAAGGAGTATCTCTAAATGTTTGAAAGATTCTAGAAGCTCTAGAGACCTTGGGTAAAGCTCTCTTCCTATGCACCTTTGGGGATCTAAATAAAGACCTTAACCATCTCAATCTTTAGAGTTAACTAGTATGCTAGCTTGATGACTTGTCTAATAAGTTAGAAGCACATGATGTTAGCATGAATGTAGAACATTGTCCCATTACTTTATTGAATTAAGAGGAGAGGAATTTGTAAGAATATTCTAGAAGACTTTCCCTGGTCAAACATGATTTAATTTGAAGTAACCTAGGTGTAAGGTGTTGTGGTCTTTGTCATCAATATGTGGTAGGTGCCTCTCTTCTAAAACTCATGCGATGATAGTTAGAATTATCATGTGGCTTTTAAATTTGGGGGTCATTATTCTTTCTTGATTTCCTCAATCTATGATGCTCAATCCACAAAAAAACATATTAATTGATCCTGTTTTCTAAAGGTGATCAATTCCCTAGAAATCCTTTTGTAGTCTTCAACATGGTGGAAAATGTATGTAGTTAATGGTATGGTAAACGTTGCACTATTGAGAATGATGAGAGATTTTAGTGGTTTGAAATTCCATTTAGACGTTCAATACTTCTACGACATAGTTCTATGCTTGATTCAACTTACTAAACATAAACAAATCTTCACAGGGTTTGAATCAATAGATTCAATCACTTCTTCCAAACTAGAGGATCTCTTGGAAAGAATGGTTTCTTTTTGCACAAATATCTATTACATTAGTATGTGATTTAGTCTTTTTAGCCTTAAATGGGAAATGGTCTCCTCAATATCTCACAAGAATCAAGGAGGTATTGTGCCTACACAAAAGTGTTTTCATGTTTTTGGTTGAAAAGGGAATGTGAGTTTGAAAGAAATAGGAAACATTTTGTATGAGAGAAAGGTAGAGCATGCATAAGAGAGTAAAAGTGTCTTTGTGAACTTTTTGTCAATCATCTTTTAAGTACCTCAGTTACGGCTCTACGTTTAGTTCACTCTACAAAAATGGCTTAGTTTTATTCTCTCTCTAGAATTTATAAACTTGAAGGGCTCAAAAGTGATACTTGGAGGTGAATTTAGATCTAGATCATCTCTAACACTATTGTTGGAAGAAAGTTGGAGAAGCTTGGAGAGGCTCACAAAGTTGAGTTGTCAAGTGGTGAAGTTGGTCCAACAAACTAGCATAACACCATCCCTAGCTCTCTGGATATGTAAAATAGATTTCAAAGGCTTGTGGTTAGTACAATAACACCAAATAGGTACTTTGTAACATCAACAAAAACCAGTTGATGCAAAACAGATAACTTGCACCTTGACTAGCTCACAAAAACCTTCAAAAATGGATGAAAGTTGTGAGTTCAAACACTGAGAGGAGTGAACACAGTAACAATTGGAAGAACTCCTCTTATGAGAGTGTCACACATAGGGCTTGCTTGCTAAAATGCATAAATCCCTAACTTATATCAACTATATAAGGTACAATCACCTTAACATCGAACTAGTGTCATCTCCATTTTTCAAGGATGTGCAAAGAATGACCAAAGACTAAAAACCCTGAATATCTTTGAAAGTAATGAACCAAATGAGTTTAAGATTTGTAAAAATAGACTAAAAAATAATGAATTTCCAATGAGCTCTCAAACAGTAGATTTGAAGCTCTATTGAGAGCAGCAATATCTACAAATTGAATGAGTTTGGGGAAGGAGAAGAGAATAGAAATGGCACCAAACAATGATCAAAGAGTATATGCATTGCTTCAAATCAACAATCTTCTTAATGTACAAGTGATATGGAGTCTTTATATAGAATCTTGTTGATATGATCACGCCTTTGCTTCATGAATATAAACTTGAATCTAGGCAGGTTTGATAGTTTAGATTAATTAGAATCTTTTCCTACAATCTAGGAAAAGAGAAAGTTGAGGTCACATTAACTTCTTGATTGATTGATTAAGAATCAATCTCAACCACTTCTTACTCGTGGCTTTAGCAATTTTACTCTTTCCTTTTACAAAGGTAAATACCTTGACCCTTACACAAAATGATGATAAGTTATCAACCAATTAATACAAAGAAAATATGTGCACATAAGTGATATTCTTCAAGGCATATATATGCAACCATCCAAATGATAAATTCAATGAAGAGCATGTCCTCGTCAAGCGTACTGAAATCTTGATGTTCCAATACCTCCCTCAAACTAAAGTATGCTTGAGTCTTCATTTTGTGATTGGTTGAATACCTACCATAGCTTTGAATCTACAAAGCTTTATCACATCAAGTGCCTTTGTCATCATGTCTACTCTTTGCTTCTTAGTAGGAAAAAATTGAATGTGAATTTCTTTGGCCATAAGCTTCTCTCTTACAAAGTGGGAATGGACTTCTATGTGCTTGCATTATCTCCAAGTAAGTGAGGTTTCGAACTTACAAGTCCTTAATCTGAGTACAAATCCTTGAGCCATATTGCTTCTTGAGTTGCAATAGTTAGACCTCTATATTCTACTTTAGTTAAAGATATAGGAATTTTTGGTTGTTTCTTGGAACTCCATGTCATCGGTTTTGAACCTACAAATGCTAAGTGTCTAGAGGTACTTCTTCTATCATCCTCTGCTCCTTCCCAATGTACATCTGGGTAGATTTTGATATCTAAATCTGAAGACTAAGGATAATAGATACCTTCATTAAGTGTCCCTTTGAGGTACTTGTGTACTCTCTTTGAAGCATCCATGTGTGGCCTTCCTAGTGAGTGCATGAACTAACTTAGCACTCCCACACTATACGATATGTCTAGTCTTGTGTGCCTAGCATATATCAACCAACTAATCTTTGATACTCTCTAAAATCATCAATATACTCACCATCATAAAGACTTACTTTATGGTTCAATTCCAAAGGTGTACATGCAAGCTTTGTGTTCTCCATTCTCAGCTTGACAAGTAGGCCTTGAATGTATCTTCTCTAAGTTAGATACATTCCTTCATCTGTATAAATCACTCGCATACCTAAGAAATATGTGAGCTTACTTAAATAACTGATTTTGAACTCCTTTTGCATGTGTCTCGTGATCCTTTAAATGCCATTTAGATCATCACCTATCACAATAATATCATCTACATATACATATAGATAGATAACCTCATTGTGATCCCTTTTGAAGAATAATGAAGGATATGAATCTTGAAGGTATGTAACCAACCTAGAACTCCATGCTCTAGGAGCTTGTTTCAATCCATACAATGATTTCCTAAGTCTACAAACATACGATGTATGATTAGGGTTTTCAAAACCTGGTGTTTATGACATGTATAGCTCTTCACTTATCCAACCATTTAGGAATGCATTTTTCCCATCAAGTTGGAGGAGTCTCCAATTTCTTGCATCAGCTATATATATATATATATATATATATATATATATATATATATATATATATATATATATATATATATATATATATATATATATATATATATATATATATATATATATATATATATAGTCATCTTTGCAACTAGTGAGAATGTGTTCTCATTGTCTATACCATGATTTTGTGAGCATCCCTTGGCAACTAATCTTGCCTTGTACCTGAAAATTGATCCATCTAAGTTTCTTTTAACTTTATATACCATCTACAACCAAGTACCTTTTGATTAGGTGACATTGAAACCAAATACCAAGTGTCCATCTTCTTGAATGCATCTATTTCTTCTTTCATGGCCTTCTCCCAATCATGGTTTCCATTTGCCTCTTCATAGGTTCTGGGTTTTTCTGAAATTGAGTCTTTTGCCAAGTAGATTGGATGTTTTATAACAAATCTGGAATCATATCCAGGCCTTTTTGCTTGTCTTCTCTCGCTTCTTGACCATCTAGGTGCTTGCTTGGAGCATTCTCCACACTCTTGTATCTTTGCTTTGCCTCTTGACTTCCATAGCTTCTAATCCTTTTCCTTTTCATCTTGGTCATCATATGTATCACTTCTTGGATCCTCGACGTGTGTAACATGATTTCTTCCTAATTGATGAGAATCAAAATCAAGATCATATGGTAGAATTACATCCTGTTTGTCTTCATCATATCAAGACATGTGTTCTTCGCACACAACATCTCTACTTGCAGTAAATTTCTTGGTTGAAGGATTATGGAACCTATAGCCCAAGTGAGTTGAGTCATACACAATAACCATTGCTTTGTTTCTGTTTCATCTAGCTTACCTCTTATTTGTGATGGTACATGAACATAAGCTAAACAACCAAACACCGTGTAATGTCCGAGAATAGGTTTTCTTCCATACCATGCTTCATAAAGAGGCATACCTTGGAGCAATTTGGATGATATTCTATTGACAAGGTACATAACACTTGAAAGAGCCTCTACCCCTAGATAGCATGGCAATCTCTTTTCTTCAACCATTGTTCTAGATAATCCAAACAATGTCTTGTTTCTTATCTTTGCAATTCCATTTAATTGAGGGAGTATCTCGTACTCACCTCTTTTTTGATACCATATCATATAAGAACTCATTAAACTCATTGGAGAAATATTCTCCCCCTCCATTTGGACCTGAGTTTCTTGACTGATCTGCCTATATGATTCTCCACATGTGCTAGATACTTTTTGAAGCAATTAAACACTTCATTCTTACTCTTGATAAAGTATAGAATAGTCCATCTACTATGTTCATCAATAAATAAGACATAATAGCTTGATCCTACCAATGAGGGTCCTTGGCTTGGTCCCAATACATTTGTATATAGTAGGTCCAATAAGTTCTTGTGGATGTAGCCTTTGTGGTTGAATGGTTTTCTTTGTGCCTTACGAATCTGACATGCATCACATCTATTGTTCGTGTGTTTCTTTGATATGTTTGGAAATCTCATAATACGTTGATCCTTGCATATGTCTTTCAAGGTTTGTTTAATTCACATGAGCTAGCCTCGTATGACAAACTTCAAGATCACTTAGGGTTTGAGACCCAAAGTTGAATAGAGCTATGTTATTGGTTTCTACCATTTCAAGAGTAGAGAGCCTACTGTGCTTCTCACATCTCCATATCTTCTTGAATCATTGACATACATATTCTAGAAATGTTCCATGTTGGGTGAACCTCACTTGTAAGACTTTTTCAACTATTTGGCCTACACTTAGGTTTTTTGTAATAGTGGGAACATAGAGTAGCTTGCTTAGAATATAGAATATTTATCCTACCATTGGAAGCTTTGATATTTACCAATATTCTCCACACTATGTTTTGTGTCATCCCCTATTTGAACTTCATGTCTATTATTTGGACTTTACAAATCACATAAAAGAGCTATGTTGCCTGTGACATGATTTGAACATCCTGAATCTATATAGAATAAATGATCGTGTTCTTTAACTTCCTTGTGGCTTAGATTCATCAAGAACAATGAGTCTTCATCTTGTTGATCTTCAGAATAATTGATGTAGTCCCTTCTGTTATGGCCTCTATTGTTATTGTTGAATTTGTGTCTACCTCTCCCTCTATTGCTGCCATATCCACTCTTCCACTTCACTTTTAAGTCTTCCCATTGAACCAACCATTATGAGTGGTGTGGTTGGTCTTATCACAAATGGCACAAGATTAAACATTCTGGCCTTTGATCTTGTCATGCTTTGGTCCTTTCTTCTTTCCTCTCCACGTGCTCTTGGATGCAAAGTTGGCTTTGCAATTGCTATGATAAAAGTTACCTTTCTTTATGCTATTGTTGGCCACTTGGTTGAAGAGTTGTCCAAGGAAGATGTTGAAGTCTGGAGTTTACACATCCATGATGAGATCATAGGCTGTGGTGAAAGATTGTCATTGCTTGTCGCCTCAAATCACATTGAGAATTTGACCCATGATTGCCTCTTCTTCAATCAGCTCTTCAATAAATGCCAATTGATCAGCAACGTCCTTGAGCTTTGTAACAAACTCGGTGATGGTTTGTTTTGGACTCTTCTGGATATGATTGAACACATTCCAAAGATGGTTCTTCATTCCAAAGATGGTTCTTCCTTGCTTTTATACTAGTAGAAAAGAAAGTCTCTAGGGGAACTCAAGTCTCTTTAGATGCCTTACATCCTCTAATATGTGGTAATAGAAAACTAGAGATAGAGTTGAGTATTTACGACATTTCTTGAACATCCCTTGCACACCAAAGTGTGAGCCTATCTATTTCCTTTTGAGTAGATCCTTCTATGGATCTTGGAATAGGCATTGCTTCATCAGATAATACAATCCCATATAGATTTCTTCCTTGCAAATAAGCCTCCATTCTTATTTGGGAAGTAACATAGATGTGCCTATGAAGCTTCTAAATTATTGATGCAAAACCATCTCCCATCATGAAGTTGCTTTAATACCACTAAAGGAAATGGACTCGACCTAGCTCTTTGGACATGTAAAACGGACCTTGTAGGCTCTTGGTTAGTGCAACAAAACTGAATAGATACTTTGAAACATCCACAAGAACAAGTTGATGCAAAACAGATAATCTGCACCTTGACTAGCTCACAAAAGAAGTTCTAAGAATGGATGGAAATTGCCACTTCGAACACTAAGAGCAGCAAGCATGATAACAATTGGAAACATTCCTATTACATAGGGTGGGCTTGCTAAAATTCATAAAATTCCTAATTTATAACAACTATAGAAAGAGAAATCACCTTAACAGTGAACTAGTGTCATCCCCATTTTTCACGGACATGTAGAGAATAACCCCGAGACTGAAAACATTGAATATCTTTGAAATTAATGAATCACATGACTTGTGAATTTGTAGAAATAAACTAGAGAGTAATAAATTTCCAATGAGTGCTTAAACACTAGGTTTGGAGTTCTATAGAGAGAGTAGCAATCATTGGAACTTGTCTGAGTTTGAGGAAGAAGCAATAGAGAACAAAAAGTGCACCAAGAAATGATCAAAGAGTAAATGTATTGCTTCAAATAAGCAATCTTCTTAATGTAAAAATGATCTAGATCTTTATATAGACTCTTGAGGATATGGACATGCCTTTTCTTCATGAATTCAAATTCGAATTTAGGCAGATTTGGTAGTTTAGATTGATTTGAATCTTTTCCTGCAATCTAGGAAAAGAAAGTTCAAGTCATATCTACTTCTTTATTATTTGATTGATAATCTATCTCAACGACTTCTAACTTGTGGCCTTTAGGCCTTTTACTCTTTTTGCTTACAAAGGCAAATACCTTGACCCTTACGCAAAATGATCCTAAGTGACCAACCAATTAATACAAAGAAAATATGTGCACATAAGTGCTAGTCTTCAAGGCACGTATATGGAACCATCCAAATGATAGATTTGATGAAGAAAATGTCTGCCTCAAGCATAATGAAAGATTGATGTTCCAAAAATTGTGGAGAAAGAAAATTTTAATAAAAGAGTCTCTCACAAGCTTAAGCCAATTGCTCATTTCTTTTTAGTTATAGGGCTTGGATGTCTTTAGATATGTCTTTTCATTGCTTTTCTTCTATTTTTGGATAGGTACAACTAAAGAAAGCACTTGAAAAGGACAATTAAAGGGTTGTAAGATACCCTAAAAACCACCACTCCAAAATATATCATATGAACAAGCAACAACTATCCAAGATGGTTAGGAATATGAACATTTGGTTGATTCAATGATTGGCCTAATACTATTTCCTTTAATGTAGACACAGAACTCTATCAAAAGATAATATCTACTATGTAAATACTAGCTCTATTATCATATGACATGGACAAGGATAATTTCAATTTCACCGTATTAAAGAGATACTTATATGAAGCCTCAATGTTCAAAGTCTTATCAAGAATAATTGAACACTTAGTAAGGGTACAACTTACAAATATTTTGATGGTACATTGAGGAACAAATTCTCCATCATAAGACTAAGATGGAAAAAGACTTCTTAGTAAGTAATCCTTGAGTAAGAGCTAAAATTATCTACACTAAGGTAAGATTCAAACCAGATGTATGGGACATCTAGGTTTACAATATCACTTACGTGGGTTCAATAGTATGTGACACTAAACTTAAGGATAATTTAAGCTTAAGCTCAAGTATATTTATAGCTTGTATAATCAAGAATTGAGCATAAATGAACCTCCAATTTGGATAGGAAACTAAAAGAACATCAATTTCGTATAGTTTTTCAGATCAAAAACTCTTTAAAGCGGGGAATATAGGTATAAAAATATTATAATTCTAAGAAAAAGATGCATGTGTGATCTCTTTCATAAAAAAGTTAAGGATTACATATGTTATCAGCTACCTAAGTGTCTTTGATTTAGATCTTAAACAACCTAAGAATCAGACAGCAAGAAGGGAATTGATTGAAGAATTCCAATTGGGCAAGTAAACTTAGTTAAGCTAGCCAAAGACTCGAATCATATCAAAGGTAGGGTACTTGAGAAGGGATAAAAATAGATTTGAAGTTTGGATTAGTTTGAATGACAAATCACTTAACTCAAAGGGATGAAATATAATTGTTGATCACTAAAAAGAAGAACACTCAAAGGTTCTAAGGACATCAACAAGATGTTGAAGACATAAGCAAGGATATGAAATCATGAAGATATGTGTTAAAGATCCCAAGAAAATCCCATGGGTAAATATTATTAAAAAAGGCATCTAAAGGCAAAAGACTTTATCTTATCTCACGTTAAAATAAAAAATCCAGTGAACTAGCTTGCTCAAGTATTCAAACCCATTATGGTTTGATAAGCCAAGTGCCCTAGTTTGGTCAAACAGATGAAAACCTTTTATAGGTTGATAAATCATACCAAATAAATTTGAAAGTTTGACCAAAGAGATTGGCATGAAATTTAGAAACCTTAGCCTTTTGTCTCTTGAATATGATGCCAAAGGAGTTACATGATGGAAGTCATGGTCGTAGGGAATACTTAGAGAGAGTTAAAGGCAATAAATGTGCAAGCATTAAGGATATTTTTGTATTGGCATGGGATAGTGGGAACTAACTGTAGAGGAGGTACTGGGGTATCCGCTTTTAACAAAAGTAGAGAATGAAAATTAAACACGTCCAGTACTTCACCTACTCAAGGGGGGTTCTCTTTAGGGAAATATACCCTTTAACATTTCTGTGAGCAGGTAGATAACACGGATTACACAAAGTGGTAAATACTTCAACAAATATGGACAACCAATGACCAAGGAAGATCATACACTTCTTGATTCGAATCAGACGAGTACAAGGTTGGACAGAGTGATGCTCAAAAGTGCAAGCTTAGGGCTGACAAGCCACCCTAAAAGTATTAACTCCAATACAACAGATCAGCATAAGGGGGCCACTGATATGCAGGCTAACTCAGAACAATGCAAATGGTAGAATTTCTCAAGAGAATAGAGATTAATCAACACACTGACTCACAGAAAAGAAAATAAATCCAAGCTACTCTCTTACACTATAGTGCTCATAGCCCTCCACTAAGAAGCGCCTACCCTCTGTATACACACTACAGAGTAGCTCCTACAATAGACTTGAAACCACCAAGTGTAAGAGAGGACTTCTGCACGTACGCACGAACCACTGTATCTCTAAAATTGTTGTACCCCCAATGAGCACAAATCCATTGTTTTTATAGGCCCCAGTAGGCCAAGAGGGCCTTGCTTCACGTCCACTGATCACGCGCCGGTGGATTGCCCAAAATTGAAGGGGTAGGTCAATGATTCCTTTGAATTGAATTGGGTCCACATAAATCGGTAGGCGACGACAACCTTTTCTTCGCTTCCTCAATTACTAGTTCCCTTTTACCTTTTACTTCTAATCTGAGGTCCTCATGCTGCCTGCAATGCATCCCCAATTTGTCTTTACCCTTTCACCATGCTTTGGAGCTGGTACTTCACCTGTCAATAACTTCCTGAATCTCTTCTACTCCTTTAGCTAGAATTTTCCCCTTGTCCAACCAAGTTCAAAAAATGATAGACCATGCATCACCACATTCTACATCAGCTTCAAAGGTTGCTTTTGGAGCATCCACGGCTATGTCCTTGAAATGAGCCCCATAAATTTTAGATTCCTCTTTCTTAACCGAAGCTCCAAACTTCAGAAGCTCTGATGGCACTACTTGACCTGCCTCTTTCAGCACATTAAAAAGCTCTCGAGCCCTATCTCTATGAGGAGTGGAGAAGGCGGGGTAGAGGGAGTTGCGGGAGGGATTGGACAAGGAGGGAGGAGGAGGGGGGTCGCGGGGAAGGCGGAGGGGCAGAGAGGCGGGGGGGGGGCTTGCGGGGGAAGGTGGAGGGGGATGGAGGAGGAGGGAGGGAAGAGGAGGGGGGAGGGGAAGGCGGAGGGGGAGGGAGGCGGAGGGGGCTTGCGGGGGAAGGCGGAGGGGGATGGAGGAGGAGGGAGGGAAGAGGAGGGGGGAGGGGAAGGCGGGGGGAAGGGAGGCGGGGGGCTTTCGGGGTAGAGGGGGTTGCGGGAGGGATTGGAGGAGGGAGGAGGAGGGGTGGTCGCGGGGGGAGGCGGAGGGGGAGGGAGGAGGAGGGGCTTGCGGGGGAAGGCGGAGGGGGATGGAGGAGGAGGGAGGGAAGAGGAGGGGGGGAGGGGAAGGCGGAGGGGGAGGGAGGCGGGGGGGGGGCTTGCGGGGGAAGGCGGAGGGGGATGGAGGAGGAGGGAGGGAAGAGGAGGGGGCAGGGGAAGGCGGGGGGGAAAGGGAGGCGGGGGGGCTTGCGGGGTAGAGGGGGTTGCGGGAGGGATTGGAGGAGGGAGGAGGAGGGGTGGTCGCGGGGGGAGGCGGAGGGGGAGGGAGGAGGAGGGGCTTGCGGGGGAAGGCGGAGGGGGATGGAGGAGGGAGGGAAGAGGAGGGGGGGAGGGGAAGGCGGAGGGGGAGGGAGGCAGGGGGGGGGCTTGCGGGGGAAGGCGGAGGGGGATGGAGGAGGAGGGAGGGAAGAGGAGGGGGGAGGGGAAGGCGGAGGGGGAGGAAGGCGGGGGGGGGGGGGGGGGGGGGGGGCTTGCGGAGGAAGGTGGAGGGGAAGGGATGAGGAGGGAGGGAAGAGGAGGGGGGAGGGGAAGGCGGAGGGGCTTGCAGGGTAGAGGGGTTTGCGGGAGGGATTGGAGGAGGGAGGAAGAAGGGGGGCTTTGCGGGGGAAGGCGGAGGGGGATGGAGGAGGAGGGAGGGAAGAGGAGGGGGGAGGGGAAGGCGGAGGGGGAGGGAGGCGGGGGCGGCTTGCGGGGGAAGGCGGAGGGGGATGGAGGAGGATGGAGGGAAGAGGAGGGGGGAGGGGAAGGCGGAGGGGGAGGGAGGCGGAGGGGGCTTGCGGGGGAAGGCGGAGGGGGATGGAGGAGGAGGGAGGGAAGAGGAGGGGGGAGGGGAAGGCGGGGGGGAAGGGAGGCGGGGGGGACTTGCGGGATAGAGGGGGTTGCGGGAGGGGTTGGAGGAGGGAGGAGGAGGGGTGGTCGCGGGGGGAGGCGGAGGGGGAGGGAGGAGGAGGGGTTTGCGGGGGAAGGCGGAGGGGGATGGACGAGGAGGGAGGGAAGAGGAGGGGGGGAGGGGAAGGCGGAGGGGGAGGGAGGCGGGGGGGCTTGCGGGGGAAGGCGGAGGTGGATGGAGGAGGAGGGAGGGAAGAGGAGGGGCGAGGGGAAGGCGGGGGGAAGGGAGGCGGGGGGGGGCTTGCGGAGGAAGGTGGAGGGGGAGGGATGAGGAGGGAGGGAAGAGGAGGGGGGAGGGGAAGGCGGAGGGGCTTGCGGGGTAGAGGGGTTTGCGGGAGGGATTGGAGGAGGGAGGAAGAAGGGGGGGCTTGCAGGGGAAGGTGGAGGGGGAGGGATGAGGAGTGAGGGAAGAGGAGGGGGGAGGGGAAGGCGGAGGGGGAGGGAGGGGGGGGGGCTTGCGGGGGAAGGTGGAGTGGAGGGGGAGGGAAGAGGAGGGAGAGAGAGAGAGAGAGAGAGAGAGGGAGGAGAGAAAGAGAAAGGGAGGCAGGAAGAGAAAGAGAGAGAACGGGAGAGAGAGAGAGAGTGAAAGGGGCGGTGCAAGCCCTGAGAAAGAGAGGGAGGAGAGAAAGAGAAAAGAAGAAGGGGTTGAGGGGAGGAACACAACAGTCCCCCACACCAAGTCATTGCACCGTCCCGGTGCAGCCTGCTTATTTTGAATAAAAACAAATAATTTGCAAGTACTGAACGTAAACCGAGGTATGTACAATGTCCTTCTTATCCTTAATTCAGGTATCTTTTCACCCTAGAAATATTGATCAGAGGAATCCTTTTACCCTGCAAATCCTCCATGTGCACTGCGCCGTGTGGTAATACCTTGATCACCCTATATGGTCCTATCCATTTGGGTGCCAATTTAGTTGAAATTGCTGGAACTTGATGCACTAAAACCATGGATCCTTCCTGAACTTCATTCAATCTCAGATACCTGTCATGCAATCTTTTGCGCTCTTCTTGTGTTACTTGAAGTTTTTGCATTGCCCCTTCTCTGTATTCTTCTAATGCCACCAATCTCTGAATGGGGGGGTTCAATTTGAATGGTTTTGATTCCTATTTCCTTTCTGATAATGAACTCAAATGGTGCCAATGCCTCGTTCCCATAAACTAAGCGAAATGGAGTCTCGCCTGTGGTTCCCCTCTTCGTGGTTCTGAAAGCCCAAATTGCACCAATTAGTGCTAGTGGCCAAGAGCTTTGATGATCAAAAGATAATTTGCGAAGTAGTCCAATCAAAATCTTATTGGAACTCTCTGCTTGGCCATTTGCCCTTGGGTAATAGGCACAAGATTTTTTATGGAAGATTTTGTATCTGTCAAATATAAACTGGAGCAATTGATTTACAAAATGTGTGCCCCTATCACTAGTAATTTCCAGTGGGCAACCAAATCTTGAGAAAATACGTTTATACATAAATTTGGCTACTGTTAAAGCCGTGCAGTCTACAGTAGCTTTAGCCTCTATCCATTTAGTGGCATAGCATGTGGCCATCAAAATATACTTTTTTCCTCCAGGTTGACCAGTTGGACTAATTGGTCCTATGAAATCAAGACCCCATCGTTCAAATGGGAGCCATCCTGTAGATATGAACAATGGTTGGAAATTCAATCTGGTTGGCGTGGGAGCACACCTCTGGCAGATGTTGCATTCTTTAGAAAACTTGATTGCATCCTTGAAAATATGAGGCCACCATAAACCTTTGTGGATGATTCTATGAGCCAATTCTTCCCCCTTTAGATGTCCTTCATTGTGTGCAGCCTCTAGCAGAAGATTTACCTCCTCTGGATAGACACACCTTCTCAATATATCATCTTGACAGTATTTATATAAATTTCCATTTATAAGAGAATATGCTTTGGTTTTCAGGAGCAATCTTCTCTTTTCTACAGGTGTTAAGTGTTCTGGGATCTTTCCAGTAGTAAGAACATGGAGAATTTCATCATACCAACCAGTCTGAATTGTTACTAGGAAGAGATTGCTATCCACCAGTTCGTCATTGATACCTGTTGCCTTCTCGCTCATTGCCGTCCTGGATACTTGATCTGCCATGTAGTGCTCTTTTCCTGGCTTAATATGAATATCAAAATTAAATTCTTGAAATAGGAGTAACCATCTCCAAATCCTTCCAGCTACTCTAGGCTTGTTTATCAAATACTTCAAGGGCTGATGATCAGAGATAACAATGAAATGTACACCAAGGAGATAATGTCGAAACTTTTGAAGAGCAAATATGATAGCCAAACCTTCTCTTTCCGTTGTACTGTAATTTCTTTCAGCTTGGTTGAGTAGTCTGCTTGCATAAGAGATAGGTCTATCCACCTTGTGAGATGATGGTTGAGCTAGAACTGCACCAACAGCATGAAGACTAGCATCTGTATGCACATGAAATTCCAATGACCAATTAGGAACACTTAAAAGTGGAGTAGTACATAGCCTCAACTTTAGTTCACAAAATGCTTTGTCGGCTTCAGCACTCCAAGAGAAAGGGATCTTTTTACTGGTAAGCCTTGACAAGGGCTTAGCAATTTCTGAATACATCCTAATGAATCTTCTGTGATACCCTGCATGGCCCAAGAAACTTTGCACTTCCTTTGGGCTTTGTGGTATTGGCATGGAAAGAATAGCTGTAACCTTTGCAGGGTCAAGAGTTATGCCTTCAGTAGATACTATGTGACCAAGAAGAGTGCCCTTAGTGACCAAAAAGTGACATTTATCAGGATTCAATTTCAAACCTGTTTTGAGACATTGCTCAAAAATTTCTTTTAGATTTTCCAAATGGTCATGGAAATCTTGAACTGCTGCCCTTCTATCTGTACCTGAAAATACTGAAAAGTCATCCATGAAAATGCATAGAAAAGTTGTTAACCATTTGCCCAATATCAGATACATCGTTCTATTAAATGAAGCTGGTGCATTCTTCAAACCAAAAGCCATTCGAGTATAGACGTAAGTGCCCCAGGGAGTAACAAAGGTTGTTTTGTCCCTATCATCAGGATGGATCACTATCTGATTGTAGCCACTAAAACCATCCAAGAAACTATACAAAGTGTGACCAGCTACTTCCTCAAGTACTTGCTCTGTGAAGGGCTGAGGAAATCCATCTTGAATAGTCACTTTATTCAAAGCACGGAAATCAACACATACTCTTATTTTTCCCCTATTTTTCTTGGGTACAATAACCATAGAGGAAAGCCACCTTGAATGTTCTACTGGCACAATTATACCTACTTCCTCTAGTTTTGTAATCTCTGCCTTTACCGCCTCTGCATACTTCGGATTGAGTCGATATGGCCTACTTCTTACTGGCGCGGCTCCCTCAACTAAGGGTATCCGATGTAACCCAAGCTCATCTGGTATTCCTGTTAAATCCTTGTAGGACCATGCGAAGACACTTTTGTAAGTAAAAAGCAAAGAAGTTACCTTCTGTAGCAAAGGAGGATAATGCCACAACCAGGATGCCAAGTGAACTATTTGAGGGTTCTCTTCATCCCCTAAATTTACTTCTTGAACCAATGTTTCAGAATTGGTCTTGCTTGAGAAATCATCTCCACTATATGCAGGACTGGATTTTAGTTTATATTCTGCAACATGTTCTTTCATCCAACCTTGAGGTATATCTGCAAAAGGGAGATCTTCTCTGCTCTTAGGTTCATAATCTTCCCTCTCTGATACTTTTATATTGGTAGCCTCTTCAAAGATTGTATTTTCCTTCAGTTGCTCATTCCCCAACACCTTGGGGTCTTCATTGCCCTTTTCTGTAATTTCCTTATCTGCAACTTCTTCCTCAATTTCATTGATCTCCACTGTGCAACACTCTGCACTTCCCATCATCCAAGTTAACAATGTATCATCTTCTTGGGGTAGAGAGGGCATTACCTGAGTATCCACAGTATATCCAGTGGTTTTTCCTGAATCAAATCCCTCCTCTAAATGTAATTGCAATTGGCTATTGGTATTTGTTGAAATCTATAGTTTGTTTTTCCCCCAATCTTGCAAAGCTTTTGCTTGTCTCAGCCAAGGTCTCCCCAGGAGTAGAGGGTAAGAAGTCTCCTGTGGAAGTGCAATAACAACAAAATCTAGAACAAAATGGGAGCCCTGTACTACCATCAGTACCTTCTCAATAATGCCCAGTGGCGCAACCCGATGTTGATCTGCCAATGTAACCGTGAATGGTGCCAACTTGGTGGGGTTCAATTTCAGCTTCTTCATTGTAAAATCTGGCATTAAATTGATACCAGAGCCTCCATCTATGATCACACCTGTGAGAGCTTCATCCTTTATACAAACAGATAATCTTGAGCTTTGGTAGTCTGCTAAGGGTGTAGGGGGAAAATCAACCATGAAACCATCTATACTAGGTGATTGGACCAATTGAGCCGAGTGTATAATCTTCAGTAAGTCACTCCTTATTTTTGAATCCATCCTTATAAGTTCATATAGACTAACCTTGTGATGAATACCTTTCAAGATCTGTTCAATGTTTACCTCCTGAGTGTTTTCTTGCAGACTTGTTGGTTGGCCCTTTAGAGAAGTAGTCATCTTATTATAAGCTCCTTCAATTTGTGCTTGGTCCTTCCATCCAGACTCCTTTTCTTCCTCTTTATCCTGAAATCCTTGTTGTTCATCTCTCTGGGTTGCAGCCGCTTGCCTAGCTCTAGTCATCATGGGCATTGCAGAGGATGAAACAGCATAAGTCTGAGTGGTTTTTCCTTCTTCATGTGGAGAGACTGCAATCATGTGAATTGGAGCAGGACGACCTCTTGGGCAATCTTTGGTATAATGATCCTTGGCCTCTGGACAATGTTGACAAGGAGGTGCATCTCCTGGGAGGGAACACCTATTTTGCATGTGGCCATATTCACCACAACGATAGCACATCAAGGGTCTATTATATCTAGGCTTTGCAGGCCTATTCTCCTCTCTATTAGATGTATTTGAAGTACTAGCATAGTATGAATCCAAAGTTGGAGGGTTACCTCTCTGCTGTGTACCCTTGAGGTAATAACAATCTCTGGCTTCATGACCATCCTTTCCACAAAATTGACAGCTTACCTTGTTAGGGCAATTAGCATTGGAATGTCCATTGTTGTTACAGATCGTGCACCAAATTTGTCTCCTTATATCTTGTGTGGTCTTCAAATCTTCTAACTCACGGCGAAGTTGGGCTACTTCATCATCTGTGCGTCGCAGTGGTGGCAAGACCTTCTCTTCTTATTGATTTTGTTGCATTTTTAATGCCTCCAGTTCCCTCCTTAGTTGCTCAATAGGATCCAGGTCTGCAGCATACTTAGGTTGTGTATCCCCTTCAAAATGTTGCCTTGCTTCTTCAATGCGTGATGCCGCTGCAACAAAATCATTGAGGGTCGCATCCAATCTAAGAGACTCCCAAAGCTTCTACTGAGATGACCTGGGCAGAGCCTTCTCTATCCACTTTTTAACCAAAAAGTCACCTGGAGCATGTGGTAGACGTGCAACAAGTGCTTTTGTTCTAGTGTGAAGTTCATGAAAAGATTCACCTGATCTTAGCTTCAAATTCTCTAGCTGATCTAGAGCTCTTTCTGAGGAATCACTTGGTCGGAATGTCTGTGAGAATGCCGCCTTCAGAGCCTCCCATGTAGTGAAATGGCCATCTGCATATTGACTATAGCATTTATCCGCAAGACCCTCCAATGTGGATGGAAAAAGTGCCAGCATTGGATCCTCTCTATTTTGCAGACCTCTTCCACGGCATAAAGAGATGAATCTCCTCACATGATCATCAGCATCCTCATAAGCTTGTCCCTTGAAGGTAGGGAATTTGATGTTTAATCTGGAGAGCAAATGAGAGAGGTCCTCCATTTGTACTGGTGTTTCTTCGGAGGTGTCTGAGGAGAAGTCTAGGGTTCTCCTAAACCTCTCTTTTGACAATGGTGTCGTACCCAAATCAATAGCTAAATTTAGGGAAGGCAGAGGGGAGGTAGACTCACTAGCCGTGGTTATTGCTAACTTGTTAAGGCTCCTCCGAACACGAAGAGACTCCTTATCTGCTCGTGTATGGGTCATGTACCTACTTGCCAATGTAATAGGGCAAAAAATACCTCTCCCGGAAATTCAAAGGTCCCACCAGGCATGCCAAACTGTAGAGGAGGTACTGGGTATCCGCTTTTAACAAAAGTAGAGAATGAAAATTAAACACGTCCAGTACTTCACCTACTCAAGGGGGGTTCTCTTTAGGGAAATATACCCTTTAACATTTCTGTGAGCAGGTAGATAACACGGATTACACAAAGTGGTAAATACTTCAACAAATATGGACAACCAATTACCAAGGAAGATCATACACTTCTTGATTCGAATCAGACGAATACAAGGTTGGACAGAGTGATGCTCAAAAGTGCAAGCTTAGGGCTGACAAGCCACCCTAAAAGTATTAACTCCAATACAACAGATCAGCATAAGGGGGCCACTGATATGCAGGCTAACTGAGAACAATGCAAATGGTAGAATTTCTCAAGAGAATGGAGATTAATCAACACACTGACTCACAGAAAAGAAAATAAATCCAAGCTACTCTCTTACACTATAGTGCTCATAGCCCTCCACTGAGAAGCGCCTACCCTCTGTATACACACTATAGAGTAGCTCCTACAATAGACTTGAAACCACCAAGTGTAAGAGAGGACTTCTGCACGTACGCACGAACCACTGTATCTCTAAAATTGTTGTACCCCCAATGAGCACAAATCCATTGTTTTTATAGGCCCCAATAGGCCAAGGGGGCCTTGCTTCACGTCCACTGATCACGCGCCGGTGGATTGCCCAAAATTGAAGGGGTAGGTCAATGATTCCTTTGAATTGAATTGGGTCCACATAAATCGGTAGGCGGCGACAACCTTTTCTTCGCTTCCTCATTTACTAGTTCCCTTTTACCTTTTACTTCTAATCTGAGGTCCTCATGCTGCCTGCAATGCATCCCCAAATTGTCTTTACCCTTTCACCATGCTTTGGAGCTGGTACTTCACCTGTCAATAACTTCCTGAACCTCTTCAACTCCTTTAGCTAGAATTTTCCCCTTGTCCAACCAAGTTCAAAAAATGATAGACCATGCATCACCACATTCTACATCAGCTTCAAAGGTTGCTTTTGGAGCATCCACGGCTATGTCCTTGAAATGAGCCCCATAAATTTTAGATTCCTCTTTCTTAACCGAAGCTCCAAACTTCAGAAGCTCTGATGGCACTACTTGACCTGCCTCTTTCAGCACATTAAAAAGCTCTCCAGCCCTATCTGTATGAGGAGTGGAGAAGGCGGGGTAGAGGGAGTTGCGGGAGGGATTGGAGAAGGAGGGAGGAGGAGGGGGGTCGCGGGGAAGGCGGAGGGGGAGAGAGGCGGGGGGGAGGGCTTGCGGGGGAAGGCGGAGGGGGATGGAGGAGGAGGGAGGGAAGAGGAGGGGGGAGGGGAAGGCGGAGGGGGAGGGAGGCGGAGGGGGCTTACGGGGGAAGGCGGAGGGGGATGGAGGAGGAGGGAGGGAAGAGGAGGGGGGAGGGGAAGGCGGGGGGAAGGGAGGCGGGGGGCTTTCAGGGTAGAGGGGGTTGCGGGAGGGATTGGAGGAGGGAGGAGGAGGGGTGGTCGCGGGGGGAGGCGGAGGGGGAGGGAGGAGGAGGGGCTTGCGGGGGAAGGCGGAGGGGGATGGAGGAGGAGGGAGGGAAGAGGAGGGGGGGAGGGGAAGGCGGAGGGGGAGGGAGGCGGGGGGGGGGGGGGGCTTGCGGGGGAAGGCGGAGGGGGATGGAGGAGGAGGGAGGGAAGAGGAGGGGGGAGGGGAAGGCGGGGGGGAAAGGGAGGCAGGGGGGCTTGCGGGGTAGAGGGGGTTGCGGGAGGGATTGGAGGAGGGAGGAGGAGGGGTGGTCGCGGGGGGAGGCGGAGGGGGAGGGAGGAGGAGGTGCTTGCGGGGGAAGGCGGAGGGGGATGGAGGAGGAGGGAGGGAAGAGGAGGGGGGAGGGGAAGGCGGAGGGGGAGGGAGGCGGGGGGGGGCTTGCGGGGGAAGGCGGAGGGGGATGGAGGAGGAGGGAGGGAAGAGGAGGGGGGAGGGGAAGGCGGAGGGGGAGGAAGGCGGGGGGGGGGGGGGGGGGCTTGCGGAGGAAGGTGGAGGGGAAGGGATGAGGAGGGAGGGAAGAGGAGGGGGGAGGGGAAGGCGGAGGGCCTTGCAGGGTAGAGGGGTTTGCGGGAGGGATTGGAGGAGGGAGGAAGAAGGGGGGCTTTGCGGGGGAAGGCAGAGGGGGATGGAGGAGGAGGGAGGGAAGAGGAGGGGGAGGGGAAGGCGGAGGGGGAGGGAGGCAGGGGGGGCTTGCGGGGGAAGGCGGAGGGGGATGGAGGAGGAGGGAGGGAAGAGGAGGGGGGAGGGGAAGGCGGAGGGGGAGGGAGGCGGAGGGGGCTTGCGGGGGAAGGCGGAGGGGGATGGAGGAGGACGGAGGGAAGAGGAGGGGGGAGGGGAAGGCGGGGGGGAAGGGAGGCGGGGGGGCTTGCGGGGTAGAGGGGGTTGCGGGAGGGATTGGAGGAGGGAGGAGGAGGGGGGGTCGCGGGGGGAGGCGGAGGGGGAGGGAGGAGGAGGGGCTTGCGGGGGAAGGCGGAGGGGGATGGAGGAGGAGGGAGGGAAGAGGAGGGGGGGAGGGGAAGGCGGAGGGGGAGGGAGGCGGGGGGGGGGCTTGCGGGGGAAGGCGGAGGGGGATGGAGGAGGAGGGAGGGAAGAGGAAGGGGGAGGGGAAGGCGGGGGGAAGGGAGGCGGGGGGGGGCTTGCGGAGGAAGGTGGAGGGTGAGGGATGAGGAGGGAGGGAAGAGGAGGGGGGAGGAGAAGGCGGAGGGGCTTGCGTGGTAGAGGGGTTTGCGGGAGGGATTGGAGGAGGGAGGAAGAAGGGGGGGCTTGCGGGGGAAGGTGGAGGGGGAGGGATGAGGAGTGAGGGAAGAGGAGGGGGGAGGGGAAGGCGGAGGGGGAGGGAGGGGGGGGGGGCTTGCGGGGGAAGGTGGAGTGGAGGGGGAGGGAAGAGGAGGGGGAGAGAGAGAGAGAGAGGGAGGAGAGAAAGAGAAAGGGGGGCAGGAAGAGAAAGAGAGACGACGGGAGAGAGAGAGAGAGAGAAAGGGGCGGTGCAAGCCCTGAGAAAGAGTGGGAGGAGAGAAAGAGAAAAGAAGAAGGGGTTGAGGGGAGGAACACAACACTAACTCTCATTGAGGATTTTCTCTGATGTCCAGAGAGACAACACACTCAAGATCTAATAGGAAACAAGAGGTTAAGCCTCAAAGGTAAAGACATTAAGAATAAGGTCTTAGGTTCATAAAGAAGTAAAGGGATTTACCTAAATGCACCATATAAATACACTTGGTGGTATTTACAAGAGGGTGAGTGGAATAAGGTAAACATTTATGTTAGAAAAAGGCTATCATTTATCCGCTTTAAAAGGATGTATTCTTTTAAATAGAATGCAGATTCAACTTGACAATGGTGAGGACAAATGATGATTAAACGTTGAGGGCATTTTTGAGGTTAACACCAAAATTAAAGATCTTGCATAAATTCAAGCATGTTCAAATGTAGAACCTTGAAGAATAGAATGATCTATCAAAGATCATCTTCTAAATCTTTGGGCGATGAGAATATGTGATTCATGAACGTGGACTAAGTTCTTAGAGACGTGTGTGAAATGATTCCAAAAAGGAGGTATCTTGCTCATAAGACTTTGGAATTTAAATCTTGAATTTTGAGAACTCCACTTAATGGATATAAGAGTTAGAAAGAATGTACCTTGATGGATTATTATTCCTCAATTAGTTTGAGGATTTCAAGGAATTGGTAACACAAAAATTAATGTGTTCCTGTTCGCAAATCTTTGGTGACCTTTGAGATTAGTACAAATAACTATCTAAGTCAAGAACCAAAGTTGGTTCAAGATATTTTGTACTCATTCTATCTAGAAGAACATGCAAAGCTAAGATGAATGAAGAACTAGGTAGATACATAAAAGAAAGGTCTACCAACAAACTTTGAATTCTTATGAAATAATTTAGTGATTCGATCAATAAAGTCTTGAAGGTCGTAAATTTTCCAAAATGATTAAATTCTTCTAAGGATTAATCTAGGTAAACTCAAGGGGGATCAAGATAAGAATCCACTAGTAGAAATTGTTTAGATATCAAGCTCAACATGTGATGATCCAGGATGACATGTATCACTTTTTCATTTCTCTAACATGTATATTGGTCACACTAGTATATATAATGGATACTTCATTGATCTTTACCGGATTTATCTACGGAGTGATTGCACAGTTGTTTCTTGCCAGCTCACTCATTTGTAGAAATTAGGACTTTCCTTATGTATTATTCTTTATATATTGAACTTGTTGTATTATTGTTTTAGGTCATTCTTGTATGCTCCTTTTAGTAATATAAGAAGAAGAAGATCATTCTTCCTTGCCTCAATTTGTGTGTGTGCTCTTCTTTGATTGTGAGTTTGTGTGTGTGAGCTTTCTTCATTATCTCCTTCCTCATGACATGGTATGAGAGCCAATGTGGTTGTGGAGAACTCCTAGAGAAGGCCCATGTTGAAGAATATGTGAGAACACATGGAGAAAGTGCGAGTCAAATTTCTATTTCAGAGCCATCTCAACATCAATTCCAAGCCCGCAATGTGGGGCCCATATCAAAACCAAGTCACTTTTAAAAAGTCTAACTTGCATCTTGTTCACTAACACTAATATACTCCAAAGATAGAATTTAAAGCGACTCCATGTATTGGTCATACACTAAAACTATGTTTTTATGAGATCAAAGTGTCATGTCATAGTGCGATAATGTTCAAGCAGAAGTATTGCTTCTACTATTCTTGTAGTGTTGTGAATTCTTGTAGAAATGGCAAATGCAAATGGAATGGGTCAGCTTCTGAGCAATAAGTTCGACAAGAACAACTTCTATTCTTGGAGATTTAGAATGAGAAATTTTTTGATGGGAAAAGGCTATTGGAAGTACATTGAAGGAGAGAAAAAAAATGCTCTACAATTTCAAGAAATCAAAAGCATATGTGTGTCACTTGCATCTATCCGCATGAATGTAGATGATGATGATAAGGTGGAAGTGTGCCTCCATCTTTTAGATGTTGCATATTACTAGTTAAGAACTTTTATACAGACCAAGGAAACTATTCCAACTTCTATTGATCTAGTATACATGTTGATTATTTAAGAAATGAACCTTGGCGACGACTCAAACTCCTAAGGAAAACCTGGTTCTGAGCAGGTATTCTACTCTTGGAGAGGAATAGGTAGAGGTCAAGGTTTCTGAAGTGGAAGAGGAAATAATAACAAAGACCAAGGTCAACATTAAAATCATGCAAGAGAAAGAGGACAAATTCGATGTAGATGGGGCTACAGAGGCCACGAAAATTTGCAAAGAAACGATTCAAGAAATGAAAATAAATGATGTTGGACTTGTGATAAAATTTAGACACTTTGAATGTGATTGGAGGTTGAAGAATCAAAATAACAAAAGGCCACAAAACAACTATGCATCCACCAGTGCAGATGATTCAAAGAAGTTGTTCATCGTTCAACATCATATGATGAATACAATGTCTACTCATGAATTGAAATCAAATGGTAATGTCAGGTATGTTGATTCAAGTGCTTAAAATCAACTGACGAACCATGTGGAATGGTTTAATAGTTTGCAAAAATTGCCAGTTCCTAGATATGTTGAGGAAGTGTTTACACATCACATCCTATCGAGCATACATGAAACATAGCACTATCTATCGAAGATGGGAAGGTCAAACATCTTGTTGATGTGCTGCATGTTCCAAATATAACAAAGAATCTGGTTTCAGTTGGACAAAAGGTTGACCAAGGATTACAAGTGAGGTTCAATGTTGATGGGTTGTATGTACAAGAGTACAAATAGGATGGAAAATTGATTTCCAAAGTAAAAAAGTGGATACAATGTTTACCTTAAATGTGAAAATTCCTAAAATGAATGTAGCCATGTTTAAAAAAGGTGTAGGAGTTATTGTTGATATAAAGATCTGGCACAAACGAATTGGAAATAGGCTTTATGTTAATTTCATTTACATGGAAAGTATGGGTATATTTAACGAAAGAGAAGAGTGATGTGTTCACTCACTTCAAGAGTTTTAAAGTTATGATAGAAAGCACCTTTTAGTGTGATCATCATTGTCCTCAATAATCAGATGTTGAAATTTTGAAGTTCTATGAACTTCTCAACATCTTTCATGATTATGAATGACGCACCCATGATATTTCATAGGGTTTAATGTAGGCTTGTTGTTTCTCTCTTGAATGTAAATTCTTATTATCACTAAATAAGAAGAGAAACATTGATTTATTTGTAGCCTAATTCCTTGGTCTTGCTAATCACGCATGCCATGGAAATTTTTGGAACTTGCATATACATAAGTAAGACTTGAGAGCCTAAAGTTTCTCTATCTTTGTTAATTTTTGTTTACTATTGAATTAAGCTAAAATATAAAAAGCATAAAAGCTAATGGTTATTGAGTTACATAACCTCAATTTTCAATTGAGCTTTTATGCTTTTGACTGCATAATTAGAAGTCATTTCCTATCTTAACCTATAAAACTTATTAAAATTGGTTTCTCTCTCATATCCCATCAAACTATGAATACATTATTGAATCTATGCATACATAGTGCATGCCAAGAATAGATACATCTTTGCTTAAAGATGCTTATCATGCATGAGGGTCATGTACTAAAACCCTCCTTAAAGCATAGATGAAATTCTCACTTAGAACATTTACTTCACGAATGTACCTCAAATACAAGCTTTTGACCTTTATTATTCTTTCCAAGCTAAATTCGACCTATTATTTCAATTTCGCTTCATTTGGTATGATGTTGTTCCATTATTAAGATGCTTAAACTTATGCATCCCTCTAGATGCATGTGAATCTCATCTATTTCTTTGGATATGCATTCTTAAATCCATTACTTAAACATGTCCAAATGAAGAAAACCAAAATAAACAAAAATAGAAGTAGTGCTTATCTCTCTTATCGCTTTGCCCATCTATTGATCCTTTGTAGGAGAAATCTTTTACATTTTGATACTTCAAATTTGACTTTGCAAGGTTGGTCCATTGTACCTTTCAAATACATACTTACTTATATGCCCCAACATGCATCTATGCTTAAAAGTTCTAGAGATGCCTAAATCATACTCGCACTCATATATAAAAGAAAAAATAGAGAAAATACCCTTTATGATTGCATATTTGATATGAAATGAGATCAAAGATTTATTTTCTTAATGCTACATTCATATACATTCCACAAGAGAAACGTTGCTTATTCTGAATGGATACTTTAGCGTATCCTTTATTATTAAAGTACTTCTTGAAATATGCGACATGCATTGTTTCCGTCATATGATGTGTTTTCCATATCACCCATGCGAGGAGTTCAATGCATGTTCAATTTGAGCATGGAATGGAAGTATCAATTCTCATTACACAATCGCTATGAGGAGTTTGCAATCCATGCTCATAAAAAATCTACGTTTATATATCTTCATTTGAATCATTCATTTTTATACATGCAAATAGATCTTACATGGCATTCTTACACAAAATAAACAAAATAAAGTAATTAAGTACTTCCCTTATAAAAGAAAAGATTTTTTTTTTTGGGTTAGCTTGTTAAGTCTAGAACTCCTACGAGCTTGATATGCATTTCATGAGCTATATAAAGATTCTTGCATGTGCTTGTGTTCATGCATATTCTTATGTGTATGCTATCCTCTCTTTTGTTGTAGGTGAATGTACTTCCATGTTGATGCATATAATTTTCATACCATTGATTGGTCACTATGTGGCCTCACACTTTACCATATGAGTATTCCTTGCGCTTGACAACAATACATCGGTTTTGTGTGTAAGTCTATGATTGGTTACATTTTTTGCGGCATTGTCAAAGAGCATTCCTATTGAAAGCTTTTTGATGGAGAATCTCTTCGACCAAAAATACCTAGATAAATATATATGTCAATTGAAGAAATTTCTGATCGAAACTCTTTTCAATAATAAAATCTTCAAATTGTGTTGGAAACAAAATTAGGAGTTATATGAATAAATTAATAGGGTACCAAATAATCTAATAAAATAATAAGGTTCTATCTTAAACTTTCATAGATATTTATGAGTGATGAAGTTTATAATGAGTAACGAATAATGTTAGACAGATCCTAAATATCCACACTATCTATGAAAGTGAAAGAAAACGATATATGGATAATAAAAATCTCCATGTGCATGGTCTAACAATCTAAGGAGAAACAAATGAATATGAATTCGAAGTAGTGAAATATAAACTTTTATTGCTTCTAAGGAATGATTTAAAAGTTATTCTCTTATAGATGCAACATATGGATTGTTTGGAAAGAGAGTAGGAATGAGAAACGTAGAGAAAATGGATTTCAAGAAATCTTCGAAAGATAAAATTCAAAAATAGGACGTGGGAGAGCATAAAATGTTCTTTGAATAGGCAATATACCATGCAAGAAGGCGTATGGTTTACAAAATGTCATTACATGCTCAGAATGCTTCAAGCGGTTGGAATGATTGCCTTTACATCAATCGTTGCCAATGTAAAATTTGTGGATGATAAAATACGTATATACTACAGAGATCCATAGGAAGATAATAGTTTTCTTTAAATGCAGCAATTGCACTAGATTTAAGTTTCCTGCTTAGTATAAATGTGAGACACTTTATGCATAAACCATGGAAGGTACATATGGATATAGTTAGACCAATTTTGCAGTAGGGAAAGGAAACATGAAACTTTCGGCTACTTTATAAAAGAAAATTTCATCCATGTATACTAAGTACTGAAATGAAGATATGATTGGAAATCTCACGAGGAAAATTACGTGTTTGGTGAAATTCTACAAAGCAATCGCTTATTATGTTTTCTAACGCAAATTCCAAACATAAAAATATTACACGAAACATATACAAAGCAAAATCGATCAAGTATGTGCTCGAAAATGCACATGTACATAGATTAAAAGAAAGTTATCTATTATGAAAATGTCCATAGTATCATGATGATAAATTTTTAATCTATCATGCAAGCTGAAAACCAATTCAAGTTCTCTATCACTTTGATCAAAGGAAAGTGATTCAAGGAAAATACAGCTGAGCTATGTTAAAATTAGATGACAAGTGGTGGATTCTTCCGCAAAACCAAAGATGAATAAGGCGTTCGAAAACAAAAGATGCTTTTGATTTAGTATATGATTTAAGTGTTTTAAATTTGAGTATCTTTGATGATGTATGCATCTATCGTCGATCGATGGATCAGTTCCGCACATGATAATGTCTTGTCCGTCGCAACATAGTTGTGCACTCCTATCCAAAGATGGACAGAGGAATTGGGCTACTCAAATATAAGCAGCTTCGTCTAAGGAAAGTATGCCAAATCAAAGTTCTCTTATTTAATTTTGCAATGCGAGTTTGTAATCTTCTTTGTTCATAGTACATTTCTCATCACCTGTAAGTATAAACACATGAGTTTTCTGCAATGCATGTGATTGTGTATAGTGCATTTTCAACTTTTGTGCCATCACATTTACGTAGGATGTATAGTGTTTGTGTATATGTTTATGTATATGTTTGTGTATAGTGCAGTTTCAACTTATGTGCCATCACATTTACTTAGGATGTAAGCGGATGATTTCATTAATTCACTTATTAAAATCGCCCATTTTGTATTTTTCTTTTTTAAAATTTTTAGTCTTCTTCTTGTACTGTTCCCCTCATTTAAAGCTCTTCTGTATTAAGATCGATATTGTTTTAACGATTACAAAAAACATTACACTTTGTTTTAGCTATTATAAAGGGCGAACATTAGACTTTTGATATTTTCATACTAACAGGATAATATTGATTTCAAAGTGAAGGCAGTTAAAGAAAAAGGAGACAGTGAATAATGAAGAACAGATTTAGGTTAAACAGTTCTTCTCTGAATGATGTTTTGCTTTAATATAGCAGGCCGCATACATTGAATTTTCCTCTCATCCGTGGACCTACGCCTCATTGAAGTCCATGCTATTTTCATTTCAATTATTTTAGCCACGAAAATTCATGAAAAGAAAAGTTCATCATCTATTGATTATAAAAATGGGTTGATGTTGGAATTTATATTTATGATTCTACAGATTAAATATGGCGAATTGTCATCTTTCGAATGATCTATAGAAAAAGGTGAAAATGTTTCTTGAATAATGCTGCTCCAGGGAATAAGGTAAAGGAACGTTTGATTAATCCCAAAGGCTGGTAATACAGTGTAGTATCAAAACTATTATGCTCACAGAAAGGAATGTTGACCGCATTTTGTTAGCTCTACAATAAACAAATCCTATTTTATTTGCAGCATACATGTACAAAACCTACCAAATGTTATAGCTTTTCTATGGATAGTGCATGAACGCACATAATATTCAATAACAAAAGCTTTTGATATGAGATTTAATACCTGAGGCACGTATGCGTATTTGAATAAGTTTGTTCTATGGCTTCTTGGTGGACGAATCTATTAAGCAACTTGTACATACGAACACTCTTTCCTGAGAATTTTATAAACAAGGGGCATAAGATCATTCATTGTCTCATAATTTTGAACACTAATAGCAAATATTCGATCGGATGACGTTGGGGAAAATGTCATTTTTACCAATAGCTTCATGATTGCAGATGTTTTTATGAGCAACTGTGCGCATGGATTAGAAGTCGGTGTGTTGATATGCATATATACACCGTAAGTAACATACATTTACATATATACACCCAACCACGCACATACATATGCCTATATACACCGTAAGTAACAACCACGCATGCATGCACAGACATACTAAGTTCCATGTTCGTCTGTGCATATAAGTATATTTACGACGTGTTGTGTGTGTATAGTAATAATTGACTCTCATGCTTATGTGCAATTATCTTTATGTATGAGTGTGCGCTACTCTATCGCATACGTGTGTGTGTAATTATACATGGATACGTGTATATGCATTTGCGTGAATATGTTCATCTGAAGTTTAAAAGATCAGAATCTTGTAAGGCTACGAGCGGGAAATTCGAAAGAAGAGCCTTTAGGTTGGAAAGGCATACAAATCAACAAAGGAATGGTGCGGAAAAGCTTAAAAATCAAAAAAGGAAATGTCCGGAATCCTTATTTTTTTCTTATAATCAATGAAAGAAGAAAGTTCTTCATCACCATTGTATCTCAACAAGTTTATTTGAATGCCCTTATCGTAAGGAATCTCATTTTGATGCTTTGCGGAGAAGCTACTTGCACCAGTAACCAATGGAAATATCAAAAACCATGGGAATTCTGAGTAGATTGATGGTTTTTCCACTCGAGAGTTCGTGATATCATTGGTTAACCACAAACTTCACAAGGTATGAATTAATAGCCTTGAAAGCTATTTTTTATTTATTTATTCTAGAAATAGAAGAAAAGCAAAAAGCAATAAGACATTGCCAAAGCATCACAATAGTATTAATATCATTATGCACAAAATCATTAAGATATTCGATTAATACTATCATTATAATCGTGCTATTGTTTTGGAGAAGCAATAGACCATGCACGTGCCCAAGATATGCATGATGGTTAACCAAGCACGTAAGGCCGTCAATGGGAATAGAAAAAGGAAGTGGAGCTAGGGGGAAAACCTTTCAAATAGACTGCTTTAATCTGATTGGAAGTGAATGGACCCTACAATTGAACTAAGCCGAGACATTTCCCATAAGTCTTGTGATTTTCTTGATTAATGTAGGTCCACAGCCGAGATCTTTTTGGGATTGAAGAATGAGTTCCCACTTGAGGGGATCCTAAGATTTGTCAATATTGGTTTCAATGTCTATACTCCTTAAGAAAAAACAAGAAAAATAATTAATTCGATACATGATTGATAGCAATCGTAGAGTGAAAAATAGAAAAAAAAAATAATAGTGCTCTTATTGTCAATCATTTCGCCCAAATTTTGGGGTGTCCACGTAGATATCTTTGGGATTGAATGGCTATCATCTCTAGAGTAAGATGCAAAAGAATAGTACAAAATGTGTTGCTACTCCATATGAATCTAATTAACCATGCTTAAGAGTGAATTCAACTAAGGAATCACTCTTTTGCTTGCATCCCAATGTACATCAATCAGATTAGGCATGAATTGTGAGGGCATGTAAACTTCAAATTTAAATACTTTTCCATTTGATTGTAGAATAATTTAGCGAACAAGAAGAGATGTATACAAATTCACATATTTAAATACATCTTATCAATCACATAAGAGTTTACATTCGTTGTAATTGGATTTGCAACTTCTGTAAATTTTCCCATACCCAACTTATTACGTACGTAAGGATTGTATTTTTATTTTGAAACCTATAAAAGCACCTTTCTTAAAAAAACCTCAGCTCCAAGTAAATAGTTTGATATTCCAAGATCAGATAAGCTAATCCGTATGTGACAGTTTTTCTCAATAAGTGCAATATCTTCATCATTATCGCCTCCAATGGTCAAACGATCCACGTATATGCTAATATAAGCAAAATAATTTTCTATAAATTTTACATGTAGAGATCTACGTACAACAATAGCTTTATATATGTGCAGTTCAATCGAGCTGACAATATGAGGATTTGAGACAAAGTCTAATATCTTTCTTGAACCTGACTAGATGTTCCTAGAGAGAGCTCACGCTGAACCTAACATAGTGCACTCAATTATTATGGGCAATGTGCAAACTCAACTGATCTCAAACAACATTTGAATTCATCACTAAGCATGTAAATACAATTGCCTACCATTTTGTCAATATATCTAGCACATCTTCCTTAGATACAATATAAAACCTACTATCTCTCATAGATGTCATTGTTTCAATGTCTATCTCTCCCACTTCCCTCTCATCGCTCTTTGCAAACAGAATTGGGTATGTTAGATATATAATTCAAGAACAACTCGAATTGTATACCCTATGCAAACATGCAATAAAGCAAATTAACTAGAAATAATGATACTTGATATAAGACTTATGAGTCCAATACTTAATCTACTTTTTTTGTTTATTGACGAGGGTTTTATTTATAGTCTTATATATCACTGTATTTAATTCATGAACATCACATGAATTCACTAATTCTTGCCAGACAGTGAGGATAACATTTTGGTTTAAGGATAAAGAAATCACATATTAATGTAATATATGTTTGTGGAAAGGGAAACCATTTTTTTCCAAGAAGTCCCCTTGTTTGGGACAAATGTTTGAATCGATTGATTCAAACCGTAGGAAGGCTGTGTTAATGATTTAAAGTTGGATCAAGTATAGAATCATGTTGTACAAATATTGAAAGTCTAATTGAAGCTTGAGTGGATCCCGCTCAAATCTCTCATCCTTCGCAATAGTGCAACCTTTACTATACCATTAAGTGCATAGATTTTCCACCATGTTGAAGATTGCAAAGGGATTTCTAGGGAGTTGATGAACTTGAGAAAAAAAAGAAAAATGAATAATTTTTTGCTATTTATTAAGGACCATAGATTGAGGCAATGAGGAGAAATGAGAACCCCAAAAAGTTAGAGCCACATGAGAATTCTATTTATCACGATATGAGTTTTAGAAGAGAGGCACGTATCAAATATTGCTGTCAATGACCACACCACCTTCCCCCTAGGTTGGTTCAAATTAAATCATCTGTGGCTAGGGAAAAATTTCTTGAATGTTCTTACAAATTCCTCTCATTTTAATCCTATAAAGTAGTTTGACAATGTTCTAAGTTAATGCTAACATGAGGTGCTTCTGAACTATTGGACAAGTCATAAGTTTAGCAAAGTGGTGATCTCTAAAGATTGAGATGGTTGAGCTTATTAGTTAAATTCCCAAAGGTACATAGGGGAGAAAGCTTTCCAAATTACTCTAAACCTTCTGTAATCTCGAACCATTGAGAGAGATTCCTTTGGAGCCACCTTACCACATAAAGCGGCACGAGGATCAAACATGTAAAAGGAGGCTCAATCACTTTAATTTTAATTAGTGGCAAGGGTTGCACATATAAAACTAGCTCTACATCTCTAGAGTTCATGATTGTCCCCAAATCTATATAATGGTAGGTTAGGAAAAGAGTTATATCTCATTCACTCTAGAAGGTTTAGAGCTCTAGGGGAAAAATATACCCCGTATGAATAGTCAAGTGTCAAGGAAGAGAGGTTTTGTGGATCTTCATAGAAGGAACATTTAGATGAGGACAAGAAGCCTTTGGATAGCACTTCCATGGTAGATTCTTATTTCCCTTCATGAAAGAAATTCACTCTGCACATACCATAGTTCAATTCATTCCATTTGTAGTTCAATTCATTCCATTTTGTTCACTCTATCTTTTGTAGTTCATTTCTTTAAGTAGATAAAGGATGAATTCCAACGAGACGTTAGAGAATCTTTCTGTGGTGGATTGTATTGGTTCATTTCTTTAAGTAGATAAAGAAGGAATTCCAACGAGACATTAGAGAAGCTTGATGTGGGGGATTGTAGTTGAATGGAAGAGCCCCTCAAAAAATTTGTCTTGGAGCCCTTATTCAAGCCCTCTCATTTTTCGTTCTTTGTGCCCAAAATGTGTCGTTAATGTCATTGATATATGCATAATCGTTCAATATTTTTAGTGATGAAGGTTTAAATTATGTATTTGGTTGACGTTCTGTAGTAATCGAGTGTATATTTATAGTAATCAAGTAAAACTCAATAATTATTCATAAAATTCCTTGTCTAATAAAGTTATTTCGTATTTTATCTTAAAATGGCTCCTAATATTCATCAATATATTCATATCTTAAGCATACCAATATAGAAAACCTAAAGGGCATATTCGTGTCATATTTCCTTATAGTCCTCAAACAAGACAAATTTAGAAGATAAATATTGTTAGCAGGATCTTGCTCACACACATATAGAGGTTGCAAGCGTAGAAAACACATTAAAATAGAGACATCAAGAGACGAGACCGAATGCAGTATTGGGTACAATCTCCCCCCATGCACTATGTTTCCACAATCCACAAGGTGCATGTATTTATAGGAATTTTTTATTACATCGAAAAGCGTGGTTACATGAGAGCAGGTTTGAAAAGCATGCATGAAACTAAAAGTTGAAGACTTTCGTAGAAAGGATTTCTTTTAATATCAGAAACTGCAGTCTACAATGACTCTTATTCTAACCACTATTTTTCTAACTATTTCTAACAATAGAACCTTCTATGCAGATTTATTTACAAGGTAAATTATAAATCGGATGTATTGATGTCCACCCTAAAGTCGGATTATTGATGTCCACCCTTTCACGCTTCCATGCCCTCATGAACCTTCAGCTGCTATAGCAAAAACACCAAAACACATTAGTAGAGCTCGCACTCATGTATAAGGAAGTGCCAAGCTATGTGGAAATCACTCCACAAAAGGAAGTAAGCCCAAAGCTTTGCGAAAAGCTTCAAACGTCTCCCTAGGCAGAGCCTTCGTGAAAAGGTCACCAATGTTCTCTTGCGTGGGCACATATGCCAAGCTGATCTCCCCAAAAGAGAACCTCTCCCTGACATAATGATAATGCACCTCAATGTGCTTAGTGTGAGCATGGAACATAGGGTTCCTCGCAACTGCCAATGCACTTTGACTGTCAATGAAGATGGTGGTGGGAGAAGACTGACCAACACCCAAATCAGCCATAACGCTTCTGAGCCACACACACTCAACAGTCGCTATGACAGCTGCCCTATACTCAGCCTCACAACTGGAAGTGGCCACAGTAGGCTTCTTCTTGCTGAACCAAGATATATATGAGCTACCAAGCATGAAGCAAAAGCCAGTAGTGGACATACGAGTGTCATAACAACCAGCCCAATCAGAGTAAGAAAAACCATGCAAATCTAGTGGTAGTGACCTTGGGATAAAACAACCCAAGTAGCCGAGTACCACTCAAGTAGCAAAAAATACGCTTAACCACCTGCCAATGCTTAACTCTTGGGCAATGCATAAACCTGCTCATCTCGGAGATAGCAAACTGAATATCTGGCCAAGTAATAGATAAGTAAATCAAGCATCCAAGAGCCTGCTGATAGAGAACAACATCAAATGCATCTCCACCATCATGAAGACTCAATCGTAAACATGTCTCCATAGGAGTGGCAATAGGCTTATAGTCTTCAAGGCCAAAACACTACAATAATGTGTCAATATATTTCATTTGACACAAAGCCATTCCACCATCAACATGCATAAATTGAATGCCCAAATAATGATGCAAATGCCCCAAATCAGACATCTCAAATGAGGTATGCAAATCAGCCTTAAAATGAGCAATATACTTCTCAACAATGATCAGAAGCACATCATTAGCGTGCTTAACATATACGGTGCTCTCAGTGGGACTATTCTCAAAACCATGTGCAATCAGAGAGGCATGTATCTTCTCATATCAAGCACGTGGTGCTTGCTTTAAACCATATAATGCCTTCTTTAACTTGCACACTTGGTTTTCATGCTCTTTCTACACAAAGCCACGGGGCTAAAAAACATACATTTCTTCATGCAAGTCTCCATTCAGAAATGATGTTTTAATGTCCAACTGATGTACATTCCAACATGATGGGCTGTAGGTGCACAGATGCTCAGAATAGTAGTCATATGGCATGTAGGTGCAAAGGTCTCATCAAAATCAATGCCTCTTTCCTGTGCATAACCCTTTGCAACAAGCCTAGCCTTATACCTGTCAACTGTACCATTAGTTTTACGCTTCAGCTTGTATACCCAGTTAGTGTTAATGGCCTTCTTGCCAGGAGGCAAGTCACATAAAGGCCAAGTACCATTCTTCATTATTGCATCATATTGAGATTGCATAGCAGCCATCCAATTTTCTAAATTTGTGCTTCATCAAACGAAACAGGCTCAATTTCATCGCATAGACTAGATGCAGCCATAACATAGCAATCTGATGCAAAAGAGGCACTATGAGAGATTGATCGAGTATGATATGACAGAGGTGCATCTAATTTGCTATCATGCAAGGTCTGCACCATCCATTTTTGCATAGTTCTTGCTTTCTCAATATCAACTCTCTCATCAATAAGTGCATCATGTAAATCTGCATCAAAAATGAAATGATGTGCATCATCACATGAAACATGCAAAGGCTGAGAAGTTGTCTCATTAGGACCATTACTAGACTGTCCACCTATAAAAAGAGGCAACAAAGTATCATACATGTCTTTGGAGCTAACAGATGTCTCCTTAGTACATGAAAGCAATCGCTGAATAGCATCCTCCAGAAAAACAACTTCACGGCTAACCAGAATGCATTTAGTCTGTGGATGATAGAGACGACAACCAAAACACGTAGATGAGCAACAGATGGCTTCCGGTCATGCCAAGCCTCATATGGAGTGATAGACTGTAGCTCTTTAGTGGGACACCTGTTGAGTACATATGTTGCACACATGACAGCCTCAAGTCGGAAACTATGTGGTAAAGCCTTACTCTTGACCATACACCTCGCCATCTCCATGAGTGACATGTTCTTTTGTTCAGCAACTCCATTTGGTTGAGGTGTATATGACATTGTACATTGGTTTTTTATCCCACGTTCAGCCAAAAAAGCATTAAAATCAGAAGACATGTATTCCCCCCCTCGATCAAACGGAGGGTGCCCATTTAACATGCTAAAAGATTTTCAGCCAAAACCAAAAACTGTTTGAAGCACATGAACACTTTGGACTTTGCCTTCAATGGATATACCCATGCATGCCTGGAAAATCATGGATGAAAGTCATGAAGTAAAGATAACTCCCAAAAAAAGGTGTCTACATAGGACCACAGAATCACTATGTACAAGTTGCAATTTCTTAGTAGCCCAAATTAAACCATTATTTGGAAAGGACGAACACTGCATTTAGCCCAAAATACAGCCTTCACAAACATGTTTTCAAGGTGGCTCAAGTTTGGGCAAAGAGGACACCATTTCATATTTCTATAGGCGTAGCAAACTAGCAAAATTCAGATGACCAAAGCGTGCATGCCAAAGCTTTGCATCTGACATAGCCTGAAAATCATTTACTACACATGCTAAATCATTTATTGATCTTTCATAGTATATGAGCTTATATAGCCCACGACATAAAATGCCAGAAGCAATAATCACATCGCCATTTGACAGATCATGAATTGTATTCTTGTCATCAATAAATTTTACAACCAAGCCAATCTTGGCTAATGCAGAAAACTGATAAGAGGTTCTTCTTGATCCTTGGCAAAAATAAAGCATATGATAAAGTGAAAGAACTACCATCGGCAGTATTAAAAATGACCTTACCAACTCCCATAACAAGATAAGAGGAGTTGTTGGCGCATGTAACAATATTCCCTATAGGGGCAGGCTCGAGTGAAGAGAAGAAATTGTGCTGCGAGGTAATATGTTTGGTCACCTCACTGTCAAAATACTGCAAACATCTAAGTCTAGTGCAGACATGCAGTGCTCATGAGAAGATGGGTCAAAAATGTAGACAGTATTAAACACCCATTCTTCTACTTGCACAAGATTAGTAGACTCTATTTTTGGTGTTGAGGCCTCTCCAACAACCATTCTAGCCTCTTTCTTCTTTGCCTCTTTAGCAGCAAGTTTTGGATAGTTCTTTATGATATGATCATTCCCTTTACAGTACTTAGAAAACAATTTCTATTTTTCAGATGTCTTCTCATCTTTATCTTCCTTCTTCGAATATGCACAATTAGCAAATTTCTGCTTACTAGTTGAAGAGCTCCATTTTCATTTGTCCTTCTAACTAGCCAGAGAAGCTTGATCTACAACTTGCATAATGGAACTCTTCTGCCTGGACTGATCTTCCTACAACAGAACAGAGACTAAATCCTCAAATGATAAGGCATTTGGATTGCCTTTCATCATCAAGCGAAGAGTAGAAGCAAAACTCGGATATGAATCAAGAAGACCATTCAGAATGGTCTACACAAGCGAGCTACCTGGTATAACCTCTTCAGCAGAGATCAACTGTTCCTTCAAGTCTTTGATCTTCGTTAGGAAAGTGTCCATAGAATCAACTTCATTCATGTTCTCACTCTCCAACTATTTTTGGAGGTAAGCAATATGAACCTCATTCCTTGCTTGGTACAATGTGGTAAGTGTATCCCAAGCATCCTTAGCTGTTCTACAAGAGGGAATGTGAGGAATAATGGAACGTTTGACAGACAAAGCTATCAATGCATGTGCCTAAGTATCTGTACCATCCCAGCAAATCTGCTCTATACTAGGTGCAATAGAAACCGTATGTTGGTCCTATGTGTGTGCGCACTTCAGTATGCGCTGACAGTGTCTGATGCATATATGCGTCGTATAAGTTGGAGATTTTTGTGTGGTGCCTCGACATTCGTCAGCTGCCCTCTAAACCAATGCACAATCATTTGTTATCTCATGTCGGCCAACTTCAGGCTTCCCCATTAACATTATCGACTAGGCCATCACATTGCCAATCGCATTAAGAAATTCAAGGTCATGTCTAATGGCGTACATTTAGCTGCCTGATGCATCAACCAAGAAAGGCATGAGCAATTGCAGACTGCAAAGGAATGGCTCAGAATGTATAAGAACTGAAGGGATTCAAACAACTTTCATCCACTATTATCATTTATGGTTTTCCAACTTTGATCTCCTTTGGTCGTGGAGGTTATATGGTAATCAGTAATTTTCCACCTGGCAACTTTCCGATGCTCCCAACTCGTACATTTTACAATGCGTGTGGTTCACAACATAGCCAATAGCTGATGTTGCATGGGGATCCATTTGCCTGGACAGATCCTTCCTCAAAATCCTCCACGAGAACACTATACGTACATCACTGTGCATAGTTCTTCTTTACTCTCTATATTCAACAAATGATCGGGTGACTTCATGGATCTTAACTAGAACAGTGGTATACTCAACATGCAAAAAATACGCTTGCTAGTGTTCTTTAAATAGTTCCCATAATCTTCTCATGCGAGCTTGCTAGTATCTTGAGAGCAAGTGCCTTATCTTTGAGTAGAGAACATGTTCAAGGCAAATAAAAAGAAGTCTCCTATGGTAAAGAAGAAAGTTGACTTTAAACTCAAATTCCATGCAACCAAGGTTCCACAGAGAGGTTGGGACAAGCTTCTTGTTTCTTTATTTTCTCTTCATACAAATAAAGCCTTTGCAAAAATAGGGAGATCGCCCGTAAAAAATGATGCCTGTCTATGGCCTGAACTAGTGTATGAATCTCCATTGGTTTTCCTAGATCTGGTTGGCTCCTTATAAGCTTTTGGTGTCCCTGGGCATATAACCCCCCACGATCCCCTCATATTTCCCCCCTCAGCCCCCAGAGCCCTTGGAAAAAGATCATTTATGCAAATATCTATGGATGCCACTTGCAAAGGAATCCATGTGAGAAGAAAGGTGCATTGATGAAGTGCAAGAATGAGTTAGATGGTATACATGGGGGTTTGATGAACTTCCAATGTGGATCATCTGATCTATCTTCTACCACTCAATATGTAAGATGGGCAAAAGATGATGCTGGAGCTTCCGTGACATCAACAGAATATTTCTTTCATGGCTAGAGGGTCAAAAAACTACTACAAGAGTTATGTGCATTATGTGAAAGATGTGCTAACTCGACGCAATCAGGCAATAGTAGAATGACACGTTCCCCTTCTCCATTCCAAGCTGGGAGAGTCGCGCCGAACGTGCCGAGAGTAGAGCTCCACTTCCATAAAGCTATAGGTCTTGCTCCCGTCGCTACGAATGAGATATGGTCGCCCTACAAACTCGTCCAAATGTTGCAAGCAGTACTGAGTAAGAGGAAGGTGGTTAGTGGTTAGGGATGTGGATGTGCGGGAGCTTCGATCGAAAGACATATTGATCGGAAGAGTTCTCCATACCTATAGCAGCCTCGGAGCTGCAGCATTGATGTCTTCCCCCATTAATAAAACGACTTCAAAAGTGAGGTTTTTTTTTTCTTTAATGGAGGTTTAGCCAAGGTGTACTCCTCCAGGCTTTAACTTTGAAATTGCAACTGTACAAGGAAGGGCATAGTACCCATGGGACCCTCTTTCTCCCACAAGAACAAGGGTTTACATAGCTGGGTTAGAGTGCAATCACATCTACCGCGAAGCAGAGCAAACAGTAGCACATCAGCCACAAGATACAAGGTTTCCATGATAACATGTCCGTTACATGTTGCCGGTGAGGGTTGAACCCTCGCCCCCGCCTCAAGAGGCAAAAGGCCCAACCACCCAACCAACCAAGTGAGTTTCCACATGGGATGGATCGCTATTAGTTACTTCGAATACACATAATCTTTTTTTTTTAATAAAAGAACTTTGGCCTTAGGTTACTCTCTCTTACTTGTATTGATTAAAGAAAAGTACAAGTGAAGGGGACTAGTGCCCACGGGATCTCTCGAATTCCACAGAGGAGGGGTAACTTTTACAGAATTTAGATGGCATTATGAAGAAGGTTAATCACCCTCTCATCACCTCATGCGGGGCCCATTTGGGTTTAAGTTTGTTGTTCATCAAAAGGAGCACTTGATGATGCCTAAAGGGGGGGATTTCTTACAGTTAGCGATTTTTCTGCCAAGGAAGAAGGATTTCTCAATCGACCACTCTTTGGGGGAGTCGCCAAAGTTATAAGCACATCTTTTCCGTCACTTCTTCCATAGGACCTCCTCTTTGATGGCATTCCAAAGAGTCACAAAGGAGCCGATCGCTTCTCCTGACAGAGCTTGTTTCCATCTGATATGTTTTTGAAGTCTAATTTTGTTTCCAACAATCTGTCAGAGCCTGTTGGAGTTGAGATAGGTAAAGGAGATGTGAAAGACATCTTCAATGGACCGATAGCAGCGTTTGCACTAGGGAGACACCCCACAAATTTGAATGGTCTTTAGGTTAGTACAGATTCCACGATGAAGAATTTGCCATAAGAGAACAAAATCATCACATAAAAAACAAATATACAATAAAGGGGTATTATGATTGAGTGAGAGGAAGAGTATTGTCAGTGGCAGCTCAAGATAGCTTACAAGAAGTGCAAATGTCTAGTTCGCAAAAATTAGTGAGAGGTCTTCTATATAGCTATACAGCTAGGCACACATTTGATTTTTTATTTCTCTTTTACATTGCTCAGTAGACGTTTTATTTTTTTCCTCGAAAAGTAGTGAGAGGTCTTCTATAAGGCACACATTTGATTTTTTATTTCTCTCTTAGATTGCTCAGCGCACGTTTTAATTTTTTCCTCTTTTAGATTACATGTGAATATGCGATAATATGTATTTACGTGTGTAGCATTACTCACACACTATGAGAGTCCAACCATGACATTGTGAGTCTTCAAAAGGACAATTCACACACCGTGAGGTTTTCTATCCTTGCTAAAAACTTTGTTTTTGAACAAAAACTGAGGATCATGGTGAGGGTTTTGATTCGGATATACTCGAGTTAGAGATGTATTGATGATACAGATGGAAGAGACGGAGGTGAAGACCAGGAAAAGACATTGTGTACCAAACATACGATGGATGTATATACTTGAGGCCTTTTGTCACATATATTTTGTAGACGTTCTATATTGATATGGTTTTTTTCACTTGAGTGTTTGGGTTTTATGGAGGATTATGCTAGTTTCTCTATGCTCACCGGCGCATTGTTAGAACCTTCCAAATTGTTTGTAGAAGTAAACAAATGAGCACATTAGGGCATAAATGATGTAGGGATAGGAGAGAAGAGGAATCATATCTTGAGATTAGATGAAAAAGAGAAATTTATTGTCGCTCGAATTAAGAAAAAATGGTCAGAACTCCATTCGAGTTTTTACAGAATTCACCATAGATTTACCATAGCCTAGAAAAGTGTCCAAGTCTTAAGCATAGAAGATAATATCAGACAGATAGTTGACAATAAGCTTAATGAAGATAGCTTCCACTTTTTTATGAGAGTACAGAAAATTTGAGGTGTTCATTGGGTGGACTTGAACTTAGGCACTCTTTCCCATGGAGTTCAAGGCGAATTTCTTATGGCTAAAGGACTCTAGGGACTAATTAATGGAGAAGTTTTTTCTTTGAACTATGTGAGAATCCAAATGCAAAACAATAGAAGGAATCTAATGTGGATCAAGAAGTCTAGAAAGATTCTTCATTTATAATAATATGCATATCAAAGAGTCCAGTTCCATAAATTATGATGGCTAATATGCCTAAAGGAGCATGGAATATCATTCACAAGATTTATGGCACATCCACTCAAGCTAGGAAGATTCATTTAAAGCAAAAGTTTTGAATCTTAAGGCTTGTCAATAGGTTTCTTATAGAGTATGTAGCAGAGATAAGGAAAGTAATAGATGATCTAGCATCCATTAATAGAACAGTGAAAGATGATGATATGGTGTCTGTCATGATGCATGTTCTAAGATCACAATACAAAATTCTAGCTACCCCAATTTCCATGAGAGGCACTATGTATGACTTTGAAGACCTACTTGCCCTATGCATGATGGAGAAAGTCAAGCTTGATTTGAATGCATCAAGAAGTGGAAATTCAATGAATCATGCATTTTTCCATAACGAAGAAAGAGATGCTAGCAATGGACAGTCAATCTATAGAAATACAAACTCTTTTGATATGCCACAAGGTACAAGACATTCAAGTTCAAGAGGTGGAGGTAGAACACAAGCACCTAGGAACTGCTACCATTGTGGGAAATATGATTATTTTGAGAAATATTTCTATCATAAGAAAAATTTCAAAGATGAAGAAGTAGAGGCCGTTATGCATTACATGGTAATTCCTATGCAAAAATCATATAGAGATAATGGCAAAGATAACATAGTTGAAATGGAACATGTAGTCAATAGCATATCCAAACCTAAAAATGATATAAATTGGTGCATAGATTCTGGTTGCACTAATCATGTGATGAGCATTGGAGAGTGTTTAGAGTCCAAAGAGTCCTTATGGAGAAAAGACTATGTAAAAACTGGTGATGATACTCTATATTTGATCAACAATGTTAAAATTCTACTACTTATACAATAAAATAGTGTCCAAAATACCTGAAATGATGTCCTACATCTGCCCAATATTATAAGAACTTAGCTTCTATTGGTCAGCATGGGGCTTAAGACATATAAGTAATCTTCAATAAACATGATTGTTTAATCCATGACTTTAAATATGGAAAAAGAGGATAATCAATTGCCTATATAAAGAAAATGGATGGATCTTTCACATTTAATATGAGGATACCACGTTATGAAAACATGTATGCTAGTAACAATTTGCAGTCTAATATAGGTATACTATGGCACAAAAGAATAATCCATATGAATTTGTGGAAGCTAAAGACTATGGAAAAGCAAACGTAAGTGCACAACTTACCACAATTTGTTCATTTAAACATCAAAAGGTTTTATGAAGCATGTGCATTTTCTAATTGTAATAAAGTAAGTCTATGGTCTAAGGGTCCAGCCGTTTCAGACATATCTGAAATCAGACACATCTGAAATCAGACACCGTTTAGTCACTTGTGTGTAGGACCAAAGATCTCAAGAATAGACTCAAGCATAAGTTCATGTCATATTGAAGTGATCCACTTAGCATAGTGGTTAAGTCTCAAGAGTATCAAGGAGGAGTTCTTGGGTTCAACCCCATGGGGAGCATGGGGAGAGAGCTTTGTTCAAGAAGCTCTAGAGCCTTCTAACTCAAGTTAACATGAGTTAACTTGAGTCGAGAGAGACTTAACTCGAGAGCCGAGTACACCAACGACTAGTGGACTCTAGTGGAAGGTACTAAAGCAGTGGTCAAGAACACTTCAGCCACTAGTAGACTCTAGTGGAAGATATGAAAGGAGTGGAGGAGATTGCACATGCACTTGTGGACTCTAGGTGTGATACAACTACAATGTCATGTTTGGACTCTCATAGTGTGTGAGTAATGCTACACACGTAAATCCATATTATCGCATATTCACATGCAATCTAAAAGAGGAAAAAATTAAAACGTGCGCTAAAAACAATCTAAGAGAGAAATAAAAAATCAAATGTGTGCCTTATAGAAGACCTCTCACTACTTTTCGAGGAGAAAAATTAAACGTCCGCTGAGCAATGTAAAAGAGAAATAAAAAATCAAATGTGTGCCTAGCTATATAGCTATATAGAAGACATCTCACTAATTTTTGCAAATTAGACATTTGCACTTCTTGTAAGCTATCTTGAGCTGCCACTGACAATAGTCTTCCTCTCACTCAATCATAATACCCCTTTATTGTATATTTGTTTTTTATGTGATGAATTTGTTCTCTTATGGCAAATTCTTCATCGTGGAATCTCGACTAACCTAAAGACCAGTCAAATTTGTGGGGTGTCTCCCTAGTGCAAGCACTGCTATCGGTCCATTGAAGATGTCTTTCACATCTCCTTTACCTATCTCAACTCCAACAAGCTCTGACAGATTGTCGGAAACAAAATTAGACTTCAGAAACATATCAGATGGAAACAAGCTCTGCCAAGAGAAGCGATCGGCTCCTCTGTGACTCTTTGGAATGCCATCAAAGAGGAGGTCCTATGGAAGAAGTGACGGAAAAGATGTGCTTATAACTTTGGCGACTCCCCCAAAGAGTGGCCGATTGAGAAATCCTTCTTCCTTGGCAGAAAAATCGTTAACTGTAAGAAATCCCCCCCTTTAGGCATCATCAAGTGCTCCTTTTGATGAACAACAGACTTAAACCCAAATGGGCCCCGCATGAGGCTCATGAGAGGGTGATTAACCTTCTTTGTATTGCGATCTAAATTCTATAAAAGTTACCCCTCCTCTGTGCCCACGGGTGATATCCCATGGGCACTAGTCCCCTTCACTTGTACTTTTCTTTAATCAATACAAGTAAGAGAGAGTAACCTAAGGCCAAAGTTCTTTTATTAAAAAAAAAATATTATGTGTATTCGAAGTAACTAATAGCGATCCATCCCATGTGGAAACTCACTTGGTTGGTTGGGTGGTTGGGCCTTTCGCCTCTTGAGGCAGGGGCGAGGGTTCAAACCTCACCGGCAACATGTAAGGGACATGTTATCATGGAAACCTTGTATCTTGTGGCTGATGTGCTACTGTTTGCCCTGCTTCGCGGTAGATGTGACTGCACTCTAAGCCAACTATGTAAACCCCTATTCTTGTGGGATAAAGAGGGTCCCATACGTACTATGCCCTTCCTTGTACAGTTGCAATTTGAAAGTTAAAGCCTGGAGGAGTACACCTTGGCTGAACCTCCATTAAAAGAAAAAAAAAAACCTCCATTTTGAAGTCGTTTTATTAATGGGCGAAGACATCAATGCTACAGCTCTGAGGCTGCTATAGGTATGGAGAACTCTTCCGATCAATATGTCTTTCGATCGAAGCTCCCGCACATCCACATCCCTAACCACTAACCACCTTCCTCTTACTCAGTACTGCTTGCAACATTTGGACGAGTTCGCAGGGCGACCATATCTCATTCGTAGCAACGGGAGCGAGACCTACAGCTTTTTGGAAGTGGAGCTCTACTCTCGGCGCGTTCGGAGTGACTCTCCGAGCTTGGAATGGAGAAGGGGAGTGTGTCGTGCTACTATTGCCTGATTGCGTCGAGTTAGCTGTGCTACTACTACAAGAGAAATGACTGTTGCCACCAACTAATCATGACGACTGCCTATTTTTGAGAATCTAATTCAGAGTTGGTGGCAAGTACCATACTTGATTTACCCCTCCAAATTTGGGGCAATCAATCGGCACATATTCAATGGATGTGAGGAATCGGCAAGGCCCTCTTGGCCTAGTAGAGGCTATAAAAGCAATGGACTAGTCCTCTTGGGGATACACTCATATATACACAGGTACAGAGCTGATTATGACATATCTTTGGGTCCTCTCGTTGCACTCTGTGGCTACAAGCCTATTGTACGAAGTTACTATGTCGTGAGGTAACAGAGCACGGGCTTCCTAGTGGAGGGCTAATAGCACTATAGTGTGAGGATGAGGCTTGAGTTTGTCCTACGGTGTGGGTTAGTGGTTTGAGTTTTTCATTCCTTGGAGCACGTCTTCATATCCGTGTATCGATCTGTGCGCTTCTTCATCTAGTGATGATGATTGTATCGAATGGTCTCTTGTATTGAAACTTTAGAGCATTTCTTTTGCCTATGTTGTAATCATCTGTGTGAATTAAGGAGTGGTTTCATCTTTCACTATTGCCATTGTCATTGATCTTCTTTCTGAATGTCTACATTACTATGCAATTATTGTGGTCTTCCTTTTCACAAAAATGTTAAAGGGTATACTTCCCTAAGGAGAACCTCCGTTGAGTAGGCGAAGTACTAGAAGTGCATATTTCCTGCTCTTAGTAAAAGTTGATACCCAAGTACCTCGTCTACAGTTTTGCACGCATGGTGGGACCCTTGCATTTCTGTGAGAGGCCCTGAGCATAGTAAATAATCCTTTTTCATTATTTTTTTCCTATTGCATCTTGCAAGTAGGTACATGACCCACACACGAGGAGATAAGAAGCCTCTTTGTGTACAAAGGAGCCTTAAAAAGTCGGCCATATCTTTGAATAGTGAACCAACATCCCCTCTACCTCCTTTAAATTTATGCATTGATTTGGGTGCGACACCACTCTCAAAGGAGAATCGTAGGAGAACAGTATGCTTCTCCTGAGAGAGTTACTTGTTTGAGTTTTTCATTCCTTGGAGTACGTCTTCATATCCTTGTATTGATATGTGCGCTTCTTCATCTAGTGATGATCATTGTATCGGATGGTCTCTTGTATTGAAACTTTAGAGCATTTCTTTTCCCTATGTTGTAATCATCTGTGTGAACTAAGGAGTGGTTTCATCTTTCACTATTGCCATTGCCATTGATCTTCTTTCTGAATGTCTACATTACTGTGCAATTATTGTGATCTCCCTATTCACAGAAATTTTAAGGGTATACTTCCCTAAGGAGAACCTCCCTTGAGTAGGCGAAGTACTAGAAGTGCATATTTCCTACTCTTAGTAAATGTGGATACCCTAGTACCTCCTCTACTATATATATATATATATATATATATATATATATATATATATATATATATATATATATATATATATATATATATATATATATATATATATATATATATATATATATACACTACAATAGATGGATGGTATACCGAGGTTTTTACCGAGGAAAATGAACGCGGCTTTATTTGCCGCGACGCTGGTGTAAAGGTGAGTTTCCGCGTCGATACCAAAGATTCCGTATAGGCGTCGGTCTAGACGTCGGTAAAAGGGTCGATATATGCGTCGGTATATGCGTCGGTATAAACGTCGGTATATGCGTCGGTAACTAGTTTCTGCTGCATCGCCTCCTGGGTGTACCGACGGTTATTCCGATGACACTACAGGGAGACCGTCGCTTATACCGACGACCATACCTGCAAATTTTTTTTTGGGCAGAATGTTTTGTCTTTTGCTACAGCAACATTACCATGATGTTGCTGAACAAAAGACAATACACTCTGCTCAAAAAAAATCGAGTACATGTGATGTGTACTCTAATGACAACCGAAATATGATTTCAGGAAACAGAGTATTATTATACACAAAAGAGATCGATAATCAGAATGAACTATGAACCATAAACAAAAGAAGTTATATATTTCAATAATGAAGCATGTACAAGAGTGTGGCAAACCACTGTCATATATGACGCTTTTACAAAATGTGGCAAAGCAATGTATTGCCATATGGAAATCAAATACAAAATATTGGTCTTCCACTGCCATACACATGCAAAGAACGTTCCATATCAATAGTCCTGCAGCAAAGAACAATAATGGAATGAGATAAATTCACATGAAAATTACAAACAAGTAAAAACCAAGTTTATAAATTAAGTACCTCATCGCAAACGCTCCCATGAAACTACCGCACTGCATCCCTCCAAGTCCTGCAATAGTGCAGTCAACCCATGACTATATCCATAAGACTCCTCTGATCGTGTTGGAGGACGACCCATTGCCAGCTCTTGAAACATATATAAAAAGGTTAGAGAAATATATATGAGAAATTTAACACAAATAAATTCTATAAATGAAATGGTACTAACAAACTCATGACGCATCGTGTCATATCTGCCGCTGCCCAAATGTGATGGTCCAATCGTGTCTAGACGTGTGGCTGCGGCATTTTGCTGCTGGCGATATCGATCAGGAGTTTGCTGCTGCTCATCACGAATCATGTCCCACTCCTCAGCATCTAACCACACAGGCTTTGGTAAGCCTTCTCTGAATGCATTACAAGCCTTGGATCGTCGATGCGACATGACCTCACGTGCGGTATGCAGAATCCACTCTGAACTGACAATCGACTGTCCATCGGCTGGTCAGAACTCCTGGTAAATCGTCTGTGTGATATAATTCTTCTGATCTTTATCCTGTTCACTCCATTTCCGCATGATGGAGTGTCCAAACTGGATGGAGCAAAGCTGTCGTATGCCTGCACGCATTGCTTTGCCAGCCGCATACATCACCGAAGCTTCATCTCGGATACTATACACCTTGGAGTCATCATGGTCATGAGCATCCCAAGGTGTACGTGGTGTATTGCGTGGTGTACTGCGTGGTGTACTGTGTGGCGTACCTACATCTGAGGTACTCGTCCTAGGAGTAGAAGCGGGCAACACAACGTCCGTGGCACTGCCTCCACAACAACCGCCTCCTCCGCCTCCAGACCTACCTATAGATCCACTCCTAGAACCTCCTACCTTAGAGCGTGACCTCGATCTACGAGATGGGCCAGACCCTGTATCGCGCTGAGGCGTCGAACGCACATGTCTACTAGTAGATCCAGTAGGAGATGGCTGCAAAGATGGTCGTGGGGGAGTCACAAAGCTAGGAGACATACCTCCTATGGGAGTAGCACCACCCTCAGGAGTGACACCGACAGGAGTGACACCGGCAGGAGTGACACCGGCGGGAGTGAGGCCAGTCGGAGTGAGGCCGGCAGGAGTAAGGCCGCCACGAGTGAGGCCGGGAGGAGTGCTACTACGAGCGATCCAATACTGTGATGCAACGGCCATATAGGCAGGAGGAACCTGAGAGATGAACTCCAAAAGCTACTCCTCTGTCATGGACTGTGGAGTGACTGGAGGACTGTCTCCCATCGTGCTCTGTAATAAAAGAACTCAAATAATTAGCATGCGATAAGAAAAATAATATAGGAAATAAACAAAAAAAAAATCAAAAATTAGTACGTACAAGTCTTTTATTCAAAAGTCCTCTATTCTAGCATCCTCTTGAAGATCCCATGCACCGAGAATATCTATCTCTAAATTAATGGCTTCTAAATCGCTTGCTATGCTGGTTTCCTCCTCATCATTGTCTATTGCTTCGTCTTCTCGAACAATGACCTCTTCTTCAATGACCTCTTCTTTTGGAACAATGATCTCTTCCTCCTCAACTACCGAATGAATCTCTGAGTCCACTAGAGATGGACTTTCTTCTACATCTGCATTTTCAAAAATTTGTCTACTACGTGGAGCGACTTGTAAAACAAATAGCCACTCTGGGTCTTTTGAATCTGGTATAAAAACAACTTTCTCACAGTGTTCGGGAAGTACAAATGTATCCCTTTCATCTGTCCATAATCTTGTGGAGTCGACTTGAAGCAAACTGCTCTTATCTCGTCTCACTGTTGCGTTTCTTCCGGAGGTGACTACTTTGAACCATTTCACGTCAAAAACAAAGTAATCAAACTTTCTGAAAGATAGTTTCAAGATGTCTTGAATCACACCACAATAATCTAACTCGCCTTCTAGAGCATTATCATCTCTTGCACTCGCTCTACTTTTTTGCAAAAAATTCACCATCACTCCACTATCAAAAGTAGACCGGTTTTGATCGATTCGTGCGATTCGAAAGTGTCGTCCATGAGACCATAGTGCACCGTATTAGATATACTCCCAATCACATCCTTTTGCGAGTTCTTCTTCTTCTTAAGAGATATCTTCACCCGCTACCTTTGCTTGTTAAACTGCTGCATCTAGCCATCTGCTTGTTTGAAAAGGTGGGAGAGGTCAAAGATTTTCTGGAAGAGGCAAAAATCGAGTGGAACGATTTCTTCGAAACTGAGCTCTTTCCTTTGCGTTAGTTTCCTTGGCAAGTTCATACCTTTCTAACCACTTTTGCATAGGCTCAGAGTTAACTATGCAAAACTTCATTGCCTTCTCTCTGAAAGCTGCATCCATTTTTCTTTGCAATCCTTTACCTTGTGGTTCATCGCCCACGAGACAAACATCTTCATCATCGCTCCATAAGCGAGGCATTTCGGGATCTGATATACGTAGAAACTCAGTAATGAATACAAGAGATTCTTGTACAAGCCATCCCTCTGCCATGCTACCCTCTGGACGTGCTCTCTGTCGAACAAACCCTTTTAATGTCTTCATAAAGCGCTCTAAGAAGAACATCCATCGACTATGGACGGTTCCTGCTATTGTAACTTCATTTACTACATGAACCAGTAAATGAAGTTGAATAGTGAGAATACTTGTGGGAAAGTATTTCTCTACCATACAAACAGCCTCGATAGCATTGAGTTTCGCTATCTCTATGCTATCTCTATTTATCTCTTTACAAGATATCCACGGTACTAAAGAACTAATTTTATAAATGGTTTTTCGTACATCCTCTGAAAGACAATCTTTTAGGGCTACAGGGAGCACAAACTGTAAAAACTTGTGCCAATCATGAGACTTGAGTCCTGCAAGATCGTTGTTTCATGTGAAAGCAGTCTTTAGACATCTCATGCATCCAATAGGTGTACGAAACTCTGAAATTGTTTCCTTCACTTGTTGCTCTTCCATCCTGTGAAGCACCCAAGGAGATCTTGGTAACGATACTGTTCCGTTGGGCTTAATAATTGCCCACAACTATCGCATACGACCTCGCTCTTCTAGGTCGTCCCTTTGTGCTTTGCTTTCTTTCTTTTCGATCAAAGTTTTCCAAAGCATCTCTCCCATATTCTTGAAAATATGCATTGGGTCTACCAAATGATTGATCACCAATTCACTCCAATAAGGGAGTTCATGAAAAATGGACAACCGTTTCATGCCAGCAACTGGATTTTCTGAACCCCACAGTTGTTTCCAATCGCTAGCTTTCATTTGGTGTTGCGCTTGTCAAACAATTTGTCCTTCACGTAAAACATGCCCATCAGGCAAATATCTATGATGTCCTTCATAGACACTTTTACGTAGTGCTTTGGAATAGCGTGCTTCGAGTCGTGGTCCGCATAAAGGACAAGCATGGTAACCCGAAATCGATAAACCTGAACATTCACCATAACCAGGCCAATCATGCATTGTCCACATAAGTATGCCTTGCACTCGCACGTCTCGTCTTTTTATAGGTTGAGACATGTCACGCACATTGATCCCATCCCATAAAATGCGCAGTTCTTCTACAAGTGGTGCAAGATATACATCCATGTTTTTTACCTTATACTACCTGGTACAATAAGAGCTAATAATAAATGACCTTTCTTTGTGGCCAACCATGGTGGGATATTATAATTGACCAAACATACAGGCCATGTGCTCCATGAAGAACTGCGTAATCCAAATGGATTCACTCCATCCATAGCTAGGCCTAGACGTATGGACCGAGGCTCACTAGCAAACTCTGGCCACTTACTATCTATGTGCTTCCAAGCATTAGAGTCCGCTGGCACTCACATTACATTATCTGTAGACCTGCTCTTTGTATGCCATGTCATTAACTCAGCTATAGATTTGCATCTAAACATGTTCTTAATTCGTGGAATGATAGGAAAGTGGCGAAGAACCTTTGTGGGGATCGCTTCGCCTATAACGTCTTCTCTAAATCTATTTGCTCCACACTTTGGACATACGTGGAGATGCTCATACTCATTCCGAAAGAGAATGCAATCATTCGAACAAGCATGAATTTTCGTATAATCCATTCCAATGGACTGTAAAAGTTTTTTCGCATCTCCACGTTGTCGGGATGAAATCCTGCAGGGAGTGTGCACTGAGTTTTTTTTCAAAAGTTCATTATTTTTGAGTTTTTGTGTGATATTTCAATCGAGAGAGTGGTATATTTTGTACACATTTAGGCCGAATTATCTGATTGTGTGATGCATAAATAAATTTGAGATGTATGTTAGACGTGTGTGTAAAAATAACTGACATTTGACCCATAAAAACGTAGGTTTGACCCTTCAAAATCCCTGAAAACCTGAGTTTACCCCATGGAATCCGGGCTTGAACCCTTGGAAACCCTTGGAGTTTAGGCCGAAACTGTAAATAAACCCATGAATTGGCGAGTTTGAGATAATTGTGAGCAAACACCTAATTTTCCCGACCCAAAAACCTAGGGCAGACCCTTGGAAATGGCGGTTTCTGTAGGCCAAATCCTAAAAACCCATTAAAATATAAATGTCCAGTGTGAAGCCGAAACCATAGTTTATGGAAAAATTAAAATACCGCCAAAATTAGAAAGTTAATTGAGGAGGTGGGAACGTTCTAGAAGCAAGTCCAAAGAGGGGCCTATAAATAAGTGCTAATTCATTTGTTTAAACCTCACCCTATGGATCTTGCTCGTGGATTGTCTCCTCCAGGTTTATGCAGTTTCTGATTATCTGAAGTAAAGAGAAGGGAGGATATTGCAGAGGATACTTGAAGAAAAGAACGGACCGAAGTAAAGTTGGAAGAAAAGCTTGGACCGCGAAGACCGAAGCGGAATCCTGTGGGCGATTTCTCGCACTGTAGCAAGGGATCTATTTTACATCAGCCGGCCCGCACTGTAGCGGCGGCTTTCATATTGTATCATCGCACCGCACTGTAGCCGTTTTATTGTACCATCGGCCCGCACTGTAGCGGCCTGTTTGTATCACTCATTTTTATTGGAGTACTTCAGTTTCATTTTTCGTTGTATCGTTGGCTTCATCTGCATTCCGTGTATCACTGCGGTATCCGATCGTCTCTTTACGACGCCCACGGTCCCACGTCTCGACACTTCCGAGGGGCTAGGGGCCACACGTACGAGGATCGTGCACGCTCCGGAGAGCAGAGGCGAGGCGCCCAGCGCGCAGACGCCGCTCGCAAGATAGCGGGAACGGTGCACCAGAGCGGGGCCTGATCCAACCCCACGCGTCGGCTTCCCGCAATGACCTCCTTCTTCCCGACAACGTGTTGGAGGCATGTCATTGCCCTCTGGCAAAATTTGATCTTTAAGAAGCCTGCAATAAGCAACTAAAATGATATTAGTAAATGAAGTTATTGTGATACAACAAAGAAAGCCAAATTGTTCTCCACTTACCTGAACAATTCAGTGACACTACTATCTGACCATCCATAAATGGATTGCGGATTGAGCATCGCGAGTGAAGCACGTAGTACAGATATCTTTGCTCCATTGTAAAGTGGTAAACGAGGTAATCTTTGCATGTTCTCATATTCTTCATCAACTTCTGATCGTGTAATTTCTGTTGTGTCCATGAAACTCTCGTGGACATCTTCTTCACCATCATGATCTTCGTCCATCTCATAAAATGCTTCAAGCATCTCTTCCATATGTTCATTCTGTGCAATATTATTAGTGCTTGCTTCTACGTCTAAGTGCTTTTTTTCTCTCTTTTGTCCACGAGATGTTACCGGTGCAATGTCGTTTGGATCCATCTGCTCACCTGGGGGACCATGCGAATGATAGCGTAGGTTTTCCAGTCGACTCCTTTCAAAGGATCCATACTCTCTAACATCTGCAGTACAAATCCGTGGTTTTCGATAAATTTGATACTTGCACTATGTGCAAGGACATGCCATTCTCTGTTCAGGATCCGAAGAAGCCATCTGCTACAATATGGACATTTTAGAACATTTCTTTTTTTATTAAACCTAAAAATCTAACTCTTAAAGACTTAAATACTTAAATACCTAAAAAAACTTAAAATCCTAGTTTTAAAATCCTAATCTATATAGCTATCCTATTTTATCGATATATTCAGATTTTTTCTTGATTGATCCTATTTTATATATATATTTATTTATTTATTCAGATTTTTTTTCTCTTAATTAAGTTATATGTATGCCTAAACCCTAAAACCATAATTTTAAAGATCTCGACCTAAATTATGTATATTTCTATACACATGTGTATATACATGTATATATATACTATATGTGTATGTGTATGTGTGTATATATGTTATATACATGTTAAAACCCTAAAACCCTAATCCAAATGACCTAGAACTAAAACATGTATATATATGTATGCATGTGTATATATATGTTTATATGTATATATATGTGAATATAGATAGGTATATAAGTATGTGTGTTTGTGTATCTATATATTTATTTATATGTTCAGATTTTTTTCTTTACTTAATTATATTTAATTATATATATTTAATTAAATAATTTAAAACACTAGTTGTTTTTATATTTATTTATGTATATAATTATCTTATTTTATATATGTATTTATTTATATATTAAATTTTTTTTTTACGTAATCGTATTTTTATATATTTAATTTTATATATTTAATTATAAATATTTAATTAAATTATTTCAACACTAGTTCCTTTTATATTTATTTATGTATATAATTATCTTATTTTATATATATATATTTATTTATATATTTAGATTTTTTTTCCTTATGTTATCCTATTTTTATATATTTAATTTTATATATTTAATTATAAATATTTAATTAAATTATTTAAAACACTAGTTCTTTTTATATTTATTTATGTATATAATTATCTTATTTTATATATATATTTATTTATATATTCAGATTTTTTTTCCTTACGTAATCCTATTTTTATATAGTTAATTATATATATTTTTTTATATATTTAGATTTTTTTTTCCTTACGTAATCTTATTTCTATGTATTTAATTATATATATTTAATTATATATATTTAATTAAATTATTTAAAACACTAGTTCTTTTTATATCTATTTATGTATATAATTGTCTTATTTTATATATATATTTATTTATATATTCAGATTTTGTTTCCTTACGTAATCTTATTTTTATATATTTAGTTTTATATATTTAATTATAAATATTTAATTAAATTATTTAAAACACTAGTTCTTTTTATATTTATTTATGTATATTATTATCTTATTTTTTATATATATATTTCTTTATATATTCAGATTTATTTTCCTTATGTAATCCTATTTTTATATATTTAATTTTATATATTTAATTAAAACCCTAATCTTAAAATTCTAGATCTGAAATACTAAACCCTAAAACCCTAATCTTAAATATGTAGACCTAAAATATGTATATTTCTGTATACATGTGTCTATACATGTATATATGTATTACATGTGCATGTGTATGTGTGCATATATCTTATGTAGGTGTTATAAACCTAAAACCCTAATCTTAAAGATTTAAATCTAAAATATGTATATTTTTGTATGCATGTGTATCTACATGTATGTATGTATTATATGTATATGTGTGTTTGTGTATATATGTAATCTATGTATTAAAATCCTAAAACCCTAATCAGAAAGACTTAGACTTAAATCTGAAATACTAAACCCTAAAACCCTAATTTTAAATATGTAGACCTAAAATATGTATATTTCTGTATACATGTGTATATACATGTATATATGTATTACATGTGCATGTGTATGTGTGCATATATCTTATGTAGGTGTTATAACCCTAAAACCCTAATCTTAAAGATTTAAATCTAAAATATGTATATTTTTGTATGCATGTGTATCTACATGTATGTATGTATTATATGTATATGTGTGCTTGTGTATATATGTTATCAACGTATTAAAATCCTAAAACCCTAATCAGAAAGACTTGGACTTAAATATGAAATACTAAACCCTAAAACCCTAATCTTAAATATTTAGACCTAAAATATGTATATTTGTGTATACATGTGTATATACATGTATATATGTATTACATGTGTATGTGTATGTGTGCATATATGTTATGTAGGTGTTATAACCCTAAAACCCTAATCTTAAAGATTTAAATCTAAAATATGTATATTTTTGTATGCATGTGTATCTACATGTATGTATGTATTATATGTATATGTGTGTTTGTGTATATATGTTATCTATGTATTAAAATCCTAAAACCCTAATCAGAAAGACTTATACTTAAATCTAAAATACTAAACCCTAAAACCCTAATCTTAAATATCTAGACCTAAAATATGTATATTTCTGTATACATGTGTATATACATGTATATATGTATTATATGTGTATGTGTATGTGTGCATATATGTTATGTAGGTGTTATAACCCTAAAACCTTAATCTTAAAGATTTAAATCTAAAATATGTATATTTCTGTATGCATGTGTATCTACATGTATGTATGTATTATATGTGTATGTATGTTTATGTATATATGTTATCTACGTATTAAAATCCTAAAACCCTAATGAGAAAGACTTAGACTTAAATCTGAAATACTAAACCCTAAAACCTTAATCTTAAATATCTAGACCTAAAACCCTAAAACCCTAATCTTAAATATTTAACCCTAAAACCCTAATCCTATTTAAAGCCCTAAAACTCTAATCTTAAATATTTAACCCTAAAACCCTAATCCTATTTTTATATATTTGATGTAAAACAAAAACTTCAAAGAGGGAAGACTTGCAAGAATAACGTCAGCATGGTTGTAAAGTGGTGGATGCAAATGCTCCATATGTAAGCACCGTGCAGAATCCAACAAGATTATCCTAAGAATTTAATAGCTTATACGAACCTCACCTGCACACATATATATATATATATATATATATATATATATATATATATATATATATATATATATATATATATATATATATATATATATATATATATATATAGAGAGAGAGAGAGAGAGAGAGAGAGAGAGAGAGAGAGAGAGAGAGAGAGAGAGAGAGAGAGAGAGAAAGAGATAAAAGTTGCCAGGATCGATTGGAGCTCAAGCCTTTCACGAGGGAAGAATTGCTAGAACAAGGTCAACATGCTTGCAAAGTAGTGGATGTAGAAGCTCCATATGTAAGCACCGTGCAGAATCCAACAAGATTATCCTAAGAATTAAATAGCTTATGCGAAGTTCACCTGCACATGCAAAGATCTTGGGCATCTTGGTCTGTATTTCTGGCTTTATATGCTGAAAGTGGTCTTCCTTCAAATGAGGAAATGGTAGAGTTGCTCCCCATGCTCCTGAATGAGGGCTGTGTTTCTAGCGATGAAAACGAGGTTTCTTGCATAGGATGGGCCATTGACATGGGTTTTTCTAGAAGACAAGGAAATCACGCGTCCTTAACCGAAGCTATGACCCGAGTAGTTTTGACTGGCTAGTAAGCATAAAGAAGAAAACTCTAGCGATAAAAAGAACGATCACAATATGAGAGGACTTGAAGAAAGCGATCCATTTGATTTTATGGGAGGCTGAATCGAATGCGAGAATTCTTATAGGGGGTTTGATAGAGCTTATGTTTAGGATTAAAGCGTGAAACATTCATCACCTGCATTTGTATGGATGTATTTGAATATATTTGCATGTGAGCATCAGATGTAAACATGTGCGTGTCTGTCTATATATGTGTATCTGACATCTGAAAGTGTTTTAATCTGTGATTTTTTTTTCTTTTAGTGTTCCTATGTATGCTTTTTAACATGCATGTTGAGTATATGTATATGCAAATGTAGTAAACGTGCATGCTCTTTCACGTTGTTATGGGCTAAAACTCATGTGCTATATGCAATTGATACAAATAAAATATGTTCGTGTGTGAAAAGTTATAAGCACAGCTCGGAGAATTATAAAAAAAGAGAAATGTATATGAGGTAAAAAAGTGAGAAACATGGAGGTTAAAAACAAAATGAACACGGTCGAAGAGAAGTTTCGGCTGAATAGATGATTTGCATATAGAAAAGTGAAAAAATTTATAGTTCAATCATGGAACGAGTTCGATAGATATGATCTACAACCTCGTGATTCATTCTATACAAATGCATATATAAACTGTAAAGAAATATTTCGGGATAGTATCTATATGCATAAAGAGATTTCATTAATGCTTTTTCATGTTTCATAACTCATTACCACATAACATGGGCTTGATTATAGAAATTCAATTAATTGCTATCTTTTCGGGCTTAACATCATTGTTAGTATTATTGCTAGAATTCTACAGAATAATTCCAATGAGCAACCCCTTGTCGGCTATTAGAATTGATTATATGCTTAAGCACACATCACCCAACATGATTCTTTTAAGAAAAAGGCAATGAATGATTAGAATGATGAAAGGATGCATTAGAAAAGTAGTCGATATTATACCATTATTATGAAGGTTTACACATGTCTGCTCAAGACAAAACACACATGAATATTTAAAAGGCGTTGTAAGGATGGAATTTCTTCCTAAGACTTCATCGTAACAATAGATCCATCTTTCAAAAGAGGGAAAGAAGTAAAGGAGTGGGATCATCTCAATACTTTTTGAATTCTTCAGAGTGAACAAGGAGTATGACATGTACAAGAGGACCTAAAGAGAGTCTGATTGATGGAAGCAAGAGAAATTTGATCAAAGCTTCATTACTGAAGGAGGAATGGAAGAGGAAACTAGTAAAAGACACATATATTATCGAGCTCATGATAACTTGGATTCCATACCAACAGAGACATGCGAAAATCAGGTAAGCTCTGACTGAGTTCTTACGATTAAACAGAAGAGAACCATACGACAATCTTCCCATACAAGATGCGATCATAGTTAAGGTTTAAATCCACTTGCTCAATGTACATTTTTGACGTCCCACGCTAGGGGATGAGAAAGAGTATGTCATTTCTCTTCAGTATTCATGTAACGAAATCTTAAGTAACCCTTGAAGCCGTTGATATTGAATGTGTCTATAAGCTTCACTTCATTTAGACATGTATGGCTGATGCTTTCTCTAAAAGTGTACATCTCCTATGTATCTCTTCGGCCCTCCGGGTTGTTCTCATGTAAGGGTTAATAAAATAAGAATCCTGTATCCTGCTCAATTCTTTAGTTTCATATAACTTACTTTCTATCATCTTGGATTAATGCATGCGTTGTGCCATCTCACTATGCCTCGCGGACAACTTCATGATTGTATCCCCTTCAGGAGAGCATTTATTGATAGTTATTTTAATATAATTATTGGGTCTACATTGATATCAATTACTCTATTGATTCTCGTGCATCTGGAAGTCCTATAGATCAATGAACCGTGGTATATCATTCAAACGTTTCTTATTTATTTGTGATGAAGTATCCGCAGAAACGCATCATGATACCAGATATCAGAAGATCCTAGCGTCTCAAATAATCCTATTGTAAGCTCGATTGAACTGCACATATATAAAGCTATTGTTGTACATAGATCTCTAGATGTAAAATTTATAGAAAATTATTTTGCTTATATTAGCATATACGTGGATCGTTTGACTATTGGAGGCGATAATGATGAAGATATTCCACTTATTAAGAAAAGCTGTCACATAGGGATTAGCTTATCTGATTTTGGAATATCAAATTATTTACTTGGAGCTCAGATTTTTTTAAGAAAGGTTCTTGTATAGGTTTCAGAATAAAAATACAATCCTTACGCACGTAATAAGTTGGGTATGGGAAAATTAACAGAAGTTGGAAATACAATTAAAACGAATGTAAACTCCAATGTGATTGATAAGATGTATTTAAGTATGTGAATTTGTATATATCTCTTCTTGTTAGCTAAAGTATTCTACAATCACATGGAAAAATATTTATTTTGAAGTTTACATGCCCTCACAATTCATGCCTAATCAGATTGATGAACATTGGAATGCAAGCAAAAGAGGGATTCCTTAGTTGAATTAACTCTTAAGGATGGTTTATTAGATTCATATGGCTCTCATCTCGTTTTGAAATCATTTTGTGATGAATACTGGGCGAGACATAATGTTTCGAATTGTTTTCCGTTTGATAGTGCCTATTTATCTTTGGATACTGAGCATAGCCCTATTGCCTCTGAGTGTTGTCATTTGGAGGATGTCACTGATGATGACCCGCTCACTGTTGACGATGCACTCTCAGGCCTTGATGCTCTCGCATGGCACCAAGCTATGGAAAATGAATATCAATCCCTGCTAAGGAATAACACATGGACACTCGTTCCCTTACCACCTAATCGTAAACCCATAGCTTGTAGATGGTTCCTACGTTGCAAATACCATCCTGATGGTACTGTTGCCCGCTTTAAAGCCCGTCTTGTGGCTCGTGGATACTCACAAGTTCCCGGCCTTGATTTCTCTGAAACCTTTTCTCCTGTCATTCGCCTCACTTCCTTAAGGATTTTTTTGCTCTTGCTGTAGAATTTAACCTAGAACTTGAACACCTTGACATCCAAACAGCCTTCATCCATGGGGATTTACCTGAGGAGATTTATATGAATCAACCTGATAAGTTTATCTCCACTGAACATCCTGATTACGTATGTCAGCTTCATAGGTCTCTCTATGGGCTTAAGCAATCCCCTCGACAGTGGTTTCATAAATTTAATCACTTTATGATAACCCATGGCTATAGTCGCCTTCGAGCTGAGCCTAATATCTATACCCGTCATTCAGAGTCTCATCTACTAATAGTAGCCTTATATGTTGATGACATAGCCATCCTTGGCTCCGTCCAACAAGACATTGATGGTGCCAAACGCGAGCTTGCAAGCGCATTTGCTATCACGGACCTTGGGCCTCTCACATATTTCTTGGGGATGCACATTGTTCGCAATCGTTCCAAAGGTTCATTATGTCTTCATCAAACAAAGTATGCGAATGAACTTCTTCATGCTTATGGCTTTGAGAACATTAAGCCTATCTCCACACCTTTAGCCCTCAAAGTCCACTATGAGGATGACTTTAATGTTACCCAAAGTCCTTCTTCCTCTACACCGACACCCTCTGTACTTGCATTAGTTCGCCCTTTACTTGGGAAATTCCGATATCTTGTCCCTTGTACCCGCACTGACTTGTGTTTTATTATCAACTACTTGTCGCGTTTTATGCATAATCCGACTCTTAGTCATTGGCATTCGCTTAAGCGTTGTATCCGTTATTTGCAATTCACTAAATATCATGGCATTTGTTTCCAACGATCTGATGTGGTACACCCACCTTTAGATTTGCAATTCACTAAATATCATGGCATTTGTTTCCAACGATCTGATGTGGTACACCCACCTTTACAACTTCTAGGGTGGTCAGATTCTGATTGGCGGGGGGAGATTAGTTCACGAAAATCTACTTCTGGTTGCGTCTTTACTTTGGCAGGGGGAGCCATCAGTTGGTTCTCTAAGAAGCAAACTACAGTTGGCCTTTCCTCAGCTGAGGCCAAGTTCATGGCGCTCGCATTGACAACCAAAGAAAGTTTATGGATTCAAGCATTATTGCAAGAGTTACTCCCAGACAAGCGCTTTCCATTGAAGATTTTCTGCGACAACCAATCCTGCATTCACTTGGCCAGCAACTTGAAGCACTCGGAGAAAACCAAACATGTGGATCTTAAATACCATTTCACAAGAGAACTGGTCGAGCACAAGAAGCTGCAGTTGTCATATACTTCTACCCACTTGATGTGGGCTGACATGTTAACCAAGCCATTAAGCACTGAGAAATTTTTGCAATGTTGTAAACATGTAGGAATGTCTAATTCTTCCCGTATCAACAACTCCTCGTGTTGAAGTTAAGGGGGAGTGTTGGCCGGACGGATTAACTCCAACACGGCTGACACGTGGTTACACGTTGGCAGACATGTATGCTTATGGGCACGACCCATTACAAGCGTCGTAACAGATCAAGAAACGTTGCTCACCCACGTTGTATAAAGAAACTACTTGTATTACTAAAAACAATTGTTCATGCGTAATCTGTCTCTTATGATCGTGCGAGTCTCTGTGTAATTATCTTTCCACAGGTTGAGTAAAAGGCTGTAGAGTAATTGCTGCGAACTGGGCAGGTTCTGCTCCAAAACTTCCTTTCGCATAGTGGTGTTCTTGAGAGGAGATTTTCTTTCTGGTTGTTTTTTTTGTGATCGCGCTTTCTACAATCTGCATAGCTCAAGCTTGTATAGTCAACCATGTCACCCCCCTCAAGCTGAGAAATGCAGCACATGAGAATTCCTGGGTCAAAAGGCTCATAGTTGAAATCTTTTCTTGACATTATGAGAGCACGATGGTTGCTGGAGGAAACTAGGAAACTGTTGAGATCGGCATGATTTGTGGCGTGAAACCTGTAGATAACTTGAAAGGTCCGATTAGAAAAGTGTTGCACTCCGATGTGAGGGCATATCTGCACGTCAGGTACTTGTTGGCGAAGAGATTTAGTTATGTTGTAGAAAAAGGGCAAGGAACAGTCTTGCATATAGGGAACTTGAGACGTCAGCAGGTTTCGTTGCTCAGGTGCATACATAAGTGGATGAAGCACAAGAAACTGCAGTAAAGGCCATTGTTGTTGAAGATGTGAGAGAGACCATAGTTGGCATAGCTTCTGTTCTTGATGCACAGGATGAAAATGACTCTGTTGTCGTTGCAGAAGATTTGGGGTGGTATGAGGAGGATATATGTTGGTGATGTGTACTTCAACACGTAGATTAGAAGAGGTTTGGTTCAAGAGTAGAGAGACATGTGGTCGCATGAGAACTGAGGCATGGGTAGTGTGCCAGTGAGGGCTTACCGGCAGAGATGAGGAATTCACTTCCGTTGATGGGGAGGACAAGGTTGGACATCTTGCTGCGAAAAATCGCAAATTGGAGTGCTCACAGGAGAAAGCATGCATCGTTGGATTGTTACCCTTGAGAAAAACGTCGGGAATGTGTTGATGGTTCGCCACCATACGTTGTGGCGCTTCTGGAGAAGGCCCAGGTTGTCGAAGAGGGGAGAGGAATAGGAGCGGGTTAGCGGTATAGAGAGGGTGCTTATTTGCAGAACCTGAAGGAGCTTCGAGAGAGCGCCTGAAGAGAGGAAGCTCTGCATTGGAGGCCAGACCATATGTGCGTCCATGGGAGGCAACATGAAGAGGACATCTCCTGAAGGTAGTGGGCTGCTTTGCAGCTTCGCACGAGCAAGAGGCGCACTACATTTTTATGTAGAACATCTCCTGAAGATATATATAGAGAGAGAGAGAGAGATAAAAAAGTTGCCAGGATCGATTGGAGCTCAAGCCTTTCACGAGGAAAGAATTGCTAGAGTAACGTCAGCATGCTTGTAAAGTGGTGGATACAGATGCTCCATATGTAAGCACCGTGCACAATGCAACAAGATTATCCTAAGAATTTAATAGCTTATACGAACCTTACCTGCACATGCAAAGATCTGGGGCATCTTGGTCTGTATTTCTGACTGGAAGCATATAAAAATATGCTGAACGCGCTCTTCCTTCAAATGTGGAAATGGTAGAGTTCCTTCCCATGCTGCTGAATGAGGGCTCTGTTTCTAGCGATGAAAACGAGGTTTCTTGCAGAGGATGGGCCATTGACATGGGTTTTTCTAGAAGACAAGGAAATCTCGCGTCCATAAGCGTAGCTATGACCCGAGTAGTTTTGACTCGCTAGTAAGCATAAAGAAGAAAACTCTAGCGATAAAAAGAACGACCACAATATGAGAGGACTTGGAGAAGGAGATCCATTTGATTTTATGGGAGGCTGAAATCTAATGCGAGGAATTCTTATCGAGGTTTGATAGAGCTTATGTTTAGGATTAAAGCGTTAAACATTCATCACCTGCATTTGTATGATGTATGTGAATATATTTGCATGTGAGCATCAGATGTTAACATGTGCGTGTCTGTCTATATATGTGTATCTGACATCTGAATATGTTTTAATCTGTGATTTTTTTTCTTTTAGTGTTCCTATGTATGCTTTTAACAATGTTGCGTATATGTATATGCGTAATGTAGATAAATGTGAATGCTCTTGCACCTTATATTGAGCTAAAACTCATGTGCTATATGCAGTTGCTTAAAAATAAAATATGGTCATGTGTGAAAAGTTATAAGCAGAGCTCAAAGAATTATAAAACTAGAGAAATGTATATGAGATAAAAAAGTGAGAAACATGGAGGTTGAAAAAAAAATGAACACGGTCGAAGAGAAGTTTCATCTGAATAGATGATTTGCAAATAGAAAAGTGAAGAAATTTATAGTTCAATCATGGAACGAGTTCGATAGATATGATATAGAACTTCTTGATTCATTCTACACAAATGCATATAGAAATGGATCTTCATAAAAAACAACAAACATGTGATGTTCTCTTTACAATTCGCTTCTTTATCTGAAAGTTTAATGAAAATAGGCTCCTTTTTTAGTAACTTGTACATGAACAAGAAACTCACCTCCTAAGAGGTTTAATTCATTCATACGTTAAAGAAGATGAACAAGCAGTGGAGGGTATAACGTCTTTTCGGGGAATGAAATAGAATAGCAAATCAATATATACTTTCCTGGTTAAGAATTGAATATATATGCATTCCTAGAAAATTTCATTATCATAAACTGTAAATAAATATTTCGAGGTAGTATCAATATACATAAAGAGAGATCATTAATGCTTTTTCATGTCTCATAACTTATAACTTCATAACATGGGCTTGAGTATAGAAATTCAAATAATTGCTATCTATTTGGGCTTTACATCATTGATAGTACTATTGCTAGAATTCTACAGAATAATTCCGATGAGCAACCCCTTGTCCGCTATTAGAATTGATTATATGCTTAAGCACACATCACGCAACATAATTCTTTTAAGACAAGGGCAATGAATGATTAAAATGATGGAAAGATCCATTAGGAAAGTAGTGGATAATATACCATTATTATGAATGTTTACACATGTCTGCTCAAGACAAAACACATATGATTATTTAAAAGGCCTTCTAAGGATTGATTTTGTTCCTAAAACGTCATAGTAACAATAGATTTATCTTTCAAAAGAATGCAACAAGTAAAGGAGTGGGATCATCTCAATACTTTTCGAATTCTTGAGAGTGCATCAGGACTATGACATGTACAAGAGGACCTAAAGAGAGTCTGATTGATGGAAGCAAGAGAAATTTGATCAAAGCTTCAATACTGAAGGAGACATGGAAGAGGAAGCTAGGCAAAGACACATAGATTATCGAGCTTACGATAATCTACATTGATATCGATTCTTCTATTGATTCTCGTGCATCTGGAAGTCCTATAAATCAATGACCTTTGGTATATCATTCAACCGTTTGTTATTTGATTGTGATGAAGTATCCGCAGAAACGCATCATGATACAAGATATCAAATCGTCATATTGTCAGCTCGATTGAACTGCACATATATAAAGCTGTTGTTGTACGTAGATCTCTACATGTAAAATTTATAGAAAATTATTTTGCTTATATTAGCATATACGTGGATCGTTTGACCATTGGAGTCGATAATGATGAAGATATTGCACTTATTGAGAAAAACTGTCACATACAGATTAGCTTATCTGATCTTGGAATATCAAACTATTTACTTGGAGCTGAGGTTTTTTTAAGAAAGGTGCTTTTATAGGTTTCAAAATAAAAATACAATCCTTACGTACGTAATAAGTTGGGTATGGGAAAATTAACAGAAGTTGCAAATCCAATTACAACGAATGTAAACTCTTATGTGATTGATAAGATGTATTTAAATATGTGAATTTGTATACATCTCTTCTTGTTCGCTAAATTATTCTACAATCAGATGGAAAAGTATTTAAATTTGAAGTTTACATGCCCTCACAATTCATGCCTAATCTGATTGATGTACATTGGGATGCAAGCAAAAGAGTGATTGCTTAGCTGAATTCACTCTTAAGCATGGTTAATTAGATTCATATGGAGTAGCAACACATTTTGTACTATTCTTTTGCATCTAACTCTAGAGATGATAGCCATTCAATCCCAAAGAAATCTACGTGGACACCCCAAAATTCGGGCGAAATGGTTGACAATAAGAGCACTATTTTTCTTTTTTCTATTTTTCACTCTACGATTGCTATCAATCATGTATCGAATTAATTATTTTTCTTGCTTTTTCTTAAGAAGTATAGACATTGAAACCAATATTGACAAAGCTTAGGATCCCCTCAAGTGGGAACTCATTCTTCAATCCCAAAAAGATCTCGGCTGTGGACCTACATTAATCAAGAAAATCACAAGACTTATGGGAAATGTCTCGGCTTAGTTCAATTGTAGCGTCCATTCACTTCCAATCAGATTAAAGCAGTCTATTTGAAAGGGTTTCCCCCTAGCTCCACTTCCTTTTCCTATTCCCATTGACGGCCTTACGTGCTTGCTTAACCATCATGCACATCTTGGGCACGTGCATGGTCTATTGCTTCTCCAAAACAATAGCACGATTATAATGATAGTATTAATAGAATATCTTAATGATTTTGTGTATAATGATATTAATAGTATTGTGATGCTTCGGCAATGTCTTATTGCTTTTTGCTTTTCTTCTATTTCTAGAATAAATAAATAAAAAATAGCTTTCAAGGCTATTAATTCATACCTTGTGAAGTTTGTGGTTAACCAATGATATCACGAACTCTCGAGTGGAAAAACCATCAATCTACTCAGAATTCCCATGGGTTTTGATATTTCCATTGGTTAGTGGTGCAAGTAGCTTCTCCGCAAAGCATCAAAATGAGCTTCCTTACGATAAGGGCATTCAAATAAACTTGTTGAGATACAATGGTGATGAAGAACTTTCTTCTTTCATTGATTATCTAGTTTTTGGCTTGTTGGAGACGAAAAGACAAACATTTACTTAAATTTCAAAGTACTTACAAAACATTCCTTCAGATAGGAGATCCCAATAGGAGAGATATGCCCAAAATCAAATAGTCCCTTTGTGATAGCTAGAAAGATAGGAGATCCCAATAGGAGAGATATGCCCAAAATCAATTAGTCCATTTGTGATAGCTAGAAAGATTTGTGTGGGTTTGCATATTCTAGATATTGTGGGGGGAGGGGGGGGGGGGGGGTAGAAGATCAAATCATTGCCAAGTGGTTGATCATGTAAAAGAATATATAATTTTAATAAGTCCCCTCCCTTAAGACACTATAGGATTTTTAAGTTCAATAATAACAAGATCAAAAGTAAGTGGACCACCCACCACGGTGATTACGAGTTCATAAATCTCCTCCATAACTGTGTCTAAAGCGGAGGTTTTGTATCAAACTCTCTAAATCACATTTGTCGCACCTTTGGGTTCTCCTATCCATGCTCAATATGATATGGGAGACCCCAAGGCACTATGGCCCTTCGTTGTACAATTTTTTTTTTTTTTAAGTTCAAGCAAGGAAGTCTAGGTCTCAACGAAACTTTCTCGTTTAAGAAAAAAATAAGTATTCCGGACATTTCCTTTTTTTATTTTTAAGCTTTTCCGCACCATTCCTTTGTTGACTCTTCTTTCGAATTTCCCGCTCGTAGCCTTACAAGATTCTGATCTTTTAAACTTCAGATGAACATATTCACGCAAATGCATATACACGTATGCATGTATAATTACACACACACGTATGCGATAGATTAGCGCACACATGTATAATTGCACATAAGCATGAGAGTCAATTAGTACTATACACACACACACATATATATATATATATATATATATATATATATATATATATATATATATATATATATATACACACACACACAACACGTCGTAAATATACTTATATGCACAGACGAACATGGAACTTAGTATGTCTGTGCATGCATGCGTGGTTGTTACTTACGGTGTATATATGTATGTGCGTGGTTGGGTGTATATATGTAAATGTACGTTACTTACGGTGTATATATGCATACCAACACACCTACTTCAAATCCCTGCGCACAGTTGCTCATAAAAACACCTGCAATCATGAAGCTAATGGTAAAAATGACATTTTCCCCACTGTCATCCGATCGAATATTTGCTATTAGTGTTCAAAATTATGAGACAATGAATGATCTTATGCCCCTTGTTTATAAAATTCTCAGGAAAGAGTGTTCGTATGTACAAGTTGCTTAATAGATTCGTCCACCAAGAAGCCATAGAACAAACTTATTCAAATACGCATACGTGGCTGAGGTATTAAATCTCATATCAAAAGCTTTTCTTATTGAATATTATGTACGTTCATGCACTATCCATAAAAAAGCTATAACATTTGGTAGGTTTTCTACATGTATGCTGCAAACAAACTAGGATTTGTTTATTGTAGAGCTAACAAAATGCGGTCAACATTCCTTTCTGTGAGCATAATATTTTGATACTACACTGTATTACCAGCCTTTGGGATTAATCAAACGTTCCTTTACCTTATTCCCTGGAGCAGCATTATTTCGGAAACATTTTCACCTTTTTCTATAGATCATTCGAAAGATGACAATTCGCCATATTTAATCTGTAGAATCATAAATATAAATTCCAACATCAACCCATTTTTATAATCAATAGATTATGAACTTTTCTTTTCATGAATTTTCGTGGCTAAAATAATTGAAATGAAACTAGTATGGACTTCAATGAGCCGTAGGTCCACGGATGAGAGGAAAATTCAATGTATGCGGCCTAATATATTAAAGCAAAACATCACTCAGAGAAGAACTGTTCAACCTAAATCTGTTCTTCATTATTCACTGTCTCCTTTTTCTTTAACTGCCTTCACTTTGAAATCAATATTATCCTGTTAGTATGAAAATATCAAAACTGTAATGTTCGCCCTTTATAATAGTTAAAACAAAGTGTAATGTTTTTGGTAATCGTTAAAACAATATCGATCTTAATACAGAAGAGCTTTAAATGAAGGGAACAGTACAAGAAGAAGACTAAAAATTTTTAAAAAGAAGAATAAAAAATGGGCGATTTTAATAAGTGAATTAATGAAATCATCCGATTACATCCTAAGTAAATGTGATGGCACATAAGTTCAAACTGCACTATACACAAACATATACATAAACATATACACAAACACTATACATCCTACGTAAATGTGATGGCACAAAAGTGGAAAATGCACTATACACAAACACATGCATTGCAGAGAACTCATGTGTTTATACTTACAGGTGATGAGAAATGTACTATGAACAAAGAAAATTACAAACCCGCATTAGAAAATTAAATAAGAGAACTTTGATTTGGAATACTTTCCTTAGACGAAGCTGCTTATATTTGAGTAGCCCAATTCCTCTGTCCATCTTTGTATAGGAGTGCACAACTATGTTGCGACAGACAAGACATTATCATGTGCGGAACTGATCCATCGATCGACGATAGATGCATACATCATCAAAGATACTCAAATTTAAAACACTTAAATCATATACTAAATCAAAAGCATCTTTTGTTTTGGAACGCCATATTCATCTTTGGTTTTGCGGAAGAATCCACCACTTGTCATCCAATTTTAACATAGCTCAGCTGTATTTTCCTTCAATCACTTTCCTTTGATCAAAGTGATAGAGAACTTGAATAGGTTTTCAGCTTGCATGATACAATAAAAATTTATCATCATGATACTATGGACATTTTCATAATAGATAACTTTCTTTTAATTTATGTACATGTGCATTTTCGAGCACATACTTGATCGATTTTGCTTTGTATATAATTCGTGTAATATATTTATGTTTGGATTTTGCGTTACAAAACATAATTAACGATTGCTTTGTAGAATTTCACCAAACACGTAATTTTCCTAGTGAGATTTCCAATCATATCTTCATTTCAGTACTTAGTATACATGGATGAAATTTTCTTTCATAAAGTAGTCGAAAGTTTCATGTTTCCTTTCCCTACTGCAAAATTGGTCTAACTATATCCATATGTACCTTCCATGGTTTATGCATAAAGTGTCTCACATTTATACTAAGGAGGAAACTTAAATCTAGTGCAATTGTTGCATTTAAAGAAAACTATAATCTTCCTATGGATCTCTGTAGTGTATACGTAATTTATCATCCACAAATTTTACGTTGGCAACGATTCATGTAAAGGCAATCATTCCAACCGCTTGAAGCATTCTGAGGATGTAATGACATTTTGTAAACCATACGCCTTCTTGCATGGTATATTGCCTATTCAAAGAATATTTTAAGCTCTCCCACATCCTATTTCTGAATTTTATTGTAGCACCGCACGATCCTCTCTGTCTCTCTCCCCCCTCTTCCCCCCGCACCCACGAGCCCCACAAACCCAGCCCCTCACCACCCCTCCCTCCTCCAGAGCCCCCGTGGCCCCCTCCCTCCCTCTCTCTCTCTCTCTCTCTCTCTCTCTCCCCTCTCTACACACACAGACACTCTCTCTCAGCTTAGCTCTCACATCTTGGTAAGTGCTACGCGTACTGTTAGCATTTGTGTTTCTCTATGCTTTAGGGTTTCTAATTTCTCTTTTTGTTGATTTTGCGGAAGTTTGTTGGCATCGATTGTTTGGAATTGGACGAGAGATGACCTACATTACGCTTTGACGACAATGATTCAAAGAGATACATACTTGTAAGTGATTCTTTTATTCGCTATCGATAGAGAGAGAAGGAGAGAGAGAGAGAGAGAGAGAGAGAAAGAGAGAGAGAGAGAGAGAGAGAGAGAGAGAGAGAGAAATAAAGAGAGAGAGAAGAGAAAGGAAGATACACATTAATTTACACATGCATACATACACACATACATGTACACACATGCATGCTTACATACACACACCTATACACACACCTATACACACATGCATGCTTACATACACACACACACACATATACACATATGCATGCATACACACACACATAAATTTACACACATGCATACATACACACACATGCATACACACATACATACACACACATATATACACATATGCATACATACACATACACACACACACATATACACACATACATACACACACGCATATATACACACATATACACACATGCATGCATACATACACACACATATACCGGCATGCATGCATACACACATATATACACACATGCATACATACACATATATACACACATGCATGTATACATACACACACATTTATACACATGCATACACATACACACACATACACATACATGCATGCATACATACACACACGTACACACACATGCACACACGTGCATGCCTACATACACACACATACACATACACACAGATGTATACACATGTATACATACACACACACATGTACACATGCATACATACACACACATATATACACACATGCATACATACACACATATAATCCTATTTTTATTTTGAAGTTCTTGTTTTACATCAAATATATAAAAATAGGATTAGGGTTTTAGGGTTAAATATTTAAGATTAGGGTTTTAGGGTTTTAAATAGGATTAGGGTTTTAGGATTAAATATTTAGGATTAGGGTTTAAGGGTTTTAGGTCTAGATATTTAAGATTAAGGTTTTAGGGTTTAGTATTTCAAATTTAAGTCTAAGTCTTTCTGATTAGGGTTTTAGGATTTTAATACGTAGATAACATATATACACAAACACATATATACATATAATACATACATAAATGTAGATACACATGCATACAAAAATAGACATATTTTAGATTTAAATCTTTAAGATTAGGGTTTTAGGGTTATAACACCTACATAACATATATGTACACATACACATATAATACATATATACATGTATATACACATGTATAGAGAAATATACATATTTTAGGTCTAGATATACATATTTTAGGTCTAGATATACATGTATACAGAAATATAGATATTTTAGGTCTGTATACATGTATATACACATGTATACAGAAATATACATATTTTAGGTCTAGATATTTAAGATTAGGGTTTTAGGGTTTAGTATTTTAGATTTAAGTCTAAGTCTTTATGATTAGGGTTTTAAGATTTTAATATGTAGGTAACATATATACACAAGCACACATATACATATAATACATACATACATGTAGATACACATGCATACAAAATATACATATTTTAGATTTAAATCTTTAAGATTAGGGTTTTAGGGTTATAACACCTACATTAGATATATGCACACATATACATGCACATGTAATACATATATACATGTATATACACATGTATACAAAAATATACATATTTTAGGTCTACATATTTAAGATTAGGGTTTTAGGGTTTAGTATTTCAGATTTAAGTCTAAGTCTTTCTGATTAGGGTTTTAGGATTTTAATACGTAGATTACATATATACACAAACACACATATACATATAATACATACATACATACATGTAGATACACATGCATACAAAAATATACATATTTTAGATTTAAATCTTTAAGATTAGGGTTTTAGGTTTATAACACCTACATAAGATATATACACACATACACATGCACATGTAATACATATATACATGTACATACACATGTATACAGAAATATACATATTTTAGCTCTACATATTTAAGATTAGGGTTTTAGGGTTTAGTATTTCAGATCTAGAATTTAAAGATTAGGATTTTAATTAAATATATATAATTAAATATATAAAATTAAATATATAAAAATAGGATTACGTAAGGAAAGAAAATCTGAATATATGACTAAATATATATATAAAATAAGATAATTATATACATAAATAAATATAAAAAGAATTAGTGTTTTAAATAATTTACTTAAATATTTATAATTAAATATATAAAAATAGGATTACGTAAGGAAAAAAATCTGAATATATAAATAAATATATATATATAAAATAAGATAATTATATACATAAATAAATATAAAAAGAACTAGTGTTTAAAATAATTTAATTAAATATTTATAATTAAATATGTAAAATTAAATATATAAAAATAGGATTACGTAAGGAAAAAAAATCTGAATATATATGAATAAATATATATATAAAATAAATTAATTATATACATAAATAAATATAAAAAGAAGTAGTGTTTTAAATAATTTAATTAAATATTTATAATTAAGTATATAAAAATAGGATTACGTAAGAAAAAAAATCTGAATATATAAATAAATAAATATATATATAAACTAAGATAACTATATACATAAATAAATATAAAAAGAACTAGTGTTTTAAATTATTTAATTAAATATATATAATTAAATATAATTAAGTAAAGAAAAAATCTAAATATATAAATAAATATATAAATACACAAACACACATACTTATATACCTATCTATATTCACATATATATACATATACACATATATATACACATGCATACATATATATACATGTTTTAGTTCTACGTCATTTGGATTAGGGTTTTAGGGTTTTAACACGTCCATAACATATATACACACATACACATACACATATAATACATATATACATGTATATACACATGTGTATAGAAATATACATAATTTATGTCTAGATCTTTAAAATTAGGGTTTTAAGGTTTAGGCATACATATAACTTAATTAAGAGGAAAAAAATCTGAATAAATAAATAAATATATATAAAAAATAGGATCAATCAAGAAAAAATCCGAATATATAGATAAAATAGGATAGCTACATAGATTAGGGTTTTAAAACTAGGATTTTAAGTTTTTTTAGGTATTTAAGTATTTAGGTCTTTAAGAGTTAGATTTTTAGGTTTAATAAAAAAACAAATGTTCTAAAATGTCCATATTGTAGAAGATGGCTTCTTTGGATCCTGAAGAGAGAATGGCATGTCCTTGCACACAGTGCAAGTATCAAATTTATCGAAAACGAGGGATTTGTACTACACATGTTAGAGAGTATGGATCCTTTGATAGGAGTCAATTGGAAAACCTACGCTATCATTCGCATGGTCCCCCAGGTGAGCGTTCGGTCTTGTCTCTTGATGTCTCTATTCTTTTGTGTGTTTTCTGCATTTACTACCTCTATCTGCGTGTGATCAAGATCCTAATAACACTGCTATGAGAGCCTTGCACCCATCACCACAGAGTGATCGGTTTCTGTTCATGTTGGCAAATTGATCTCTATTTTGCTGTTGACTATTGTCTGTTCGCGATCCAATTCTGATTCCACTTTCTATTCCAATTCCGATTCCAGCTCCGACTCTCGTTTCCATTTCCATTTCCATTTTGGTTTTTGTTTTTGTTTCGGTTTCCAGTTTCGGTTCTAGTTCCAAAGCTAGAACCTATGTTTACACCTACGTTTACACGTACATTTACACCTACATTTACTGCAAGGCATCGACTAAGGCATAGAACTTAGTCATAACTTAAGGCATAACTAAGGAATTACTTTAGCATGTTAGGCACCCAAGGCTCCCTTAGTGACCATTGGTAGCTATTGGCTACGCACGAACCAAATTTAATGTATGAGTGGCAATAAGGACTTTTAGATTCACCAAGGTGGGAGGATTTGAACCCACAACCTCACCCACATAAGGGAAGTGTTTTACCACTACACTAGTTCTTTTTGTTGTCACTCTACTTCTCTTTTCTTATATTCAACACAACTTTCATTTCTTTCTTACCTTTTAAATGCCCAAGAACAACTCAAACAAACTCAAACAAACTAAAAAATCGTTTTTACATATCTAGCAAGAGGGTTTTGTCTCCACATCCTGATGGACCCTATGAACAGCATGGAGGATTTTGGGGAATCACCTCTACCTGAGGTCACACTCGAGCAACAACTAGAGCTCTTGCGGCACGAATTATAAGGCACTCCGAATGAGATCAGACCACACAGCGAGATACTCGAAAAGATGCAAACTGATGAATAAAACCTTACGAGGGTGGTCAATGCTATTGTCTCTGCCTAGTCGGATGGCACACATTCCAAGATTGTTGTTAAGAATTACTAGTTTTTATGGTTTGATGGCTGGAAGGATGGCCCTTTAATCCTTTCATGGCTTTCACAATTTGATGATTTGTATACTAATGAAACCCGCTCCAATCCAATTACATAACATGGAGGCCCATAATGAAGGAATTCCTCCTCTTTGGACAAAGGAATCATTGGAGAGGGACTTAAGTACCCTGGGTAACGATATCTCTCTTCATTCTCTACTTTTCATGCACGGCACTATAAACAACAAACTTGGTAAAATTTTACATGAGGATGGTAGTTCACATGACTACATTTCACATTTATTAGTATAATAACTTAAATTAAAAATGTTTCCTTCTTTGTATAAAGTAAAAGCTGCATTTCAAGGCAATCGTTATAATGTAACATGAGAAGTGCAAGATGTTATTATTAGCATAGGTCCATATGTTGATTCATGTACAATTTTGATTGCACCTTTGCAATCTTATGATGTTATATTAGGTATGCCTTTCCATCATCATTATAACCCACCATTTGGAGCACCAGTTCCTTTAGTAGAGAAGAAGAATAAAACTTATCAAATGTGCATTGATTATAGAGCCCTTAAGAAGATCACAGTAAAGAAGAGATACCCCATTCCTTGAATAAATGATCTTTTAGATAAATTATGAGGAGCTCATTTCTTTAGTATTACTGATCTAAAATCAAGATACCACCAGATTCGTATGATGCAAAGTGATATTTTTAAGACTGCATTTAGAACTCAAACATGCCATTCTGAATTTATGGTAATGCCTTTGGACTTACTAATGCCCCTGCTACATTTGCACGAATGATGAATAACTTTTTTTTTTTAATTTCCAAGCTTTTGTTCTTGTATTTTTCAATGATATACTTGTTTATAGTAAGAATGATAGTGAGCATGAGAAGCATCTTAAGATACTTTTGCATTTACTACGAGAGAACACACTCTATGCTAATCCTAAAAAGATTTACTTCTTTAAACGTAAGCTAGAATATCTAGGACATATTAGTTCAAGTGAAGGTGTGCACACGAATCCAAAAAAGATTAAAATTATAGTAGAACGGCCTACAACACAATCAGTCAATGATGTTCATTCTTTTCTTGGGTTGGCTAGTTTCTATAGGAAGTTTGTTCGTAATTTTTCTTATTTAGCATTGCCCCTTACCTTGTTATTGAAAAAGAAAACAAAATTTGCATGGGGACCTTCCCAACAACAGTCCTTTGAAAAACTGGAACATGCACTTTCACATGCACCTATTTTACAATTACCTGATTTTTCACAACCCTTCCATGTTGTTACTGATGCTAGTGGTTCAGGGATAGGTGCACTTTTAATGCAAAATGATCATCCCATTGCATTTAAGAGTAGGAAGCCTAAGCCCTCAGAAAAGAATTATAGTACATATGATAAAGAATTGTTAGCAGTTGTGCATGCTTTGCGAATTTGGAAACACTATCTTATGGGCTCTGAGTTCTTAATCAAAACTCATCAACATGCTATTAAGAATTTATTAAATCAGCCTTGAATCTCTCATAGTCATCCTAAATGGGCATCCCTCATTCAAAATATCCAACCCATGATCCAATATCATCCTGGTAAAGCTAATGTTGTAGTTGATGCTCTTAGCCAATTTCCTTCACATTCTGTTGTTTTGCATAATATTTATGCCATCCAAATACATTCTTTTCAAGCAATGGTTTCCACTTATGCATTAGTTTTGTATTTTCACGTGCATGGCATGACTTCAACAATGGTGCATCTTTATCTGATGAACATTATACATTTCATTATGGTTTTCTTTATTTTCAACATAGATTATGCATAACCCTTTTAAAGATTTTGTCATCAAAGAAATGCATAAGCCATCTTACGTGGATCATAGAGGCATACAAAGCACCATTTCTACCTGCAAAGATTTCTTCTTTCGGCCACACATGGAAAAAGATATTGCACATTATGTTTCTCAATGCATTGTATGTATGCATGTAAAATGTCATCATGGTAAACCATTTGGATTATTAGTGCCACTTTCCATTCCGAACGAACCATGGGAAAAAATTTCTATCGATTTTATCACAGGTTTTCCCATCACTTCCTCAGATAATGATATGATTTGGACAATAGTAGTAAGTATGCATATTTCATTCCATGTAGGAAAAATTTGTCTGCACCATAGGCTGCAAAATTATTCATTAAATGCAATTTCCCACATCATGGATTTCCTAAAGTAATGTTATCTGATCGTGATGTTAAATTTTGTAATCATTTTTGGGTTTCCTTATTCAACATTTTGGTTCTAAAATAGATTTTAGCTTTGCATTTCATCCCGAAAGTAATGGATAAAGTGAAGCTACAAATAGTACTATTCTTGATTTAGTGCGTTGTTATTCATTAGATAGTCCCACTAACTAGGATGAAAAGTTTCCATTGCTTCAATTTGCTTACAATAACACCACACACAACACTACTCGACATGCACCTTTTGAAATTGTTTATGGTAAAAAGCTTCCCACTCCCATGTCACTCACCCAAACCAACATTCTGATGGTTTTTTCTATTGCTCAAGATCACATTTCTATACTTCATGATGTTCACGAGCACATTAGAAAAATTCAAGATCGATACACATGTAATATAAATACAAAACAATTAGCCAAAGAATTCAAGGAAAATGATCTTGTATGGTTGCATATCATTAAAAGATGTATCAAAAATATTTTGTAGCATCCTTAAATTAAACTTGCACCATGCTATTATGGACCCTTTAGCATGATAGAAAACATTAATGATAATTCATTTAGATAAGATATACCATCTCATTGGAATATACATAACTCTTTGCATATTAGTTTACATAAACCATTTAAAGGAACTTTACCACTCACTGCACTTCTTGATGACCCTCCTTTGATTGAAGAACAATCTGAGATCTTGGTTTCTGAGAAAATAATTGATCATGATGTCACTAATACATGCACAGGTACTCAATACCATCGACATTTAGTTAAGTACAAAAATCACTCTATTGAAGAATGTCAATGGATACATAAAACAAAATTAGCACCTCATTATGACCACTAAATTTTTGCATATCATACAAAACACATTAATGTACTTCCTCCATGAACATTTCCATGCATGTTTTTCTGAACATTGAACATGATTATTTTCATTTAGTGATGAAACATGTGATTGGTCATCCATGTTTATTTTATTTTATCAACTGAACGTAGTTGCTTTTTCAACTGAGGGGCATGTTATGTTGATATATCTAGGTAGTGATGTGTGTGCACACTCTAGGACCAACGGGGCACCTTTTTCCCTCTTTAGGAGGTTTTTTTCCCCCGGCTGTATATATGCCTATTGCCCTAATGGGATACTTATCTTTGTATATTCTCTAGTAATACAGTCAGTATTTTGTATTGTGCTCCAAGCTTCTTATTCTTCCTTGTGCTCTTTGGGTGCTTCCGCAGATGTCTAACTCCAACAATTGGTATCAGAGCAGGTCGTCGCTTCATCTAAGGCACCCTCGACACTGCTCCATTTGTAGTCTTAGAATCATGCAAATTTTGATGAGCATACCCAGGGTGTTTTCGAGATCAAAATGGTTTCACTCTATGGTGCCGAAATTGCGATGTGAGCTCGTTTCGGCCTCCAAACGTAGTATCACAATGTTTGTGCAGGATATTTCATCTTTTTGTGCCAAAGGTATATGCCAGTTTTTGTTCGCTATTATATCGAAGTCTGCTACAGGTCTAGCGAAATTCGTATGGGAAGTTCTGCTCAACTTTTTGAGATTACAGTCAATTTTTGCATCAAGGTATTCAGTCACCGGCCATGGTTGAAAGTAGTGATGTATTCCATATGTTGGCTGTTGAGGATAAGTTGGATGGTACTAACTACCCGTTATGAGCTTATATGATGCGACATGTATTGGTTGCTAAAGGATTTTGGAACATTGTGCACGGTGTTGAAAAACATTCTATCACACCTACAACTATTACATCTACAGGTACAGAAGCTAAGGCAGAAGGTGTCAAAGATGATGATATTCTGCATATTCCTGTTCGTGCTACGGTTTCTGCTGCACCTACTATAGAGCAGATTTGCTGGGATGGCAGAGATACCCAGGCACATGCATTGATAGCTTTGTCTGTCAAACGTTCCATAATTCCTCACATTCCCTCTTGTAGAATAGCTAAGGATGTATGGGATACACTTACCACATTGTACCAAGCAAGGAATGAGGTTCGTATTGCTTACCTCCAAAAATAGTTGGAGAGTGAGCACATGAATGAAATTGATTTTATGGACACTTTCCTAACGAAGATCAAAGACTTGAAGGAATAATTGATCTCTACTGAAGAGGTTATACCAGATAGCTCGCTTGTGCAGACCGTTCTGAATGGTCTTCTTGATTCATATTAGAGTTTTGCTTTTACTCTTCAGTTGATGATGAAAGGCAATCCGAATGCCTTATCATTTGAGGATTTAGTCTCTGTTCTATTGCAGGAAGATCCACGCTTCCACGCCCTCATGAACCTTCAGCTACTACATCAAAAACACCAAAACACATTAATAGATCAATAAATTCACACTCCAACAATGCATTGTTCAACATATTCCATAATGTAGAAAATGTTGGAGTTAGACGTCTGCAAAAGCACGCAAACAACACAAGCAAGAAGAAGAAGCTTGGAGCACAACACACAATACTGAATGTATTACTAGAGAATATACAAAGATAAGTAGCCCATCAGGGCAATAGGCCTATATACAAGCCGGGGGAAAAAAACCTCCTAAAGAGGGAAAAAAGTGCCCCAGCACTCCTAGAGTGTTCACGCACAGGACTACCTAAATATATCAACAAATCCCCCCTACAAGTGATGCGGTGAACAAGTAGCTGGCACTCATGTATAAGGAAGTGCCAAGCTATGTGGAAATCACTCCACAAAAGGAAGTAAGCCCAAAGCTTTGTGGAAAGCTTCAAACTTCTCGCTAGGCAGAGCCTTCGTGAAAAGTTCACCAATGTTCTCTTGCATGGGCACATATGCGAAGCTCATATCCCCAGAAGAGAACCTCTCCCTGACATAATGATAATGCACCTCAATGTGCTTAGTGTGAGCATGGAACACAGGGTTCCTCACAACTGCCAATGCACTCTGACTGTCAATGAAGATGGTGGTGGCAGAAGACTGACCAACACCCAAATCAGCCATAAGGTGTCTGAGCCACACACACTCACCAGTCGCTATGAAAGCTGCCTTGTACTCAGGCTCAGAACTGGAAGTGGCCACAGTAGGCTTCTTCTTGCTCAACCAAGATATACATGAGCTACCAAGCATGAAGCAAAAGCCACTAGTGGACATACCAGTGTCATAGCAACCAACCCAATCAGAGTAAGAAAAAGCATGCAAATCTAGTGGTACCGACCTTGGGATAAAACAACCCAAGTAGTCGAGTACCATTCAAGTAGCAAAAAATACGCTTAACCACCTGCCAATGCTTAACTCATGGGCAATGCATAAACCTGCTCATCTAGGAGATAGCAAACTGAATATCTGGCCAAGTAATGGATAAGTAAATGAAGCATCCAACAACCTGCTGATAGAGAACAACATCAAATGCATCTCCAGCATCATGAAGACTCAATCGTAAACCTGTCTCCATAGGAGTGGCAATAGGCTTACAGTCTTCAAGGCCAAAACACTACAATAATGTGCCAATATATTTCATTTGACACAAAGCCATTCCACCATCAACATGCATAAATTGAATGCCCAAATAATGATGCAAATGCCCCCAATCAGACATCTCAAATGAGGCATGCAAATCAACCTTAAAATCAGCAATATACTTCTCAACAATGATCAGAAGCACATCGTTAGCATGCTTAACATATAAGGTGCTTTCAGTTGGACTATTCTCAAAACCATGTGCAATCAGATAGGCATGCATCTTCTCATATCAAGCATGTGGTGCTTACTTTAAACCATATAATGCCTTCTTTAACTTGCACACTTGGTTTTCATGCTCTTTTTGCACAAAGCCACGGGGCTAAAAAACATACATTTCTCCATGGAAGTCTCCATTCAAAAATGATGTTTTAATGTCCAGCTGATGTACATTCCAAACATTGTGGGCTGTAGGTGCACAGATGCTCAGAATAGTAGTCATACGGCTTGTAGGTGCAAAGGTCTCATCAAAATCAATGCCTCTTTCCTGTGCATAACCCTTTGCAACAAGCCTAGCCTTATACCTCTCAACTGTACCATTAGGTTTACGCTTCAGCTTGTATACCCACTTAGTGCCAATGGCCTTCTTGCCAGGAGGCAAGTCACATAAAGACCAAGTACCATTCTTCATTATTACATCATATTTAGATTGCATAGCAGCCATCCAATTTTCTAAATTTTGTGCTTCATCAAACAAAACAGGCTCAGTTTCATTGCATAGACTAAATGCAGCCATAACATAGCAATCTGATGCAAAAGAGGCACTATGAGAGATTGATGGAGTACGATATGACAGAGGTGCATCTAATTTGCTATCATGCAAGGTGTACACCAGTCATTTTTGCATAGTTCTTGCTTTCTCAACATCAACTCTCTCATCAATAAGTGCATCATGTAAATCTGCATCAAAACTGGAATGATGTGCATCATCACATGAAACATGAAAAGGCTGAGAAGTTGTCTCATTAGGACCAGCACTAGATTGTCTTCCTGTAAAAAGAGGAAACGAAGTATCATACATGTCTTTGGAGCTAGATGTCTCCTTAGTACATGAAAGCAATGGCTGAATAGCATCCTCCAGAAAAACAACATCACGGCTAACCAAAATGCATTTAGTCTGTGGATGATACAAACGACAACATTTACTTTCAAAACTATACCCAACAAAGATACATTTTACTACTTTATCGTCCAATTTTCTGCGATGTTGTTCAGGCACTAATGCATATGCCAAACAACCAAAACACGTAGATGAGGAACAGATGGCTTCTGGTCATGCCAAGCCTCATATGGAGTGATAGACTGTAGCGCTTTAGTGGGACACCTGTTCAGTACATATGTTGCACACATGACAGCCTCAAGTTGGAAACTATGTGGTAAAGCCTTACTCTTGACCATACACCTTGCCATCTCCATGAGTGACCTGTTCTTTTGTTCAACAACTCCATTCAGAATGGAGGGTGCCCATTTAACATGTTGAAAGATTTTCAGCCAAAACCAAAAACTGTTTGAAGCACATGAACACTTCGGACTTTGCCTTCAATGGATACACCCATGCATGCTTGGAAAAATCATGGATAAAAGTCATGAAGTAGAGATAATTCCCAAAAGAAGGTGTCTACATAGGACCACAGACATCACTATGTACAAGTTGCAATTTCTGAGTAGCCCGAATTGAACCATTATTTGGAAAGGTCGAGCGCTGCATTTAGCCCAAAATACAGCCTTCACAAACATGTTTTCGAGGTGGCTCAAGTTTGGGCAAAGAGGACACCATTTCATATTTCTACAAGCGTAGCAAACTAGCAAAATTCAGATGACCAAAGCGTGCATGCCAAAGCTTTGCATCTGACATAGCCTGAAAATCATTTACTACACATGCTATATCATTTACTGATCTTTCATAGTATATGAGCTTATATAGCCCACGACATAAAATGCCAAAAGCAATAATCACATCGCCATTTCACAGATCATGAATTGTATTCCTGTCATCAATAAATTTTACAACCAAGCCAATCTTGCCTAATCCAGAAAGTGATAAGAGGTTCTTCCTGATCCCTGGCATAGATAAAGCATCTGACAAAGTGAAAGAACTACCATCAACAGTAGTCAAAATGACCTTACCAACTCCCATAACAAGATAAGAGGAGTTGTTGACGCATGTAACAATATTCCCTATAGGGGCAGGCTCGAGTGAAGAGAAGAAACTATGCTGCGAGGTAATATGTTTGGTCAACTCACTATCAAAATACCAAACATCTGAGTCTACTGCAGACATGCACTGCTCATGAGAAGATGGGTCAAAACTGTAGACAGTAGTAAACGCCCATTCTTCTACTTGCATAAGATTAGTAGACTCTATTTTTGGTGTAGAGGCCTCTCCAACAACCATTCCAACCTCTTTCTTCTTTGCCTCTTTAGCAGCCAGTTTTAGATAGTTCTTTATGATATGATCATTCCCTTTACAGTACTTAGGAAACAATTTCTGTTTTTTTGATGTCTTCTCATCTTTATCTTCCTTCTTTGAATATGCACAATTAGCAGATTTCTGCTTACTAGTTGAAGAGCTCCATTTTCATTTGTCCTTCTGACTAGCCAAGAAAGCTTGATCTGCAACTTGCGTAATGGACCTGTTCTGCCTGGTGGACATCAGTAATCCGACTTTAGGGCGGACATCAATACATCTGATTTATAATTTACCTTGTAAATAAATCTGCATAGAAGGTTCTATTGTTAGAAATAGTTAGAAAAATAGTGGTTAGAATAAGGGTCATTGTAGACTGGAGGTTCTGATATTAAAAGAAAGCCTTTCTACAAAAGTCTTCAACTTTTAGTTTCATGCATGCTTTTCAAACCCGCTCTCATGTAACCATGCTTTTCCACGTAATAAAAAATTCCTATAAATACATGCACCCTGTGGACTGTGGAAACAGAGTGCATGGGGGGAGATTGTACCCAATACTGCATTCGGTCTCGTCTCTTGATGTCTCTATTTTTACGTGTGTTTTCTACTCTTGCAACCTCTATATGTGTGTGAGCAAGATCCTGCTAACAATATTTATCTTCTAAATTTGTCCTGTTTGAGGACTATAAGGAAATATGACACGAATATGCCCTTTAGGTGTTCTATATTGGCATGCTTAAGATATGAACTTATTGATCAATATTAGGAGGCATTTTAAGATAAAATACGAGATATTTTTATTAGACAAGGAATTTTATGAATAATTATTCAGTTTTACTTGATTACTATAAATATGCACTCGATTACTACAGAACGTCAACCAAGTACATAATTTAAACCTTCATCACTAAAAATATTGAACGATTATGCATATATCAATGACATTAACGACAATTTTTGGGCACAAAGGACGAAAAATGAAAGGGCTTGAATAAGGGCTCCAGGACAAATTTTTTGAGGGGCTCTTCCACTCAACTACAATCCCCCACATCAAGCTTCTCTAATGTCTCGTTGGAGTTCCTTCTTTATCTACTTAAAGAAATAAACCAATACAATCCCCCACATCAAGCTTCTCTAACGTCTCGTTGGAATTCATCCTTTATCTACTTAAAGAAATGAACTACAAAAAATAGAGTGAACAAAATGGAATGAATTGAACTAAAAATGGAATGAATTGAACTATGGTATGTGCAGAGTGAATTTGTTTCATGAAGGGAAATAAGAATCTACCATGGAAATGCTATCCAAAGGCTTCTTGTCCTCATCTAAATGTTCCTTCTATGAAGATCCGCAAAACCTCTCTTCCTTGACTCTTGAGTGTTGGCCATAAGTCCTCCCAATGCAAGTTTTTATCGTACTATTGATTTTGGAGCGAAAAGAAATCCCTTAAAAATTTTGGAGAGAGACAGAAAAACCTTAACATGACTTAAATTACAGAGCCAAATTGGTGAAACTAGAAGGAGGAGTTATTGGGTTCAATCCCCGCAAGTGCATATGGGGTATATTTTTCCCCTAGAGCTCTAAACCTTCTAGTGAATGAGATATAACTCTTTTCCTAACCTACCATTATATAGATTTGGGGACAACCATGAACTCTAGAGACCTAGAGCTAGTTTTATATGTGCAACCCTTGCCACTAATTAAAATTAAAGTGATTGAGCCTCCTTTTACATGTTTGATCCTCGTGAATCTTTATGTGGTAAGGTGGCTCCAAAGGAATCTCTCTAAAGGGTTTGAGATTACAGAAGGTTTAGAGTAATTTGGAAAGCTTTCTCCCCTATGTACCTTTGCGAATTTAACTAATAAGCTCAACCATCTCAATCTTTAGAGATCACCACTTTGCTAAACTTATGACTTGTCCAATAGTTCAGAAGCACCTCATGTTAGCATTAACTTAGAACATTGTCAAACTACTTTATAGGATTAAGATGAGAGGAATTTGTAAGAACATTCAAGAAATGTTTCCCTAGCCACAGATGATTTAATTTGAACCAACCTAGGGGGAAGGTGGTGTGGTCATTGACATCAATATTTGACACGTGCCTCTCTTCTAAAACTCATATCGTGATAAATAGATTTCTCATGTGGCTCTAACTTTTGGGGGTTCTCATTTCTCCTCATCGCCTCAATCTATGGTCCTTAATCCATAGCAAAAAATTATTCATTTTTCTTTTTTTTCTCAAGTTCACCAACTCCCTAGTCTTTGAAAATGAAGATATGGCATTTCGAGCCCTAAGTGTCAGAACCTGGCAACTCGGTCGGGCAACCCTATGCCTATTCAGATGGTCCCCTAATTGTACTCCCGACAAACCCAAATCGCTTCGGTACCCTCTTTGGGTCGAGCTCCCTAACCTACCATACTTCTTGTACAACTTCATGTGGGACATTGTTTCTCCTATCGGCAAGCCGTTGGCCTCACGCGAGGACATTGCTGGTCTCATTTATGAAGGTGCAAGACACTCTTTCAATGCTCGATGGCACCCTCAAATCTGTGTTGAGGCTGACCTCAGCATTCCGCTTCCATCGAAGATCAAAGTGGACTTGGGCGAAGGGGATGTATGGGAGCAAGACATCAATTACAAAAACCTTCCCAATATGTGCTTTCGTTGTGGCCTGCAAGGTCACAGAATTAAAGAGTGCCCTTTGAGACAAAAAAGCAAGCGAAATCAAGAATCCCTCAGAAACGCTCAAGACAACAGAGGGGAATTGACCCACTCGACAAAGGAAGTGGATGTCAAGGGCCCCTGTAATCTAGAAGCTGATGTACATGGGTTCATCGAAGTCAGAAGAAGAAGGAAAAGAACTCCTAGGGCGACTACTGAGCGAAAACAACATGCCACTTACCCTCTCCAACAACTTGTATTGCAATCTGGAAAAGGAGATCAATGAGTTTGACTACCCTGGTGGGAACCAACTTGAGGTGGATAACCAACCACAAAGCCCTAGAGATCCCTGAAAATAAAGAAACCTCCCAGGAGGGTTACTCTACAAGCAAAGAATACGGCTTTACTACTAGTAATGAAGATAACATGGATAGTGAAAGTTCCATCATCAGATCGACTATTCCGGAAACGGTGTCGAAAACGGTGCCTAGTTCTTCCGAGCAGGAGGCATTCTGCAAAGGAAAACAACCTATGGAGTTACCCTGGAAAAGCTCCCACAAGAACCTATTGTTAACTCGAGATCCGATCCTAGCAAAAAAGAAAGACGAATCCAAGAAAAGAAAGGACAAAGCTCCCTCCTGCAAAGAGGGCTCACTATAACAATGATCATCATCTCGCTAAATGCTAGAGGGCTAACCCACCCCTCAAGAGCAACCATCATTGGTTAATGGCTTCGCGACATTAGCCTAAACCTAGAATTTATATTGACGGAGAAGACCTCTAGAAATGACTCCGACATGTCTCCTCGACCCATGTTTGGATTTCAACGGTGCACCAGCGGGTGCTCCCTTTTGTTTCTTTTGGTGCTCCCTTTTGTTTTACTTTAGTTTCTTTGTATGCCCCTAATGGGGAGTTAGAGAGACTGAACACTTGGGCCTCCTTGGACTCACTCCCCCACAACGTGATTATTTGTGGTGACTTCAACATGGTGGAGGACCCTAGGGACAGATGGATGGGAAAGGGCAGGGTCATCGATAGTCAGAAGAAAGAAACGTGGGACAAAACCAAACTGCACTTGGATTTGGTTGAATTCAAAGATTCGAATGGCTTTTCTTGGTCGAATCTCGAGGCGGGTGAGGACCTGAGGAAAGCTAGACTCGATAGGTGCTACATTTCTCAGAGTTTTACTCAACAGTGCGGCCACCCTTCCCTCGCGCAACGCACCGACCTCACCATCTCTGATCACTACCCGATCATTATCACTTTCCAACCGTCCACTAAGGCCATAAGGCTCCTTGGTTCCATGTCAGTGTGCCTTCCTTCTCTCTCCCCTCCGTCCATCAAGAAATTGCTGATGTGTGGAAGAAGGCGTTCGCTTTTGGCTTGTCCCCGGCCAAGTGCTGGAGAAGTGCGGTCAATAAGTCACGAGACATCATGATTAGATCCAAGAAGATGCTAGAGACTGTGCGGCGGGCTCGCAGAGAAGCTCTTTATCATAGACTCTGGAGGCTCGAGGATGAAGTGAACAAAGGAAAAATTTGAAAATTTTCTTCAAGGAGTGGTGGGCTGGCAAAGCAAACAAACCCACCAAAGAGATGTGCCGTATCCTTAAAAGGAAACATAACAGAGAATCGATCCCCTTATTGCTAGACTTAAATGGCAATGTATGCAATACGGAAGAAGATAATTTTGGGATCATTGAAGGGCACTTCACAAGACTCCTCGGGACCTCGAACCCCCTCTCCCACCATAGAAGGGACTGTATGGCAGCCATATCTAGGGTCTCCCCCCACAAGATATCACTCAACCTTCGCCCCCTACTACATGCCCCTATCTTTGAAGCAGAAATCATTGAGGTCATTGATGGCCTCCCCTCTGGTAAAAGCCCGGGACCCGATGGGCTCACTACTGAGTTCCTCAAATCCTTCAAGTTTGTGATCGCCACCCCTCTTTGTCTGGTTTGGCAAGAGGCGCTCAAGTTCGGTGCGCTTCCCTCTTGTCTCAACAATGGTATTATCAAGTTAATACACAAAAAAGGGGAAAAGAACAGAATAGAGATATACGATGCTCCAAACAGGATACAAGATCATTGCCAAAGTCATTGACAATAGAATCTCTTGCCACTTGAGAGCGTGGTTAAGCGAGGACCAAAAAGGTTTCATCAAAGGTAGCTCAATTTTGGAAACCATTATAGATATCTGTGAAGGTCTTGAATTTGCAAATGAGTCTAAACAAGACGTGGTCTTCCTCAAGATCGACTTTGATAAAGCCTATGATAGGCTGGAATGGGACTATATTTTGCAGTCGCTCCAAGATCTTGGATGTAGTCAGAAATTCACCAAGATGATGGCGACCCTTCTCGGAAACGCATCGACCCAAATTAACATTAATGGCAAACTTTCGAAGGTGATCAAACTTAGAAGATCTATCAGACAAGGGTGCCCATTGGCTCCCTTCTCTTTGCCATTGCCACGAAAGGGCTTAGCAGGCTGGTGGAGCATCAGGTGGAAGGTGGTAATATCAAAGGCCTCCGTTTGCCTCATGACCACAGCCAGATCACCATGAGACTCTTTGCCGATGATATGAACGCGTTTGTTCACTGTAATGATAGTACCAGCTTGGAGACGTTCTGGAGGTGTCTGACTACTTTTTATGAAGCCTCTGGATCCACAATCAACCACTCTAAGACCACCTTTAGAGCTATTGTTGGGTCGCAGCCTGACTTTCTCATTGAGCATGGCTGTCAAATCATTCCGCAGGGCCAAATTTTTTGGCTTCTTGGGATCCCCTTGGGGTTTGGCGTCTCTATGGAACAGCGATGGAACTGGGTGCTGGAAAAACTCGAAAACAAGCTTAATTATTGGAGAGGTATGCAAATCAATCTTGCTGGTCGGGGTATGGTTATCAACACATTCCTCTTATCTTCTACCATTTATTTCCTTTCTTGTTGGAGACCGAAAGAGCAAGATCTGTCCAAACTGGATAGTATTTGTAGAAACTTCCTTTGGACGGGCGACCATAATAGGAGGGGGGTGCCTAAAATCAAATGGTCCATCTGCACCAGCCATAGAGACAGTGGGGGACTTTGTATCTTGGACATCGGGTGCATGGCTAACAAACTGGTGGCCAAATGGATGGTTAAGGCTTGGTGCAATGGGGAGGCCTCCTGCGCCAACTTGATCTTCAGAAACAAGAATGAGTTGGCTCTCATGGGTTTCCCAAATTGGAAGAATCTTGACATCTTGACCTTAATGTTTTCCCCGATCCCCGTCTTCCCAAAAGTCTCTTATCTTGTGTGCTCCCTATGGAAGAGTTGGAATAAAGTCAAAAGCTTCACAAGAATTAGTGAAGAGTGGAAGTGGGTAGCCGATATCAGACAAAACAACTCTATCTGGTTTCCGATCCATGGCATGCGGAGTGTGCAATCTTGGAACATTCAAAATGCCAAGAAGTTATGGAACAAAGGCTTCAAAAAATGGAAACATCTCTAGAAACAAGACACCAACCGTTGGATCATCTTCGAGGATATTGACCCTTGCGTCGACATTTTGTACGAAGAATGGAACACTTTGCAAAGTAGATGTCTCGCCTGGGACGGACACAAAGTTCGCCTTCTCATGGGACACGTGTTGGTGCATGACAATCATCAATTGAAGGATTATGGACAATTCACTCACTCTTCATGTGTCTAATGACACTAATTTCTCTCTCCCTATTCTCAAATCTTCTTCTGCTCTACTTGCCCGACATTTTCAAACATATTTATAGATGAATATATACAAGTGTATGACTTAAACAAGAGTATAAGTCAGCTAATGTACATATGTGTACATAACTTTGAGTTTTCTGAAAATGTCCTTCCTTCAATCATCTGACTTTGTTTCCTTCTTGACTCCTTGACTTCATTTCTCCATAATCCTTCAATTGATGATTGTCATGCACCAACAGCTCCCCCTCAATCATTAACTGAGGTTCTTTTCTATCTTCTTTACTCCAGCCATATCCTTGAATCTTTGTAGTTTTGGTCCATCTAGACTTTTAGTCATCATATCTGCAACTTGATCTTTTGTGGGAGTGTGTATGACTTCAATCTCTTTCTCAATGACCTTCTCTCTCAGAAAATGATACTGTATTTCAATATGCTTAGTTCTAGCATGAAATACAGGATTAGCTGCCAAGTATAATGAACTCATATTGTCTCCACAAATAATAGGAGTACTCTGAATCACATCAAAAACTTTCAAAAGTGTCTTTAACCATATTACCTCTTTTGCAGCTTCCACCATACCTTTATATTCTGCCTCTGTGGATGACAAAGCAACTGTATGTTGCTTCTTGGAACACCATGAAATCAATTTGTCTCCTACATAGCACAAGTATCCATGTGTTGATCTTCTATCATCCACATTACCTGCCCAATCTGCATCACTATATATCTTGATTCTTGTATCTGAAGTAAACCCATAGTACAACCCTTCTTTGAGTGTACCCTTGATGTACCTAAGTACTCTTTGTCCTGCAATCCAATGTTCCTTTCTAGGACAATGCATGAATTGTGAAAGCACACCAACTGCATATGACAAGTCAGGCCTTGTCAATGTAGCATAAATAAAGCTACCAACCAAACTTTGACAGAGTTTCATATCTCTGAACTCTTCTCCTCCAAACCTAGACAATTTATGGTTCACTTCCAAAGGTGTAGGTGCAACCCTGCAATCTTCCATTTTAAATTTGGTTAGCAAATTTTTAAGATACCTTTCTTGGGTCACATATACTCCATGTTGAGTATAAGAGATCTCCATTCCCAAGATAAGTTCCCCAAATCACTGATTTTGAACTCTTTCTCCATCTGCTTTTTGATCATTTGTATCCCCTTATCATCTGTTCCTGTAAGTATTATGTCATCAACATAAATACACACATAAATAAACCCACCTTCACTTGCTTTGACTAGCAAGCTACTATCTGCCTTTGATGCTTGAAATCCAAGATCATTCAAGAATTTTACAAGCCTATAATTCCAAGCCCTTGGGGCTTGCTTCAACCCATACAAAGCTCTCTTGAGCTTACATACATAATTTGGACTCACTTGATCTTTGAACCCATCTGGTTGCTCCATGTAGACTTCATCTGAAATGTAACCATTCAAGAAAGCATTTTTAACATCTAATTGAGACAACTTCCAACCTTTACAAGCAGCAATTGCTATGAGTGTCCTGATGGTTGTCATCTTTGCCACAGGACTATAGGTCTCATCATAGTCCACTCCATATGTCTGTGCATACCCTTTCACAACAAGTCTAGCTTTGTATCTAGACACACTTCCATCTGCAAATCTCTTTGTTTTGTAAACCCACTTACATCCAATGATCTTCTGACTATTAGGTTTAGGAACCAAATCCCATGTTTGATTCTCTATCAATGCATCATACTCCTCTTGCATAGCATCTTCCCAATTCTTCTTCCCTTTGGCTTCTTCATATGTAGAAGGGTCTTCATCTGCTTTTACCAAATAAGCATAATCTTTAGTAGTCAAGAATGAAGTGTCATAGCTATACCTTGTAGGTTGCCATTTGTGCCTAGATGATCTCCTAACTTCTGCACTTCTTGAGGTCTCTGGTTCATCACATTCTGGATCAAACCTTGGCCTCTCTTCAACTTCAATCTGCACTTCATTACTCTCACTTTCATCAAGTAATTGAACCTTTGCTTTACCTTTTCTTTGTTCCACTACTTCTTCATCATCTGCATGTACATTATATTTACCTGCATACCAAGTACCTTGCTCATCAAATGTAACATCCTTGGATACAATAAATTGCTTTGTGGATGGACTCCACAACCTGTATCCCATTTGCTTATCATCATAACCAATGAATACATACTTCTCTGCCTTAGGCTCCAACTTATGCCTCAATTGAGATGGCACATATGCATATGCCAAGCATCCAAATATTCTGCAATGATCCAAGGTAGGTTTCTTACCCCACCAAGCTTCATATGGTGTCATGCCCTGCAAAGCTTTACAAGGCAATCTATTAACCAAATATGTAGCTGTATTAACAGCCTCAGCCCACAAATAATTTGGGCAATTCTTCTCTTTCATCATGGACCTTGCAAACTCAACAAGAGTCCTATTTCTTCTTTCTGCTACCCCATTTTGTTGAGGAGAGTACCTGCAAGTAACTTCTCTCTTTATACCTGCATTCCACAAATAATCATTGAACTCATTTGAAAAATACTCTCCCCCTCCATCTGACCTTAGTCTCTTCAATTTTTCACATGTAATCCTTTCTGCATATGCATGATAGTGTTTAAATGTATTAAACACTTCTGACTTTTCCTTAATCACATAAATTGTGATCCACCTGGTAGCATCATCAAAATATATGACATAATATCTTGAACCATTTCTACTAAAGTCCTTTGAAGGACCCCACACATCTGTATGCACCAATTCAAGTCTTTCTGAATACATAAATCCATGCTTGGAATAGGATTGCTTATGAGCCTTACCTAATTGACATGCCTCACATCTGTATGTCATGTGCTGACCTGCAATGTTAGGCATTCCAAGCACTGAATCATTGTTAATCATTTCTTTGATACCTCTTTCATTAAAGTGTCCAAGTCTTTTATGCCAAAGATCCAATTCTGACACCTTCTGCTCACCATATGTGAACATAGCATGTCCAACATTTCCTTGTACCTTCAATGTGAAAAGCCTTCCTTCTTTCTTTCCTGCAATAACTTGTTTATACCCTTGACTAGGGTCTTCCACATAAACTCCATCATTTGTGAACCTTACCTCATATCCTTTTTCCACAATTTGACCTACACTGATCAAATTCTTTGGAATTGTGGGAACATAAAGTACCTTACTCAGAAGAGTGCTCCCATCCTTAGCTTTGACTGAACCAAATGACTTTACCTTATGCTTTGTATTATCACCTGTCTGCACTGTATGATTAATTGCATTATGATCTAGGTCAGTCATCAAAGCAATATTTCCACTTAAATGATTACTACATCCTGAATCAATATAGAACACTCTCATGTCCTCATGTGAGGTTTCACATGTATTCATAATGAGAGTCGAATCCTCCTTTTGATCTGATGCATAGTTGTAGTAGGTGTTATTATAGGACTGACTTTGGAAGTTTCTTCCACCACCTCTTCCAAAAGAATTCCTACCACCTCTACCTCTGAAATTTCCTCTCTGAAATCTACCTCCTCTTCCTCTTTGATTAAAGTTCTGATAATTACCATTGTTTTGATTATTATGCCAACAATCATGAGATAGATGATTGGTCTTACCACATATCCAACAAGCTCTTGCATTCTCTTTGTTGTTTCTGCCTCTTCCTCTACTTCTGCCATTTCCTCTTCCTCTTATGAAGTTTGCTTGGTTTGATGTACCTTCTTCTTCACCTGATTGTTGCTTCCCTTTATTAGCTTTCTTCTTGTCTTTAGAATACATTGCATGACCTGCACTCTTATCAACATCTCCTTTGACATCATTCTCAAAAGTTAGCATATGACCTAACAATTGATTCAAATCAGGAGTAAAGTGATCTAATGAAAGTTCTGTAGATAAAATGAAAGGCTTCCACTTCTCATCTCCTCTTAGTCCTGTGAGTATTTGTCTTACCAATTTGTCTTCTTCAATATCTTCATCAACTGCACCTAAAGAATCTGCAATGTCCTTCATCTTTGTCACATAATCAGAAATTGATTGTGAGGCCTTCTTCTTGAAGGTAGTAAACTCTGCCCATAGTGAAGCCTTCCTTGATTTGGTTGTATTTTGGAAATGCTCTTCCAAAGCATTCCAAATGTCACAAGCACTCTCAAGTCCTCTAATGTGAGGAAGCAAATAGTCATTGACTGCCATGTAGATGATGCTTCTTGCTTGAGCATCCTTCTTCATCCAATTCTTCAAATCTGCAAGCTCCTCCCTAGTTGGAACACTAGGATCTCTGAATTCTGGCTTTTCTTCATCTCCTGTGATGTATCCTATCAGATCTTTGCTCATAAGGTGAGCTTCCATCCTCATAGACCATGCAGGATAGTTCTCTCTATCCAATTTTTAGACACATGAAGAGTGAGTGAATTGTCCATCCTCACTTAGATGTAAATTTTCTGAGAAATCGAAAAATTTTGCGCCCGATATTTTGCTCTCTGCTCCCTCTGTGTTTAATCTTTTGAGAAATCCTTTTGCACGTATCTAAGTCCATAGCTAATCTATCTATGGCTATAATTTGAGAGGTTAATTGTAATCAGGCTGTGAGAATTTTTATTAGGAACATTCATATGTAAGAATGTTATAACAGTCGAGAAATCTGGCGCACATTTCATCTTCAATGAAATGATCATTGCTCAGTCTACAGTGTAAAGTTTTACACAAATGAGGGCTTAAAATCTAAGTTGGAAGGTAAGCTATCTATGGCTAAAAGATCTTGATCAAACGGGATTTACTTTGGGAGAACCAGTGCTAAGAAGTTGCAGGTGTCAAAGTCGCCATTGCAGAGAAGCACTTTCAGACATAGGTAAAGTGTTTCACACATTTCTCAGGGTGTACTTAATCTTTTTGAGAGATTTAACTTGGAAAAGTTGCGCAACCTTAAGGCAAAGTGTTGTGCAAAGTTTTATCAAAAACTTTACAGGATTGATTAGTCAATGAGTGACTAATCTGCAGCAGACTTTTCTGAAGAAACTGAAATTTTTAGAATAATCAATTTTCTGATAATTTGGTGAAGATTCTCTAAATTAGGTGGAGTCTAAAGTTGATCTTGATATAGAGGTGATCTAAATTCAAGGTTAACTTGTTCTTTTGGAGATTAACACTCTCCATCAACACGACACATCGAGCTCGCTTGGACTCAAATGGAACAATGGGAACAGCCTATCAAAAATCCCGAACATCAAAGAACGGATTGACTATCAAGTTAACGTCAACAAGAAGTGGTGCCTGTCATGGACTCGGCTTCGGTGGGACATGAAGTTCATGGCTATCTGGCACCCCCTCATAGAAATCAAAAAGTTTGTCCTTCTATGGCAAATTCTTCAGCATGGAATCTGGACCAACCTTAAGGCTAGCAAATTGTGTGAGATTCCTCCCTAGTGCAAACGCTGCCATCGGTCTATCGAAGATGTTTCACACATCTTCTTTACCTGCCCCAACTCCAACAGACTTTGGCAGATGGTTGGAGAGAAAATTAGACTTCAGAAACATCTCAGCTGGCAACAAGCCCTGTTGGGAGAAGTGATCAGCTGCTCCAGGACTCTCTGGAATGCCATCAGAGGGGAGGTCCTATGGAAAATCTGGCGGGAAAAATGTGCTTTCAACTTCGGTAACTCCCCCAAAGAGTGGTCAATTGAGAAATCATTGTTCCTCCTTGGCAAAAGGATTGTCAACTGTAAGAAGTCCCCCCCTTCAGGCATCATCAAGTACTCCTTATGATCAATAACAAGCTTAAACCCAAGTGGGCCCCACATGAGGGTGGTGAGAGGGTAATTAGCCTTCCTTGTAATGCCATCTAGGCTTTGTAAAAGCTTCCCCTACTTTGTGCGATTTGGAGGGTCCCCTGGGCACTAGTCCCCTTCTCTTGTACTTTTCTTTACTTAATTCAAGTCCGGGAGAGTAGGCTAACGCCGAACTTCCTTTATATTAAAAAATAAATAAATAAATAAATCCCTCATCAATAAACAAAAAAAGTAGATCAAGTATTGGATTCATAAGTCTTATATCAAGTATCATTATTTCTAGTTAATTTTCTTTATTGCATGTTTGCACAGGGTATACAATTCGAGTTGTTCTTGAATTATATATCTCATATACCCAATTCTGTTTGCAAAGAGCGATAAAGAGAGGGAAGTGGGAGAGATAGACATTGAAAGAATGACATCTATGAGAGATAGTAGGTTTTATATTGTATCTAAGGAAGATGTGCTAGATATATTGACAAAATGGTAGGCAATTGTATTTACATGCTTAGTGATGAATTCAAATGTTGTTTGAGATCGGTTGAGTTTGCACATTGCCCATAATAATTGAGTGCACTATGTTAGATTCAGCATGAGCTCTCTCTAGGAACATCTAGTCAGGTTCAAGAAAGATATTAGACTTTGCAATATCCAACTATCTAACATATGTGATGCAAGGGCAAATACTCTTGCAATCCAATTGGATTGGGTAGTTGCATGCGTACAAGATTCTAGTATATCCTCGTAGTATAGAATGGAATATATTTTAATAGATATAGATGAAGAGACAACTTTTCCATATTCTATGTAGATTTTGGTATTTGTTAGTGCGACTTTGGTGCATTTTTTGACATTCTCAAAGAACTTTTGGTGTTGCGATTTTCCTTTCCAAAACATTTATGGAGTGCTTTGTTGCCTTCTTTTGAGATTCTGGTAGCACCTCGGTGGTAAATTTGCGACTATATGGGAAAGATCCTAGAAAGATCGATTTCATTCAAAAGCATCCATTGTATTTTTATTTTCAGAACTTCCATGTCGCGACTTCAGCATCTCATGTAGAGAAACGGAGATGCTTGAACACTATTGATCTATGTAGGACTACTTTCTCTACTAATTTTGCCAATCTAGAAGCGTTTTGTGAGGCATGAGTATCCTTCCCAAAAATCAATTTCAAGAATCCCTGTCTCCTTTAGTTCTACAAGATCTTTGATGGGGCTTCATCATCGCTTATATATTGATTATTTTATTTGTATTTCATGGACGATTTTGACGTTAGAGTCCTCGTACATGGGTTATTTCTTACGTGCCTTGTTTCAATTCGGGCATCTTAGTCATTGTAAGTGCATCGATGTTAGTTTCTGCTACAATGTGAGACTCCCTCGAAGAGGCTAAGAACACTATGAATGATCCATGAATGAAGCTTGAGTAAGAAAATTTAAAGTGTAAGATGATTGAACACAAAAAGCAAAGACAGTGCGAAACCATGGATACGTACTTCTCAATTTCTCTCCCTCTCTCTCTGATTAATGTTCAAAACCTGAGATTCTCCATATCACATTTCGAAGCACAGTCCACGCACAAAACAAGAATGTATTTTAAATCTAAGGAAATTTATAATCCATGAATGGGTTAATTATATCATATTCTAATGGACAGCTAAGTGCGAAATATTTTTTTAGTTCTACTCTCTCTCTCTCTCTTTGTCTTTCGGATAGAATATATTGGTTTCACTCCCTCCGCTGTTTGCCTCAACCTACTTGAAAGAAGAATTCTCCATACTAAAACTAAGGTGTTGTGTTTCTATATATTCGCAATGGGCCATCTAAGAATATTGGATTAATTTAAGTCTGGCTCTTTCTTTGCGTTTTCATTAAGAATCAAGGACGAAAAGAGTTAATGCCAAATCATTGTGTATCGGAGTAAATATAAAACAATTTGATCAATGGTAGGATTTTACCCAGGTCTATGAAACGTTTGACAACAAGTTGCACTACTGGAAGGGTATGCAACTTAATGTGTTTAATCGTGTGATGGTGATAAGAATATTATTTATATCCTTGATCCTTTACGTCTTGGCTTGTTGGAGAACAAGCAACAAAGAGATGCTAGGCTTGGAAAGGATATATGAAATTTGTGAGTTGATGATGGGTACATATAAAGATGATTGGATGAAACAAAAAATACTCAACAACAGCCATGATAGCTTTTAGAGTGTCTATTATACTTCCTTAGCCTTTAAAGTATGCATAAAGGACAAATACGTCCTTTCTAACATGGTTTCGTAATAATTGCATCAAAATAGATCAATTTGTACTTCTCGAGACTTGGACAACCGTCTATTTTGAGAAGTGAAGCTCACAACAAAATGCCCAGAGCCCACATCCAGTAGAGATTGAGCTTTTAAAAATATTAAATTCGACTATAAGCTAATCAAAGCAATTTATTTGAATTTAGCTTGACTTTAAAAGAAGCAATAAGTATAACAAGTATGGGGCTTCACCTTGACTTTTGAGGAAGAAGAACACCTAGTAATTTCAATGTTCATCTATGCATATAGGTATATGTATGACGGGTGTATACATACATACATATATATATTTATATATATATATATATATATATATATATATATATATATATATATATATATATATATATATATATATATATATATATATATATATATATATATGTGTGTGTGTGTGTGTGTGTGTGTGTGTACACGCACGCACACAGAGAGATGTGTGTGTATGCATGCACATGTGCGTTTATGTATATGCACATATAAGTGCTTCTCATGCTTTCTACAACTTCACCAAACATCAACTTTTTATAGTGAGATTTCCCAAAATTTGAAGCCTCTTCTTAAAGCTTCCATTTTTGATAATGCGATTCTTGAAGTTATTGATTGGATTCCTAATGGAGAAAGCTCGGGCCTAGACGGCCTCACTAATGGTTTTTCCAAGACCTTCAAACGTGTGGTGACTACTCCATTACGTATAGTTTGGTAAGAGGCCATCTCTTTCGGTACGCTCCTTGATTGTCTCAATGAAGCCATTATCAAGCTTATTCAGATAACACATTGTAGAAAGAAGATTGAAAATTGGCATCCAATTATGATGTTACAAATAGGTTACAAGATCCTTCCTACAGCTTTTGTTAATACAATTTCTTCTCAATTACAAAACAGGATGAATGAGGATAAAAAAGGGTTCATCAAGGGGACTAACTTCAACAAATATTATGATAGACACCTCTTGGACTTCATTCTCCAATCTGTGAAAGTTATTGGATTAAGATCTTCTATCACGCAAGGTTTCCCCTTAGCTGCTCTTCTCTTTGTGATGGTTGTGGATGGTCTGAGTTGCCTTATGAATCATCACACTCGTTTAGGCCATATTCGAGGCCTCTTTCTTCCTCTCAATCAAGACCAAACGATCATGATACTCTTTGCCAATTAAATGAATGCTTTTGTATGAAATGATCCTCCCAGCATTGATACCTTTTGATGTAGGCTAAATAGATTTTGTCAAGCATTTGGTTCCAAATATAGAGCACTCTAAAAACTGCTCTTAGGCCCATTATTGGGCATTCACCTCAAATTTAGTTCACCATGTCTATGAGGGGATCCCCATAGGACAAAATTTTTGTCTATTAGGTATTCTGATGGGCTTCAATGTCACAATGGGTCAACAATAAGAATATATTTTTTCTAAGCTTGCTAACAAGTTGGCATATTGGAAAGCTATGAAGATCAACCTAGCAGGGTGAGCAGTGTTGATTAACACCTTCCTTCTTGTTGGAGATGGAAGGACAAAGAGATTGTCACTTTGGAAAGAATTTGCAAAAACTTTCTCTAGATGGGAGACCCTATTAGAAGGGGTGTCCCCAAAATTAAGAGAGTGATTTAGATAATCCTAGAAGATCAAGGTGTTTTGGGGATTTTAGAAATTAAAGGAATGGCTAATAAATTGGTGGCAAAATGGTTAAATAAAGCTTGGAGAAATATGGATGGCTCTTGGTCCCCACTGCCTTTTAGAAACAAGCCTACTCTTAGGATTTTGGGTCTTTTTAGGGAAATGGGTGGATTTCTTGTTTTTTATTCACCTCCAAGAAATAAATCTAAATAGAGGGAAATATTCTTTATATTCCCTTCCAAATCAATAGAATCATATAGTTGGATTACCTATCTTGACTTAAGAGTATATGACATAATTTATGTTTGGAGTGAACTTAATAGCTTATGAAAAGTGGGTCTAATATTTATTCCAAACTTCATGTAGTTTTGAGAGTGTCCTTTAAGGTACTCAAACCCATAGGGATTAATCTAACTATTGAAGACTCTAATTGGTTGAAATTTAATATACTTTATCTTCCAAAAAGATTAACCCATTCATAACTACATCCCAAGAAGGGAACACATAGTGTAAAAGATCATGTTATCTTTGATGTCATAAATAGGAATATATTATTCCAACTATTTCTTGAATTCTTAATCTTTATGGATATTTGGTTGGATCGCATACATTAAAGGTGTTCTTCATCTTCTAGAGCTCACGCTTTTTATATATTGCATTTGTTTTAGGATATCTTATGTTGACATTCTCACTCGATCTTTCTTATTTTTCTTATTGCCTTGAATTATCAACTATCGAAAAAGAAGATCTTTCTAAGCTTTCTTTCAATCTTGACGTATGATCATCTTTATTGATGTGCGAATTTTCAACTTCCCAACGCAACCTTGAAGCAATGGTAGCTTCATAGGCACTCTCAAGCAACCTTAATTTACTGAAACAATCGAATTTTTGAGGCTATGAAGACTAAAACTGAGAGATTTTGCATAGATAAAATTGACTTAAAGACCTTGCTAATGCAAGTTATTTCATTCAATATGGTTACTTAATATGCTTTAAAGAAAGACAAGTTATGGTTTTCACTAGACATACATAGATAGACACGTGCTCACTTCGGAATCCGATTCTCTTAGAATATGTAGAGAAATGATACTATCTTTGAGCCAACTTTTGAAGACCTGAAAGCTTTGTAAAATACCCTAGATTATAATAAATAAGTTAGATATGAATTATGAACTCTTTTCAACACTCAAAGCCATCTAGAACACTCACACATAAATCTATATGCTAGCTTTGGATACATAGACTTTACTCAAATCACTCAAGCAAGAAAGAAGAGGGCTTGTTTAGCTTAGGGGTATACTAGCTTTCTTCCCAATAATCTCCAAGATCACACATACATGGAATACAAAAAAATTGAGTCTATTTATCTCATCATATAGAGCTCCAAAGATTTGCTACAAGTAAGGAATCACTTTTCATAATTCATAGGCTTTTACTCACACCTAACTATGATTCAAAATATGGTTATTTGGGGATTTGAAATTCAAACCTTAGTCATAGCTTCTTGTTTTTGTAGTCTTGGTGCATGTAGCTCCAGGTGGCATTCATCTGATGATCAAATTGTAACTAAGGTTGAAGGTTGAATTTCGACACTCCCCCTCGAGATTCAAGCTTCAAGCTCTAGTTTTTCATCTGAGCTCCAACAATCCAATGCCCTTCTTCAACTTTGTTAGCTTTACTCAATAATTTGCATCTTACGCCATGGAATCTTAGAAGTCACGTGGGCTAATGTCATATATTCAGTATGACTGGAGGATAGAGAGAATGTGGCTTTCTTTTTTGCCATCCAAGAGATGACTTTCTTGCAAAGCATCACTACATATCCACTTATTCCTCTTCTATCATATTTGGATCCAACCCAATAAAAATTTATATATGAGTTTAGGTGGAGATCAACTTCAAAGAGTTACAATAGACCTTCACTAAATGTACCCTTCACATATCTGAGTACTCTCTTTGCTACAAGTAAATGTGGAACTCTTTGTGTGCATGACTGGAGAAAGCACACCAACTATATATGCTAGGTGAGGCCTAGTAATAGTTGCATAGTTAAATGATCCAAACATAGAGCTTTAAAAACGTGGATACTATACTTCATTACTTTATATTGAGGCCAAGTTCCCATTTCCCTCCATAGGTTTGCTAAGTGGTTTGCATTATATAAGTGCATACTTCTTAAGAAATCTAAAATGTAATTTCTTTGCGAAACGCAAATGCCATTATCCTTATAATAAGCCTCAATAGGTGGAAAACACCTTAGATCTCTAAGCTGTGAGATCTTGAATTCCTTCCAAAGATTCCTGTAGAGGAGGTACTGGGGTATCCACTTTTATCAAAAGTAGAGAACAAAGATTAACTCATCCAGTACGTCGCCTACTCAAGGGGGGTTCTCTTTAGGGAAGTATACCCTTTAACATTTCTCTGAGCAGACAGAAGGGTTGTACATACTCTAGAAATATTAATCAACAAATGACCACAGAAGACCATATATTCCTTGATTTGAATCAGATGATTACAAGGTTGGGCAGAGTGATGCTCAAAAAAGTGCAAGCTCGGGGCTAGCATGCCACTCTAAAAGTATAAAACCTCAATGCAAGAGAGTCTTCCCATCAACTTAAGGGGCCAATTATATGCAGTCTAACTCAGAACAATACAAATGGTAAAGGACTTCTCAAGAGAATAGAGCTTAACAACAACATTGACTCATAGAAAACAAAGAATCCAAGCCACTCCCTTACACTATAGTGCTCATAGCCCTCCATTGAGAAGCCTACCCTTTGTATCCACACTACAGAGTAGCTCCTACAATAGGCTTGAAACCACCAAGGGCAAGAGAGGACTTCTGCATGTCCGTACGAACCACTGTATCTCTAAAAAAAATTGTACCCCAAATGAGCACAAATCCATTGTTTTTATAGGCCCCAATAAGCCAAGAGGGTCTTGCCGATTCCTCACGTCCACTGATCACGTGCCACTTGATTGCCAAGATTGGAGGGGTAGATAAAATATTCCACTTGATTTGAATTGGATCCTCAAAATAGGCAGTCGTCATGAATGGTTGGCGGAAATAGTCATTTCTCCACTTTCACTTTTACCACTTACACCTTTACTGTTGCTTTTGAATGCAAGCTGAGCTCCTCATTTTGTGCCGCCCGTGATATTGGATTGTCCTTGAGAAGCACATCCTTCACCTAATTTTTTTTTTAGTAGCTTTTGATCCTTCATATTAAGTGAGCGGTGTGGGAGGTGAGTTGTGGGGAGTTTGAGAGAGATTATAGGGTTTTTGGAGGGTTGTGGAGGGTTGTGGAGTTGTGTGGAGTTGTGTGGGGTTTGTGGGGTTTGTGGGTTGGGGGGAATAGGGGTGAGTTATGGGGAGTTGTGGTGGTTTTTGGGGTGTGGTAAAAAATGGATCCAAGATTTCAAAGTTATTATTGCACCATTGGAAAGTACTCGTCGCGAGCTTTCCAACGATATATAACACTGTAGGGTTGGGTTAAGAAATGATCCTCCAAATATCCATCCAAACTGTCTCAGAGCCTTATGTAAGGTTGTGGAAAAATGTGGGATCTGAGGGGGGCCGTGGGGGGCCGTGGTGGGTCGTGGTGGAGGTCGCGGTGGTGGGTCGTGGTGGAGGTCGCGGGGGAGGGAGAGGGGGAGGTCGCGGGGGAGGTCGCGGGGGAGGGAGAGGGGGAGGTCGCCGGGGAGGTCGCGGGTGAGGGAGAGGGGGAGGTCGCGGGGGAGGTCGCGGGGGAGGGAGAGGGGGAGGTCGCGGTGGAGGTCGCGGGGGAGGGAGAGGGGGAGGGAGAGGGGTAGGTCGCGGGGGAGGTCGCGCGGGAGGGAGAGGGGGAGGTCGCGGGGGAGGTCGCGGTCGAGGGAGAGGGGGAGGTCGCGAGGGAGGTCGCGGGGGAGGTTGCGGGGGAGGTCGCGGGGGAGGTTGCGGGGGAGGTCGCGGGGGAGGTCGCAGGGGAGGTCGCGGGGGAGGTCGCGGGGGAGGTCGCGGGAAAGGTTGCAGGGGAGGTCGCGGGGGAGGTCGCGGGGGAGGGAGTGGGGGAGGTCGCTAGGGAGGTCGCGGGGGAGGTCGCGGGGGAGGACACGGGGGAGGTTGCGGGGGAGGTCGCGAGGCCATTATCCTTATAATAAGCCTCAATAGGTGGAAAACACCTTGGATCTATAAGCTGTGAGATCTTGAATTCCTTCCAAAGATTCCTGTAGAGGAGGTACTGGGGTATCCACTTTTATCAAAAGTAGAGAACAAAGATTAACTCATCCAGTACGTCGCCTACTCAAGGGGGGTTCTCTTTAGGGAAGTATACCCTTTAACATTTCTGTGAGCAGACAGAAGGGTTGTACATACTCTAGAAATATTAATCAACAAATGACCACAGAAGACCATATATTCGTTGATTTGAATCAGATGATTACAAGGTTGGGCAGAGTGATGCTCAAAAAAGTGCAAGCTCGCGGCTAACATGCCACTCTAAAAGTATAAAACCTCAATGCAAGAGAGTCTTCCCATCAACTTAAGGGGCCAATTATATGCAGTCTAACTCAGAACAATACAAATGGTAAAGGATTTCTCAAGAGAATAGAGCTTAACAACAACACTGACTCACAGAAAAGAAAGAATCCAAGCCACTCCCTTACACTATAGTGCTCATAGCCCTCCATTGAGAAGCCTACCCTCTGTATCCACACTACAGAGTAGCTCCTACAATAGGCTTGAAACCACCAAGGGCAAGAGAGGACTTCTGCACGTATGTACGAACCACTATATCTCTAAAAAAAATTGTACCCCAAATGAGCACAAATCCATTGTTTTTATAGGCCCCAATAGGCCAAGAGGGTCTTGCCGATTCCTCACGTCCACTGATCACGCGCCGCTTGATTGCCAAGATTGGAGGGGTAGATCAAATATTCCACTTGATTTGAATTGGATCCTCAAAATAGGGAGTCGTCATGAATGGTTGGCTGAAATAGTCATTTCTCCACTTTCACTTTTACCACTTACACCTTTACTGTTGCTTTTGAATGCAAGCTGAGCTCCTCATTTTGTGCCGCCCGTGATATTGGATTGTCCTTGAGAAGCACATCCTTCACCTAATTTTTTTTTTAGTAGCTTTTGATCCTTCATATTAAGTGAGCGGTGTGGGAGGTGAGTTGTGGGGAGTTTGAGAGAGATTATAGGGTTTTTGGAGGGTTGTGGAGGGTTGTGGAGTTGTGTGGAGTTGTGTGGGGTTTGTGGGTTGGGGGGAATAGGGGTGAGTTATGGGGAGTTGTGGTGGTTTTTGGGGTGTGGTAAAACGTTGATCCAAGATTTCAAAGTTATTCTTGCACCATTAGAAAGTACTCGTCGAGAGCTTTCCAACGATATATAACACTGTAGGGTTTGGTTAAGAAATGATCCTCCAAATATCCATCCAAACTGTTTGAGAGCCTTATGTAAGGTTGTGGAAAAATGTGGGATCTGAGGGGGGCCGTGGTGGGTCGTGGTGGAGGTTGCATTGGTGGGTCATGGTGGAGGTCGCGGGGGAGGGAGAGGGGGAGGTCGCGGGGGAGGGAGAGGGGGAGGTCGTGGGGGAGGTCGCGGGGGAGGGAGAGGGGGAGGTCGCGGGGGAGGTCGCGGGGGAGGGAGAGGGGGAGGTCGCGGGGGAGGTCGCGGGGGAGGGAGAGGGGGAGGGAGAGGGGGAGGTCGTAGGGGAGGTCGCGGGGGAGGGAGAGAGGGAGGTCGCGGGGGAGATCGCGGGCGAGGGAGAGGGGGAGGTCGCGGGGGAGGTTGCGGGAGAGGTCGCGGGGGAGGTTGCGGGGGAGGTCGTGGGGGAGGTCGCACGGGAGGTCGCGGGGGAGGTCGCGGGGGAGGTCGCGGGAAAGGTTGCGGGGGAGGTCACGGGGGAGGTCGCAGAGGAGGGAGAGGGGGAGGTCGCGGGGGAGGTTGCGGGGGAGGTCGCGGGGGAGGTCGCGGGGGAGGGAGAGGGGGAGGTTGCGGGGGAGGTCGCGGGGGAGGTCGCGGAGGAGGTCGAGGGGGAGGTCGCGGGGGAGGTCGCGGGGGAGGTCGCAGGGGAGGTCGCGGGGGAGGTCGCGGGGGAGGTCGCGGGGGAGAGAGAGGGGGAGGGAGAGGGGGAGGTCGCGGGGGAGGGAGAGGGGGAGGTCGCGGGGAAGGTTGGGGGGGAGGTCGTGGGGGAGGTCGCGGGGGAGGTCGCGGGGGGGGGTCGCGGGGGAGGTCGCGGGGGAGGTCGCGGGGGAGGTCGCTGGGGAGGTCGCTGGGGAGGTCGCAGGGGAGGTTGCGGGGGAGGTTGCGGGGGAGGGAGAGGGGGAGGTTGCGGGGGAGGTCGTGGGGGAGGTTGCGGGGGAGGTCGCGGGGGAGGTCGCGGGGGAAGGAGAGGGGGAGGTCGCGGGGGAGGTCGCGGCGGGGGAGGTCGCGACGGAGGTCGCTGGGGAGGTCGCGGGGGAGGTCTCGGGGGAGGTCCCGGGGGAGGTCGCGGGGGAGGGAGAGGGGGAGGTTGCGGGGGAGGGAGAGGGGGAGGTTTCGGGGGAGGTTGCGGGGGAAGGAGAGGGGGAGGGAGAGGGGGAGGTTGCGGCGGAGGTCGCGGGGGAGGTTGCGGGGGAGGTCGCGGGGGAGGTTGCGGGGGAGGTCGCGGGGGAGGTCCCGGGGGAGGGAGAGGGGGAGGTCGCGGGGGAGGTTGCGAGGGAGGTCAAGGGGGAGGTCGCGGGAGAGGTCGCGGGGGAGGTTGTGGGGAGGTTGCAGGGGAGGTTGCGGGGGAGGTCGCGGGGGAGGTCGCCGTGGAGGTCGCGGGGGAGGTTGTGGGGGAGGTCGCGGGGGAGGTCGCGGGGGAGGGAGAGGGGGAGGTCGCGAGGGAGGTCGCGGGGGAGGTCGTGAAGGAGGTTGCGGGGGAGGTCGCGGGGGAGGTTGCGGGGGAGGTTGCGGGGGAGGTCGTGGGGGAGGTCGCGGGGGAGGGAGAGGGGGAGGTCGCGGGTGACGTCACGGGGGAGGTCGCGGGGGAGGTCGCGGGGGAGGGAGAGGGGGAGGTTGCGGGGGAGGTCGCAGGGGAGGTTGCGGGGGAGGTCGCGGGGGAGGTCGCGGGGGAGGGAGAGGGGGAGGTCGCGGGGGAGGTTGCGGGGGAGGTCACGCGGGAGGTCGCGGGGGAGGTTGCGGGGGAGGTTGCGGGGGAGGTCGCGGGGGAGGTCGCGGGGGAGGTCGCGGGGGAGGTTGCGGGGGAGGTCGCGGGGGAGGTTGCGGGGGAGGTTGCGGGGGAGGTTGCGGGGGAGGTCGCGGGGGAGGTCGCGGGGGAGGGAGATGGTGGTGGTGGTGGTGGTGGTGGTGGTGGAGGAAGAGGGGACGATGGAGATTGGAGGGGGTCTGTGTGATGGTGGGGCCGGGGGGTGGTGGGGAAAAGGAGGGGACGATGGAGTTGGAGGGGGTCGGGGTGATGGTGGGGCCGGGGGGTGGTGGGGGAAAAAGGAGGGGACAAAATGCCGCGATACAGACCCCCACATCATGTCTTTGCACCGTCCTGGTGCAATTCCCGAAGCCAAAAACAAGATAGTGAAGGAAGTTCTTCTTTCTTCACTTGACTCAGATAATCCTTCACCCTCGAGAAATAAAAAAAATAATAATAATAATTTTTTTATTTTTATTTTTTTTCATACTTTTTTTTTCATAATAACTACAATCACCAAATGAAAATACAGTAGGTACGGTGAATGATATGCTTCCCCTTTACCTTAATTCAGGTACTTCTTCACCCTGGAAATATTGACCAGGGGTATCCTCTTACCCTGCAAATCCTCCAGATGTACTGCTCCATGAGGTAATACCTTTACCACCATGTAAGGTCCTATCCATTTGGGTGCCAGTTTGGTTGGAATTGCTGGGACCTGATGCAGTAAAACCATGGATCATTCCTGTACTTCATTGGACCTCAGATACCTGTCATGTAGTCTTTTGTGCTCTTCTTGTGTTACCTGAAGTTTTTGCATTGCTCCTTCTCTGTATTCTTCTAATGCCACCAATCTCTGAATGGGGGGTTCAATTCCAATGGTTTTGATTCCTATTACCTTTTTGATAATGAACTCGAATGGTGCCAATGCCTCTTTCCCATATACTAACCGAAATGGAGTCCCGCCTGTAGTTACCCTTTTCGTGGTTCTGAAAGCCTACCTTGTGGTCTTCATTTACCTTACCTGCAACTTCTTCCTCAATTTCATTGATCTCCACTATGCAACACTCTGCACTTCCCATCATCCAATTTAACAATGTATCATCTTCTTGGGGTATAGAGGGCATTACCTGAGTATCCACAGTATATCCAGTGGTTTTTCCTGAGTCGAATCCCTCTTCCAAATGTAATTGTAGTTGGCTATTGGTGCTTGTTGAAATCCATAGTTTGGTTTTCCCCCAATCTTGCAAAGCTTTTGCTTGTCTCAGCCAAGGTCTCCCCAGGAGTAAAGGGTAAGAAGTCTCCTGTGGAAGTGCAATAACAACAAAATCCAACACAAAGTGGCAACCCTGTACTATCATCCGTACCTTTTCAATAATGCCAAGAGGCGCAACCCGATGTTGATCTGCTAGTGTAACTGTAAATGGTGCCATTTTGGTGGGGTTCAAATTGCATTTCTTCATTGTGAAATCTGGCATCAAATTGATACCAAAGCCTCCATCTATGATCACACCTGTGAGAGTTTCATCCTTTATACAAAAAAATAATCTTGAGCTTCGGTAGTCTGCTAAGGGTGTAGGGGGAAAATCAATCATGAAACCATCTATACTAGGTGATTGGACCAAGTGAGCAGAGTGTATAATCTTCTGTAAGTCGCTTCTTATTTTTGAATCCATCCTTATAAGTTCATATAGACTAACCTTGTGATGAATACCTTTCAAGATCTGTTCAATGTTTACCTCCTGAGTGTTTTCTTGCAGACTTGTTGGTTGGCCCTTTAGAGAAGTAGTCATCTTATTATAAGCTCCTTCAATTTCTGCTTGGTCCTTCCATCCAGACTCCTTTTCTTCCTCTTTATCCGGAAATCCTTGTTGTTCATCTCTTTGGGTTGCAGCTGCTTGCCTAGCTCTAGTCATCATGGGCATTGCAGAGGATGAAACAGCATAAGTCTGAGTGGTTTTTCCTTCTTCATATGGAGAGACTGCAATCATGTGAATTGGAGCAGGACGACCTCTTGGGCAATCTTTGGTATAATGATCCTTGGCCTCTGGACAATGTTGACAAGGAGGTGCATCTTCTGGAAGAGAACACCTGTTTTGCATGTGGCCGTACTCACCACAACGATACCACATCAAAGTTCTATTATACCTAGGCTTTGCAGGCCGATTCTCCTCTCTATTAGATGTATTTGAAGTACTAGCATAGTATGAATCCAAAGTTTGAGGGTTACTTCTTTGCTGTGTACCCTTGAGGTAGTAGCAATCTCTAGCTTCATGACCATCCTTTCCACAAAATTGACAGCTTACCTTGTTAGGGCAATTAGCATTGGAATGTCCATTGTTGTTATAGATCGTGCACCAAATTTGTCTCCTTATATCTTGTGTGGTCTTCAAATCTTCTAACTCACGGCGAAGTTGGGCTACTTCATCATCCGTGCGTCGCAGTGGTGGCAAGACCTTCTCTTCTTGTTGATTTTGTTGCATTTTTAATGCCTCCAGTTCCCTCCTTAGTTGCTCAATAGGATCCAGGTCTGCAACATACTTAGGTTGTGTATCCCCTTCAAAATGTTGCCTTGCTTCTTCAATGCATGATGCCGCTGCAACAAAATCATTGAGGGTGGCATCCAATCTAAGAGACTCATGAAGCTTCTGCTGAGATGACCTGGGCAGAGCCTTCTCTATCCACTTTTTAACCAAAAAGTCACCTGGAGCATGTGGCAGACGTGCAACAAGTGCTTTTGTTCTAGTGTGAAGTTCATGAAAAGATTCACCTGATCTTAGCTTCAAATTCTCTAGCTGATCTAGAGCTCTTTCCGAGGAATCACTTGGTCGGAATGTCTGTGAGAATGCCGCCTTCAGAGCCTCCCATGTAGTGAAATGGCCATCTGCATATTGACTATACCATTTATCTGTAAGACCCTCCAATGTGGATGGAAAAAGTGCCAGCATTGCATCCTCTCTATTTTGCAGACCTCTTCCACGGCATAAAGAGATGAATCTCCTCACATGATCATCAGCATCCTCATAAGCTTGTCCCTTGAAGGTAGGGAATTTGATGTTTAATCTGGAGAGCAAATGAGAGAGATCCTCCATTTGTACTGGTGTTTCTTCGGACGTATCTGAGGAGAAGTCTAGGGTTCTCCTATACCTCTCTTTTGACAATAGTGTCGTACCCAAATCAATAGGTAAATATAGGGAAGGCAGACGGGAGGTAGACTCACTAGCCGTGGTTATTGCTAACTTGTTAAGGCTCCTCCGAACACGAAGAGACTTCTTATCTGCTCGTGTATGGGTCATGTACCTACTTGCCAATGTAATAGGGCAAAAATACCTCTCACAGAAATGCAAAGGTCCCACCGGGCGTGCCAAACTCTAGAGGAGGTACTGGGGTATCCACTTTTATCAAAAGTAGAGAACAAAGATTAACTCATCTAGTACGTCGCCTACTCAAGGGGGGTTCTCTTTAGGGAAGTATACCCTTTAACATTTCTGTGAGCAGACAGAAGGGTTGTACATACTCTAGAAATATTAATCAACAAATGACCACAGAAGACCATATATTCCTTGATTTGAATCAGATGATTACAAGGTTGGGCAGAGTGATGGTCAAAAAAGTGCAAGCTCGGGGCTAACATGCCACTCTAAAAGTATAAAACCTCAATGCAAGAGAGTCTTCCCATCAGCTTAAGGGGCCAATTATATGCAGTCTAACTCAGAACAATACAAATGGTAAAGGATTTCTCAAGAGAATAGACCTTAACAACAACACTGACTCACAGAAAAGAAAGAATTCAAGCCACTCCCTTACACTATAGTGCTCATAGCCCTCCACTGAGAAGCCTACCCTCTGTATCCACACTACAGAGTAGCTCCTACAATAGGCTTGAAACCACCAAGGGCAAGAGAGGACTTCTGCACGTATGTACGAACCACTGTATCTCTAAAAAAAATTGTACCCCAAATGAGCACAAATCCATTGTTTTTATAGGCCCCAATAGGCCAAGAGGGTCTTGCCGATTCCTCACGTCCACTGATCACGCGCCGCTTGATTGCCAAGATTGGAGGGGTAGATCAAATATTGCACTTGATTTGAATTGGATCCTCAAAATAGGCAGTCGTCATGAATGGTTGGCGGAAATAGTCATTTCTCCACTTTCACTTTTACCACTTACACCTTTACTGTTGCTTCTGAATGCAAGCTGAGCTCCTCATTTTGTGCCGCCCGTGATATTGGATTGTCCTTGAGAAGCACATCCTTCACCTAATTTTTTTTTTTAGTAGCTTTTGATCTGTAGAGGAGGTACTGGGGTATCCGCTTTTAACAAAGGTAGAAAATGGAGATTAAACACGTCCAGTACGTCACCTACTCAAGGGGGGTTCTCTTTAGGGAAGTATACCCTTTATCATTTCTGTGAGCAGGCCGACAACGAGAATTTCACAGAATGGTAAATGCTTCACAATTATGGACAACCAATAACAAATGAAGACTGCACTCTGCCTGATTCAAACCAGATGATTACAAAGTTGGGCAATTGATATATGATGCTCACAAGTGTAAACTTAGGTCTAACAAGCCACAAGTCAAGGGCTGACAGATCACCCGAATAGTAAACACACTAACACAAAAGTTTCTCCTATCCGCATAAGGACCAGTGATATGCAGATTAAATCAGAACAATACAAGTGGTAAGATCTTCTCAAGAGAATAGAGCACAATCAACCACACTGACTCACGGATAAGAAGAAGAATCCAAGCTACCCTTTTACACTATAGTGCTCATAGCCCCTCATTGAGAAGCCTCCCCTCTGTATACACAACAGAGTAGCTCCCACAGTAGACTTGAAACCACCAAGTGCAAGAGAGGTCTTCTGCACAATCTTGTACATGTACTCCACTGTGTGTCGTCGTAGCCCAAATGAGCACAAATCCTTTGATTTTATAGGCCCCAATAGGCCAAGAGAGCCTTGCTGAATCTTCACGTCCACTGATCACGTGCCGGTTAACCACCCAAAATTGGAGGGGTAGGTCAATTATTCCCTTGATTTGAATTGGATCCACAAAAATAGGTAGTCGTCGTGAATGGTTGGCGGCAACATTTGTTCATCCACTTTTGCTTTTAACAATACACTTTTACCTTTTCACCTGCCATCTGAGGTTCTCTTTTTTGTAGTTTTGTTACTTCCTTACTGCTTAATCCCGGCAATTTATGTGATGCCGATTGGTCCAACACGACAGGAATGGATCCTGCTACAAGAGACTGCCAAAATTTCTCATCTTGATTACACAGACAAGCTCCATACGAGTTAATGGTGACACCATACTCCCTTAACTTCTCGTACAAAAGATGGTAGGTAGTCACACCATCATGCTTACATTTACATGGCCTCTTGTGCTGCTTGTATGGGTGCACACGTGTGTAATTGTGGATGTGTGTGTATGTAAGTGTGTGTGCAATTATGGGTGTGTGTGTGATTGTAAATGTGTGCGAGGATGCGTGAGTGAGAGGGGACTTGCGGGAGTGTGAGGAGGAGAGAGGGGAGGCGCTCGCGGGTGTGAGAGAAAGGGGGAAGGTGTGGGAGGTGAGAGGCTTGAGGAGTGGGGGTTGGCGGGGGATGGTGGTGAGAGGAGGGGAGGGGGTTGGCGGGGGATGGTGGTGAGGGGAGGGGAGGGGGTTTGCGGGGGATGGTGGTGAGGGGAGGGGAGGGGGCTTGCAGGGGTGAGTGGTGAGGGCGGGGGTGAGTGTAGGGGAGTGGAATGGGCGCAAGGAGGGAAGGGGGAGGGGCGCATGGAGGGAGTGAGTGGAGGGGCTTGGTTGGCGGGGGATGGTGGTGAGGGGAGGGGAGCGGGTTGGCGGGGGATGGTGGTGAGGGGAGGGGAGGGGGCTTGCGGGGGTGAGTGGTGAGGGCGGAGGTGAGTGGAGGGGAGTGGAAGGGGCGCAAGGAGGGAAGGGGGAGGGGCGCATGGAGGGAGTGAGTGGAGGGGCTTGGTTGGCGGGGGATGGTGGTGAGGGGAGGGGAGGGGGTTGGCGGGGGATGGTGGTGAGGGGAGGGGAGGGGGCTTGCGGGGGTGAGTGGTGAGGGCGGAGGTGAGTGGAGGGGAGGGGGCTTGCGGGGGTGAGTGGTGAGGGCGGGGGTGAGTGGAGGGGAGTGGAAGGGGCGCAAGGAGGGAAGGGGGAGGGGCGCATGGAGGGAGTGAGTGGAGGGGCTTGGTTGGCGGGGGATGGTGGTGAGGGGAGGGGAGGGGGTTGGCGGGGGATGGTGGTGAGGGGAGGGGAGGGGGTTGGCGGGGGATGGTGGTGAGGGGAGGGGAGGGGGCTCGCGGGGGTGAGTGGTGAGGGCGGGGGTGAGTGGAGGGGAGTGGAAGGGGCGCAAGGAGGGAAGGGGGAGGGGCGCATGGAGGGAGTGAGTGGAGGGGCTATGTTGGCAGGGGATGGTGGTGAGGGGAGGGGAGGGGGTTGGCAGGGGATGGTGGTGAGGGGAGGGGAGGGGATTGGCGGGGGATGGTGGTGAGGGGAGGGGAGGGGGCTTGCGGGGCTGAGTGGTGAGGGCGGGGGTGAGTGGAGGGGAGTGGAAGGGGCGCAAGGAGGGAAGGGGGAGGGGCGCATGGAGGGAGTGAGTGGAGGGGCTTGGTTGGCGGGGGATGGTGGTGAGGGGAGGGGAGGGGGTTGGCGGGGGATGGTGGTGAGGGGAGGGGAGGGGGTTGGCAGGGGATGGTGGTGAGGGGAGGGGCTTGCGGGGGTGAGTGGTGAGGGCGGGGGTGAGTGGAGGGGAGTGGAAGGGGCGCAAGGAGGGAAGGGGGAGGGGCGCATGGAGGGAGTGAGTGGAGGGGCTTGGTTGGCGGGGGATGGTGGTGAGGGGAGGGGAGGGGGTTGGCGGGGGATGGTGGTGAGGGGAGGGGAGGGGGTTGGCGGGGGATGGTGGTGAGGGGAGGGGAGGGGGCTTGCGGGGGTGAGCGGTGAGGGGAGGGGAGGGGATTGGCGGGGGATGGCGGGTGAACGAGAGAGAGAGAGAGAGAGAGAGAGAGAGAGAGAGAGAGAGAGAGAGAGAGAGAGAGAGAGAGAGAGAGAGAGAGAGAGAGAGAGAGAGAGAGAGAGAGAGAGAGAGAGAGAGAGAGAGAGAGAGAGAAAGCAGAGAGGGGGGAGGGTCACGTGCGGGGGACGAGAGAGAGACCGAAAAAGGGAGAGAGGGAGAGGGATCCGAAAGAGGAGGAAAGAGAGAGAGGGGGAAAGAGAGGGAAAGAGAGAGAGGGAAGAGAGAGAGAAATAGATTAAGAGAGAGAAGGAGAAGGGGGTTCACGCGGGCGGGGAAGAGGAGAGAGAGGAGAGAGAGAGAAGGAAGAGAGATAACAAATCACTGAGGTAGCAAAACGAAGGCAATATCTGCCCGTAACATAATTATGTCCAAAGAATGGAACGAATTACTTCTTGAAGCTGCGGTCCCAAGGCATCTGAGATCTCTCCTCACAATCTCTTTCTCTTCCATCTTCTTCAGTTTTCATGCTTGGAGTGCCATTGATTTCTGACTCTATGCTTGGGGTCCACTGCTCACATGCCACAAGAGAAAAGGGGGAAAGAGAAGGGGTACTACAGACCCCCACATCAAGCTTTTGCACCGTCTCGGTGCAATATCTTTATTTTCTTATTCCTTCAAAATGAACTGCAGAAAATGAAAGAACTATGGTATGTACAGGGAGTGAATTTCATTTGCTTGCATCAACTCAAATAACTTTTCACCCTGGAGATGTTGACTAAGGGCAACCCATTGCCTTGCAGATCCTCCAGTTGTACTGCACCATGTGGCAATACTTTGATGACCTTATATGGTCCTACCCATTTAGGAGCCAATTTAGTGGACGTCGACGGGATTTGATGCACCAGGACCATAGATCCTTCCTGTACCTCATTAGTCCTTAAATACCTGTCATGCAGCCGTTTGCGTTCCTCTTGTTTTACCTGTAGTTTCTTCATTGCTGCTTCCCTACATTCTTCCAATGCCACAAGTCTTCTGATTGGTGGTTCAATACCTGTGGTTCTGGCTCCGATTTCCTTCTTGATAATAAATTCGAAAGGTGCCAATGCTTCTTTACCATAGACTAGGCGGAATGGACTTTCGCCAGTGGTTCCCCTTCTAGTAGTTCGGAAAGCCCACGTTGCACCAATTAGTGCCTGTGGCCAAGAACTTTGATGCTCAAAGGATAATTTGCGTAAGAGCCCAATCAAAATTTTGTTAGAACTTTCCGCTTGGCCATTCGCTCTGGGATAGTAAGCACATGACTTCTTGTGAAAGATTTTATACCTGTCAAAGATGACTTGGAGCAACTGATTCACAAAGTGAGTGCCCCTGTCACTAGTGACCTCAATTGGACACCCGAATCTGGAAAAAATACGTTTAAACAAAAATTTAGCCACTGTCAAGGCCGAGCAATCTGTAGTGGCTTTAGCTTCCACCCACTTAGTTGCATAACACGTGGCCATAAGAATATATCTCTTTCTTCCAGGTTGACCCATTGGACTGATCGGACCAATAAAGTCAAGTCCCCATCGTTCAAAAGGTAGCCATCTTGTGGAGATGACTAATGGCTGGAAACTCATCTTGGTTGGCTTAGGCGCACATCTCTGACAGATATCGCACTCCTTGGCAAATTTGATTGCATCTTTGTATATCTGAGGCCACCATAATCCTTGGTGGATAATCTTGTGAGCCAACTCTTCTCCCTTCATATGCCCTTCGTTGTGTGCTACTTCAAGCAAGAAGTTTACTTCTTCTGGAAAAACACACTTTCTCAAGATACCGTCATGACAATATTTATATAAATTTCCATCTATGAGTGAGTAAGATTTGGACTTAAAAAGTAATTTCCTCTTTTCTAGTGCTGATAGATGTTTGGGAAATTCTCCAATGGAAAGAAACTCAAGAATTTCATTATACCAATCAGTCTGCATTGTAACCAAGAAAAGAGTACTATCCACCAATTCATCATCAATACCTGTTGCTTGTTCACTGAGAGCAGTTCTTGATACCTGATCCGCCATATAATGCTCTTTCCCTGGCTTAATATGAATATCGAAATCAAATTCTTGAAATAACAATAACCATCGCCAGACCCTTTCAGCTACTCTAGGTTTGTTAATCAGGTACTTCAATGGTTGATGATCAGTTATGACAATAAAATGCACACCTAAGAGGTAATGCCGGAATTTTTGAAGAGCAAACACGATAGCCAAACCTTCCCTTTCAGTAGTGTTGTAGTTCCTCTCTGCTTTGGTAAGCAATCTGCTAGCATAAACAATAGGTTGGTCTATCTTCTGTGATGATGGTTGAGCCAAGACTGCTCCAACTGCATGAAGACTGGCATCTGTATGTACATGGAACTCTAATGACCAATTAGGAATAGTTAAAAGAGGAGCAGTACATAGCCTCAATTTTAATTTGCAAAATGCTTTCTCAGCTTCAGGAGTCCATGAGAAAGGGACATTCTTACTTGTAAGCCTGGACAAGGGCTTAGCTATTTCTGAATACATTCTGATAAATCGTCTATGATATCCTGCATGGCCCAAGAAACTTTGCACTTCCTTTGGGCTTTGTGGAATTGGCATGGAAAGGATAGCAGTGATCTTTGCCGGATCAACCGTTATCCCTTCAATTGATACTATGTGGCCCAGGAGAGTGCCTTTGGTCACCAAAAAATGACATTTAGCAGGATTCAACTTCAACCCTGTTTTGAGACACTGCTCAAAGATTTCCTTTAGATTATCCAAATGGTTATTGAAATCTTGAACTATTGCCCTCTTGTCTGTTCTTGAAAATACTGAAAAATCATCCATAAAAATGCGCAGAAATGAGGTTAACCATTTCCCTAGTATGAGATACATAGTCCTATTGAAGGATGCTGGTGCATTCTTCAAGCCAAAGGCCATACGGGTATAAACATATGTGCCCCATGGTGTAACAAAAGCCGTCTTGTCTCTATCTTCAGGATGAATGGCTATCTGATTGTAGCCACTGAACCCATCAAGAAAACTATATAAAGAGTGTCCGGCCACTTCTTCAAGCACCTGCTCTGTGAATGGTTGAGGAAAGCCATCTTGAATAGTTACCTTATTCAAGGCACGAAAATCAACACATACTCTTATTTTGCCGTTTTTCTTTGGTACAATGACCATGGAAGAAAGCCACCGTGAGTGTTCTACAGGAACAATAATACCTGCCTCTTCCAATTTTGTGATTTCTAGCTTTACTGCCTCTGCATACTTTGGATTAAGTCGGTAAGGCCTACTTCTTGCAGGTGAAGCTCCTTCCACTAAGGGTATTCGGTGTAATCCAAGCTCCTCAGGTATCCCTGTTAAGTCTTTATAGGACCATGCAAAGACACTTTTATAGGTAAAAAGTAGGGAAGTTACCTTCTGCAATAAAGGCGGATAGTGCCATAACCAAGCAGCCAAGTGAGCCATCTGAGGATTAGGGAGAGGGGGAGGTCGCGGGGGAGGTCGTGGGGGAGGTCGCGGGGGAGGGAGAGGGGGAGGGAGAGGGGGAGGTCGCGGGAGAGGTCACGGGGGAGGGAGAGGGGGAGGTCGCGGGGGAGGTCGCGGGGGAGGCAGAGGGGGAGGTCGCGGGGTAGGTTGCGGGGGAGGTCGCGGGGGAGGTTGCGGGGGAGGTCGCGGGGGAGGCCGCGGGGAATGGAGAGGGGGAGGTCGCGGGGGAGGTTGCGGGGGAGGTCGCGGGGGAGGTCGCGGGGGAGGTCGCAGGGGAGGTCCCGGGGGAGGTTGCGGGGGAGGTCGCGGGGGAGGTCGCGGGGGAGGGAGAGGGGGAGGTCGCGGGGGAGGTCGCGCGGGAGGTTGCGGGGGAGGTCGCGGGGGAGGTTGCGGCGGAGGTTGCCGGGGAGGTCGCGGGGGAGGTCGCGGGGGAGGGAGAGGGGGAGGTCGCGGGGGAGGTCGCGGGGGAGGTCGCGGGGGAGGTTGCGGGGGAGGTCGCCGAGGAGGTCGCGGGGGAGGTCGCAGGGGAGGTTGCGGGGGAGGGAGAGGGGGAGGTCGTGGGGGAGGTCGCGGGGGAGGGAGAGGGGGAGGTCGCGGGGGAGGTTGCGGGGGAGGTCGCGGGGGAGGTCGCGGGGGAGGTCGCGGGGAGGTCGCGAGGGAGGTCGCGGGGGAGGTTCCGGGGGAGGTCGCGGGGGAGGTCGCGGGGGAGGTTGCGGGGGAGGTCGCGGGGGAGGGAGAGGGGGAGGTTGCGGGGGAGGTTGCGGGGGAGGTTGCAGGGGAGGTCGCGGGGGAGGTCGAGGGGAGGGAGAGGGGGAGGTCGCGGGGGAGGTTGCGGGGGAGGTCGCGGGGAAGTTTGCGGGCGAGGTCGCGGGGGAGGTCGCGGGGGAGGTCGCCGGGGAGGTCGTGGGGGAGGTCACGGGGGAGGTCGCGGGGGAGGTCGCAGGGGAGGTCGCAGGGGAGGTCGCGGGGAGGTCGCGGGGGAGGTCGCGGGGGAGGTCGCGGGGGAGGTCGCGGGGGAGGTCGCGGTGGAGGTCGCGGGGGAGGTCGTGGCGGCGGAGGTCGCGGGGGACGTCGCGGGGGAGGTCGCGGGGGAGGTCGCGGGGGAGGTCGCGGGGGAGGTCGCGGGGGGGGGGGGGGAGGTCGCGGGGGGGGGGGAGGTCGCAGGGGAGGTTGCGGGGAAGGTCGCGGGGCCAAATCTTCCAAAGGATCTCGCCCCAGATCCCATTCCACAATGCTGCACAACAACCAATCGCTTCACCAACAAGGGCTTGCTTCCAATTGACTTGTTCTTGGAACCCCAAAGAACAACCAAGGACCCTCTATAACCAAAGGGATTTATGGCAAGAATTGATATAGGACTACTTCTATCACATGATGGTTGAGAACTAAACTATTTTGGCTGCTAAGAACCATGATCATTGGTTCATCTCTTTAGATCCTCTTTTCTTGATCTTCATTACCCGGCATAGATACACTTATAGCTTATCGAGTTGGAACTTCAAGAAATCTGACATTAAATAGAGTGCTTTAATCTAGTCTCAAAGGGAATGGACCCTACAATTGATCTAAGCCGAGACATTTCCCATAAGTCTTGCGATTTTTTTGATTAATGTAGGTTCACAACCAAGATCTTTTTGGGATTGAAGAATGAAATCCCACTTGAGGGGATCCTAAGCTTTGTCAACATTCGTTTAAATGTCTGTAATCCTTAAGAAGAAAGAAGAACAAGAATTAATTTCCATACATGATTGAGAGCAATGTTAGAGTGAAAAATCAAAAAAAATAATAATAGTGCTCTTATTGTCAACCATTTCACCCAAATTTTGGGGGGTCCTTGTAGATTTCTTCTCATAGGTGGGATTCATTGGCTATCATCTCTAGAGTTAGATGTAAAAGAATACTACAAAATATGTTGCTACTTCTTGATGTTCCTTTCATCCACATAGAGAGCTTAGAAGTGACTGATGCTCTTACTAATGGTAAAAGCATGGGTTTTGATGGGTTTCCAAATCAATTCTTGAAATCTTTAAAACATGATTCGGTTACCCCATTCCACTTGATTTTTTTGGAGGCCATGTTCTTTGGTGTATTACTTGATTCTCTCAACGAAGTTGTAACTAAATTGATTCACAAAAGATACTCTAACAACAACATTGAGAGTTTGAATCCAATTATGATGTAATAAATGGGGTGCACGATCTTTGCTAAGGTTCTCCCTAAACACATTGCTTGCCAACTGCACTCATGCATCAATGACGAACCAAAAGGGTTTACTAATTTTCGATCCATCGTTTAGGGCATGATTGATGTTTGCAAAGGGCTTTTCTTTGGAGGAAACCTTTTAGGATTATTAAAATCAACTTTCAATAAAGCTTATTATTGACTCAATGGGATTTTCTTTTTCAATGTTTAAGAGACTTTGGATTTGTCCCAAAGTTTATGAAGATGATCATGAAACTTATATGAAACACTTGAGTTCACATTGACAATGATGGATATGTGTCATAACCTATCATATTAAAATGCTCCATTAGGCAAGGCTACCCCTAAACCGCTACGTTCTGGTATTGCTACCGATGGCATTGTCTGCTTGGTTTCCCATCATCTCCATGTTGACCAAACCCATGGGCTTGTTGTGCCTCAATGAGAGGACTAGATGCTCATGAGAAGGTTTAGTGATCACATAAATTATTTCTTGCATGATGATTCTAACAATATTGGCTCCTTTTTGCACTATCTGCATACCTTTGCTTGACCTTTGGATTATTCAAAATTTGACTCATTCGATGGTCCTATTACTTTTTGGTGGACAAAGAAGATCAGGTAATCCACATTGGTCAAATCTTTCATCCCTCAAGGATTCTAATGGGCTTTGATGTTAACGTGGAGAAGCTGTGGAATTGGGTTCTGAACAAGCTCAAACTCGCCTTCTTGAAACGAGTGAAAAATCAGCTTGGCAAAGTAGGATTAGGTACTCAAAATGTTCCTCATAGCCTCACTTATCTTTTGTCTATTGTGCTTTAGAATCTAAGACAAAGATTTGGATAAAATGGAAAGAATTTGGAAAATCTTTATGTAAATAGGTGATCCCAACAAGAGAGGCGTGCTTATAGTCGAATAGATTATTTGTGTTTGTAGAATAGACTCGGATGGTTGTGACATTTTGGACCCAAGGTTTCTCCAACAAGTTGGCAGCCAAAGTGGTTGATAAAAGCTTGAAGAAATATGGATACCACTTAGAGAAAATTGATATTCAAGAACAAAGGTGGTCTTATATTTGTGGGGTTGCCTAGCTAGAGAGGTGAAGATTTACTCTCTCTTTTGTTCTCCCCTTTTTTGATTACTCTAAGATGCTCACACTTGGTTTGGTTTTTGTGGAAAAGTTGGAACAAGATCAAATCTTACCTCAAGGCAGAGTGCAAGTGGGCTGTTGATATTAGACAAGACGATTGCATTTGGTTGTTGACCTAGGGAATCAAGGAAGCCAATTAAATGGACCTCAAGAGTATGAATAAAGGGCGTTTGTTGTCAAAGCATCTTTGGAATCAAGAATTAAGAAAATATATTAGATATAAGGACATTAACCTGTACTGAAGAGTGGACTATGCAGAGTAGTTCTTGTTAAGAAACAAAATTTATGCTTGGCAAATCCCAAAGTCTCACCTCCTTCTTACTAAAGAACCGCCTGGCATGGAAGGTATATGATGGAACCATGGCAATAGCTTGGAAAGAATTCCTTGTTTAAAGAAGAATCTAAAGTTTCGTATCTTCGTGTTCGAATTGTGTGGGTATCATATGGGATTTTTAAGCTCCTAGCCCTATGGCATCCTCTCATTGAGAATGAACAAGCTATCATGGTTTGGTAAGTTCTCCATCAAGGAATTTCGAATAATGTTAAAGATAACAAAACTTGTGAAGCCCCTCGATAGTGAAAGCGATGTCTCAATGGTAGAGAGGACTTAGGCCATCTCTTCTTTGTATGTCCAAGAACTTTATTGGTTCAATAGGAGGCTTTTGGCTTTACAAAGTAATATAAATGGGATGTATGTTTTACTTGGATAAGTGATCGGTGAATATATTGCCTTGTGGAGTGCAATTAGGGGAGAAGCTCAATGAAATAAATGGAAACAAAGATGCACGTCCATCTTCAAGAGCCCTCTAATAGAGAGACGAATTAGAAAATGTGTCTCATTGTTATGTAGAAGAATTAGTAATTGTATGAAGTCCCCTCCCATCAAACACCATAGGATTTTTGTTTTTCAGAACAACAAGATCCTAAGAAAATGGGCCCCTCATGGGGGAGCATAAATGATATTAAGCTTTTTTTGTAGCTTCCTCTAAGTAGTTTAAAGTCATTGATAGCTTTGTAGGTCTGCCAAATTCCAAACCTATATTTTCTACTGTCTTTTAACTATCACGGTTGTGTTGCCTTTTAGACATCATACCCCTAGTTTATAGGATAACGGGAGTACCATGTGTACTATACTCAATTACTTCTAGTGTTTTCTTTTTTATTCATTAATTCTAGGGAGAATATTATATCAAATCTTCCTCTTTTACAAAAAGGAAAACGGAAAACAATTCGAAACATTATATGTAAATTGCTCACAAGAGTAGTAAATAAACGTGCAAACTTTTGCTTTCATATTAATGTGAAAAAGAAAACTTTAATTTGCAGTCGGCTCTAACTATTCATGAACAAAAACTACAAAATCATCAAATAGTATGATGCTTAAGCTCTGTTATAGTGTCAAAAATGAGGCATGTAAGACATCCGTGCTGAAAAGAAGCACGTACTTATAGCACGTCAAAAGGGGTCTATTTTCAACATGCACTTGTGCCACATGAGGTTTTTAACTAAATATTCTGCCTTCAAGCTTTGGTTGAAATTTATCTCAAGTGAATAAGACTCTTAAACATTTTCTATTGGAAGCATTAACAACGTTCTTCATTATATTTCTCATGTTTATCTATCATTTGCTATTTTAAAGCCTGAAATACTATTTTAAATTCTTTTGCACGTTAGCTCTCATAAAATTAAATTCTAGTCCACCTCAATCAGCTTGGTATGTGCATCAAATATCAGGTTTGATTTCCAATGAAATTAGCTTATCAACTTATTTCCATGAATTTATTCAGCTCAAGCAGAAAGATACACATTTTCAAACAATTTTTTTTACCGTATATGGCACATGTCACCTTTGGCAATGCTGCATTTATTTATTAAAGTGCTATCTTTTATAGCTTTCCAGAATGAAAGTTTGGTTTTTACGGAGCGTGATATATCCACACATACTTCATCAATCATCTTTATGTCTCGCCCAGTATTCATCACAAAATGATTTCAAAACTAGATGAGAGCCATATGAATCTAATAAACCATCCTTAAGAGTTAATTCAACTAAGGAATCCCTCTTTTGCTTGCATTCCAATGTTAATCAATCTGATTAGGCATGAGTTCTGAGGGCATGTAAATTTCAAAATAAATATTTTTCCATGTGATTGTAGAATACTTTAGCGAACAAGAAGAGATATATACAAATTCACATACTTAAATACATCTTATCAATCACATTGGAGTTTACATTCGTTTTAATTGGATTTGCAACTTCTGTTAATTTTCCCATACCAAACTTATTACGTGCGTAAGGATTGTATTTTTATTCTGAAACCTATACAAGAACCTTTCTTAAAAAAATCTCAGCTCCAAGTAAATAATTTGATATTTCAACATCAGATAAGCTAATCCTTTGTGACAGTTTTTCTTAATAAGTGCAATATCTTCATCATTATCGCCTCCAATGGTCAAACGATCCACGTATATGCTAATATAAGCAAAAAAAATCTCTATAAATTTTACATCTAGAGATCTATGTACAACAATAGCGTTATATATGTGCAGTTCAATCGAGCTTACAATATGATTATTTGAGACGCTAGGATCTTCTGATATCTGGTATCATGATGCGTTTCTGCGGATACTTCATCACAAATAAATAAGAAACGTTTGAATGATATACTACGGCTCATTGATCTATAGGACTTCCAGATGCACGAGAATCAATAGAGTAATTGATATCAATGTAGATACCAATAATTATATTAAAATAACTATCAACAAATGCTTTTCTGAAGGGGATACAATCATGAAGTTGTCCGCGAGGCATAGTGAGATGGCACAACGCATGCATTAATCCAAGATGATAGAAAGTAAGTTATATGAAACTAAAGATTTGAGCAGGATACAGGATTCTTATTTTATTAACCCTTACATGAGAACAACCCGGAGGGCCGAAGAGATAGATAGGAGATGTACACTTTTAGAGAAAGCATCACCCATACATGTCTAAATGAAGTGAAGCTTATAGACACATTCAATATCAACGGCTTCAAGGGTTACTTAAGATTTCGTTACATGAATACTGAAGAGAAATGACATACTCTTTCTCATCCCCTAGCGTGGGACGTCAAAAATGTACATTGAGCAAGTGGATTTGAACCTTAACTATGATCGCATCTTGTATGGGAAGATTGTCGTATGGTTCTCTTCTGTTTAATCGTAAGAAGTCAAAGAGAGCTTACCTGATTTTCGGATGTCTCTGTTGGTATGGAATCCAAGTTATCATGAGCTCGATAATATATGTGTCTTTGACTAGTTTCCTCTTCCATTCCTCCTTCAGTAATGAAGCTTTGATCAAATTTCTCTTGCTTCCATCAATCAGACTCTCTTTAGGTCCTCATGTACATGTCATACTCCTTGTTCACTCTGAAGAATTCGAAAAGTATTGAGATGATCCCACTCCTTTACTTCTTTCCTTCTTTTGAAAGATGGATCTATTGTTACGATGAAGTTTTAGGAAGAAATTCCATCCTTACAACGCCTTTTAAATATTCATATGTGTTTTGTCTTCAGCAGACCATGTGTAAACCTTCATAATAATGGTATAATATCGACTACTTTTCTAATGCATCCTTTCATCATTTTAATCATTCGTTGCCTTTGTCTTAAAAGAATCATGTTGGGTGATGTGTGCTTAAGCATATAATCAATTCTAATAGCCGACAAGGGGTTGCTCATTGGAATTATTCTGTAGAATTCGAGCAATAATACTAACAATGATGTAAAGCCCGAAAAGATAGCAATTATTTGAATTTCTATAATCAAGCCCATGTTATGTGGTAATGAGTTATGAAACATGAAAAAACATTAATGAAATCTCTTTATGCATATTGATACTATCCCGAAATATTTCTTTACAGTTTATAATAATAACATTTTTTAGGAATGCATAGATATTCAATTGTTAACCAAGAAATATAGATTGATTTGATATTCTATTTTTAAAAGTCTCCATTTCATTCCCCTTAAAGACGTTATACCCTCCACTGCTTATTCATCTTCTTTAACGTATGAATGAATTTAACCTCTTCGGAGGTGAGTTTCTTGTTCACGTAGAAGCTACTAAAAAAGGAGCCTATTTTCATTAAACTTTCAGATAAACAAGGGAATTGAAAAGAGAACATCACATGTTTGTTGTTTTTTATGCAGACCCATTTCTATATGCATTTGTATAGAATGAATCACGAGGTTGTAGATCATATCTATCGAACTCGTTCCATGATTGAACAATAATTTTTTTCACTTTTCTATATGCAAATCATCTATTCAGCCGAAACTTCTCTTCGACCGTGTTAATTTTGTTTTTAACCTCCATGTTTCTCACTTTTTTACCTCATATACATTTCTCTAGTTTTATAATTCTCCGAGCTGTGCTTATAACTTTTCACACACGAACATATTCTATTTGTATCAATTGCATATAGCACATGAGTTTTAGCCCATAATAAGGTGAAAGAGCATGCACATTTACTACATTATGCATATACATATACTCAACATGCATGTTAAAAACCATAAATAGGAACACTAAAAGAAAAAAAAAATCACAGATTAAAACACTTTCAGATGTCAGATACACATATATAGACAGACACGCACATGTTTACATCTGATGCTCACATGCAAATATATTCAAATACATCCATACAAATGCAGGTCATGAATGTTTCACGCTTTAATCCTAAACATAAGCTCTATCAAACCCCTATAAGAATTCTCGCATTCGATTCAGCCTCCCATAGAATCAAATGGATCCCTTTCTTCAAGTCCTCTCATATTGTGATCGTTCTTTTTATCGCTAGAGTTTTCTTCTTTATGCTTACTAGCGAGTCAGAACTACTCGGGTCATAGCTTCGGTTAAGGACGCGTGATTTCCTTGTCATCTAGAAAAACCCATGTCAATGGCCCATCCTCTGCAAGAAACCTCGTTTTCATCGCTAGAAACACAGCCCTCATTCAGCAGCATGGGAAGCAACTCTACCATTTCCTCATTTGAAGGAAGACCACTTTCAGCATATTTTTATATGCTTCCAGCCAGAAATACAGACCAAGATGACCAAGATCTTTGCATGTGCAGGTGAACTTCGCATAAGCTATTTAATTCTTAGGATAATCTTGTTGGATTCTGCACGGTGCTTACATATGGAGCTTCTGCATCCACCACTTTGCAAGCATGTTGACGTTGTTCTAGCAATTCTTCCCTCGTGAAAGGCTTGAGCTCCAATCGATCCTGGAATCTTTTATCTCTTTCTCTCTCTCTCTCTCTCTCTCTCTCTCTATATATATATATATATATATATATATATATATATATATGCGCGCACATATATATATATATATATATATATATATATATATATATATATATATATATATATATATATATATATATATATATATATATATATGCGTGTGTGCAGGTGAGGTTCGTATGAGCTATTAAATTCTTAGGATAATCTTATTGGATTCTGCACGGTGCTTACATATGGAGCATTTGCATCCACCACTTTACAACCATGCTGACGTTATTCTAGCAAGTCTTTCCTCGCGAACAAAAAAAGAAAAGAATATCGAAAATCAATTATTGACATGAGGTGCAGGATATAACCGGATCTAAACGTAACAATAATAGCAAATGTAGAACTACATGGAGGGTGAAAAGGTCCCGCTCAAGCTATTTAAGTTGAGATTGATATATAAGAGTTTTTTTTTTCAGTAGGTAAATGAAATATTTGATTGAATTAACCTCAGAGAGATGTAAACAAAGATCCCATTCACCTCAAACGCTGAGAACATGAAATGAATTCCCCTTCGAAAACATCCTCCTACTCGAATTGGGTACATATATTCCCTTTTTTCCGTAAACCTCTCCTTCTCTTTTCTACAAATCCTTCCATCAACATTTTCTCCTCGCTCCCACTTTGATTTCTCCCACTCGTTGTTAAATCATTCTGCAGCAAAGGCCTCGAAACAATGAACCAAGAAAGAGAAGCCTTTTTGCCACGCTGCATCAAATTGCCTCAACCATGTGCCTTTGACCGTATATGTCAGAATCTTGATTCCTTCGTACAACAGGATCTTTCATACAAATCTGAATAGTGTATACACACATATACATTCCCACACACACATATATATAGACATACAAATATAGACACATATATAGACACATATACATATAAATATACAAGTACATATAGATATACATATATTTATACCTATACATATACATACACATATACATTTGCATATACATATGCACATACATATACATACAAATATACATACACATATACATATACATAATCATAATCATGTACATATACATATACATGTAAATATACATATAGATATACATATAGAGATATAAATACATACGTATACATATACATGTACATAAAAAAAAACTTATACATATAAATATACATATACACACACACACACACACACACATATATATATATATATATATATATATATATATATATATATATATATATATATATATATATATATATATATATATGCCTACACATTTACATAAACAAATAAATATACAATATACATATGTATATACATATACACTACATAAACTCACACACACACACACACACACACACATATATATATATATATATATATATATATATATATATATATATATATATA
>CM035416.1:10963670-11166170 GCA_020310875.1 Ceratopteris richardii
AAACATACAAGCTTTGGTAAGTCTACTCTGAGAGCATCAAGAGTATCAAATCGTCCATGGGACATAACCTCAGCTGATGTGTGCTAAATCCACTCTGAGATAACAATAGAATGCCGATGTGCTTGCCGAAACTCCTGATAGATTGTCTTTGTGATATAGTTTTTATGATCTTTATCGTGTTCACTCCATTTCAACATGATAGAGTCTCCAAACTGTATGGAGCAAAGTTGTCGTATGCACTAATGCATGGCCTTTTTTACCATATCCATCATTAGAGCTCCAACATGTATACTATACACCTTGGAGTCATCATGATCATGAGCACCCAATGTGTACGTTGTGTACCATGTGGTGTACGATGTGTTGTACCTACATCAAAGGTACTTGCTCTAGGAGTAGAAGTGGGAGAAACAATGTCCATCACACTCCTCCACAACATCTATCTCTTCAAGAGTCACCTATAGATCCACTCCTACAACCTCCTCCTCTGGAGCGTGACCTCAACTCATAAGATGAGCCAACAGCTATATCGTGCTAACGTGTCAAATGCAGAGGTTGACTACTAGAGCAACTAGGCAAGGGTTGATAAGGTGTTCATTGTGGAGTCATAAAGCCATGAGAGGTACCCTAGACTAGAGGAGCCCCACGTGCAAGAGTGACGCTAGTGGGAGTGAGGCTGATGGAAGTGACATCGTAAGGACTGAGCCCCATAGGAGTGAGGCTAGTAGGAGTGAGGCTAGCATGAGTGACGCCTAGGTAAGTACTACCACGAGTATTCCAATACTATAACTCGACATCCATATACACGAGAGGCACCTGAAATATGAACTCCAAGAACTCCTCTATCATGGAATGTAGAGTGATTGGAGGACTATCTTGCATCCTACTCTATAATAATAAAAAAAAACTCAAAGAATGAGCATATGATAATAATGGTAAGATAGAGAAATAGTAGTGTACAAAAAAACATAGCCAAAAAATAAAAACTCAAATTACTATATACAATTGTTTGCTTCAAAAGTCCTCTATTTTAGCATCCTCTTGGAGATCTGATGCACATAGGAAATTTATCTCTACAATGGGGACTTCTAGATCTCCTCGTATGCTAGCTCCTTCTTGACCATCATCTATTTCTTCATCCTATATCTCATCTTTTTCAGAGACCTCTTCATCTCAAACAATGATCTCTTCCTCCTCGACTATGGAATGAATCTTAGAGTCCACTATAGATGGAATTTCTTTTTCATCTATGTATCAAAAATTTGTTTGCTACATGTGGAGACTTGTAAAACGAATAGCCACTCTGGCTCTTTTGAATCAATCTACTTGAAGCAAACCACTCTTATCTTGCCTCACTATTGTGTTTCATCGAGAGGTGACTACTTTGAACCATTTCACATAAAAAAGAAATTAATCAATCTTTGTAAAGGATAGCTTCAAGATATATTGAACCACTCCACAATAATCTAGGTGAGCTTTAAGCATTGTCGTCTCTTGCACTAGCTATACTTTTTTGGAAGAAGTTCACCATCATCCCACTATCAAAGGTAGACCTATTTTCATTGATTTGTGCGACGATAGTGCACCGTATTTAGAATACTCCCAATCACACCCCTTTGTGAGTTCTTCCTCTTCTTCAAAGATATCTTCACCTGTAGCCTTTGCTTGTGAAACCGCTCTATCTAGACATCTACTCATTGGAAAGGATGGAAGAAGTCAAAGACTTTTGGAAGGGGCAAAAATCAAGTGGAACGATTCTTTCAAATTTGAGTTGTTTCCTTTGCGCTTGTCTTCTTGGAAAGCTCATACCTTTCTTACCACTTCTGCATAGGCTCAAAGTAAACAATGCAAAACTTCATTGCCTTCTCTTTGAAACCTGCATCAATTTTTCTTTGCATACCTTTACCTTGAGGTTCATCGACTACGAGACAAACATATTCATCATCACTCCATAAGCGAGGCTTTTTTGGGTCTGATGTGTGTACAAACTTAGTTATGAATACAAGAGACTCTTGTACGAGCAATCCCTCTACCATGGTGCCCTTTGTCTTCATGAAGTGCTCTAAGAAGAGCATCCATCGACTATGGGCAGTTCATGGTATTGCAACTTCATCTACCACAAGAACTAGTAAATGAAGCTGAATTGTGAGAATACTTGTGGAAAACTATTTCTCTACCATATAGATAGCCTCCATAGCGTTGAGTTTTTCACTCTCTACACTATCTCTATTTACCTCTTTACAAGAGATCCACTATACCAAGGAGCTGATTTTATAAATGGTTGTTTGCACATCCTCTGAAAGACAATCTTTTAAAGATATAGGGAGCATAAACTGTAAGAAATTGTGCCAATCATGCGGCTTGAGACCTCCAAGATTGTTGTTTCATGTGAAGGTCGTCTTTAGACACCATATGCATCAAGTATGTGTCCGAAACTCTGAAATCAACTTCTTCACTTGTTACTCTTCCATCGTGTGTAGCATGAAAGGGGCTCTTGGTAGCGACACTACTCCATTGGGCTTACTAATTTCCCCAAACTCTTGCATGTGACCTCGCTCTTCCAACTCCTCCCTGTGTGCTTTGCTTTCTTTCTTTGCGATCAAAGTCTTCTAGAGAATCTCTGCCACATTCTTGAAAATATGCATCAGGTATACCAAATGATTGATCCATAACTCACTCTAACAAGGGATTTCGTGAAAGATCGACAACCGTTTCATGCGAGCCACTTGTGCTTCTGAATCTCATAGCTACTTCCAATTGCTACCTTTCATTTGGCAATGCGCTTGATGGCCAATTTTCCCTTCACGTAAAACATTTCCATCAGGCAATGTAGTGTTTCCTCAGTCACAATCTATCCCCAATCACAATCTTTCGAACACTCAAAAATAACAGGGAAGAGAAGAACGCAGAGATTGCATGAGGTAAAACAAAATCTGATGCGGAAGAGTAAAAACAAATATGACACAAAGAAGGAAGAATTCTGATATTATAGATGTGAATCAATGGTTACAGTAGCTTTGCACAATAGCTTCTTGGCGAAGCCTCTACCTCCCGACCTCCCCCGAGCTATCAGAATCGCATTCACACTCGCACTCTCAAGCACACTCTCACTCTCACTCTCACTCTCAATCACACTCTCAATCACAAGGTAATTCTCTGATTTCTGTGTGTGTCCTTTGCGTTGATGCGCAGGTCTCCCTATATCCCAGTTTTCAAAGCCCTGTAACTCAAAAACAATGAGGAATTAGCTTAAACTTATGAGAGACACTTTTATTCAATTTTTTGATCTGCACAATAGTGTTAGAGATGTTCGAGATCCAAATCCATCTCCAAATGCCACATTTGAGCCTTGCAAGTTTCAAAATTCTAGAGAGAGAGTAAAATCAAGGCATTTTCTTACAATGATCTAAATGTAGGACCCTGAACAAGGTACTTAAAACATGATTCACAAAAATTTCACACAGGCACTTTTATTCTCTTATACTTGCTCTACCTTTCCCTCAAACAGAGTTTTCCTTAATTCTTTCATCTTCGCCTTCAAAATTCAACCAGAAAACATGATGCGAACAAGGTCTAGAGAGAGAATATCAAACTTGTCAACCCAAATTTTTTCCTACATGCATAAAATGACCTAATTATTCATTCTAAGCATTATCCCCATAATGAAATTTAGAAAGCTCAAAATGAATCATTTCACTAGAAAAGAGGCCTATTACAAGCAAATATCTATGATCTCCTTCATAGATAATTTTTGAAGTGCTTAGGAATAGTGTGCTTTGATTCATGGTCCTATTTTTTTATATATATTTATTTATATATTCTATTTTTTCTTAAATTTTTTCTTCACTTTGTTTCTTATATATATTTAATTCAATTAGAAAACCCTAAAAACCTATTTTTAATATATTTGATTGTATATATGTAGAAATTCTAAAAAGCCTAAACACCTATTCTTTTATATATTTAATTATATAGATTTATCTTTATTGTATATATGTAAGAAACCTAAAAGCCTAATCCTAAAGACCTCGACTTAAAACAACCTATAACTCTATTTTTAATATCTTTAAGTACATATAATTAATTTGATAAAAAACCATAAAATCCTTATTTTATATATTTAATTAAAATTCTAGCTATTTTCATATTTATTTATCTATAATAAAATCCTATTCTTTATATCTATTTAAGTATATATTCTATTTCTTTTCTTAATTTTTTTCTTAGATATATATTTAATAAAACTAAAAAACTATAAATCCCTATTTTGTATATATTTGATTATATATGTGTAAAAAGTCTAAAAATCAAGTGAAGGTTTTTTTTATATATTTAATGTGTGTATGTAGTGAGTGTATATGTATATGTGTGTATGCATGCATGCACATGCATGAATATGTGTATGTGAATATGGAATATAGATATGATTATGTAATTTGCATGTGTGTATGTAATATATGCATGTGTGTATGTAATATTGTATGTGTATGTATGTGTGTGTACATATGTGTATGAATGTATGTATGCATATGTTTGTCTATCGATATGTGTATGTATGCATATGTTTATGCATGTATATGTGTATGTCTGTGTGTGTACGTCTGTGTTTGAATGTATGTACATGCATGTGTGTATATGTTTGTATGTATGCATGTATGTATATGTGTGTGTTTATGTATACATGTGTCTATATGTGTGTGTATGCATGCATGTGTGTACATATGTGTGTGAATGTATGTATATTTATGTGTATATGTGTGTGTATGCATGCATGTGTGTATATATGTGTGTGTACATATGTGTGTGAATTTATGTATGCATATGTTTGTGTATGTATATGTGTATGTATGTGTGTCAATGTATGTATGCATATGTATGTGTATCCATGTGTATATGTGTATGTGTATGTATGCATGTGTGTATATGTGTGTGTATGTATTCATGTGTGTATATGTGTGTGGTTATGTATGCATGTGTGAATATTTGTGTGTATTTATGCATACATATACATGAGTATGTGTGTGTATGTATCTCTATCTCTCTCTCTTTCTCTCACTTTATCTCTCTTTTTCATCTCTCTCTCTCTGTATTTCTCTCTCTCTTTTTCATCTCTCTATTTATCTCTCTCTAGATCTCTCTCTCTCTTTCTATTTTCCTCTCTCTCTCTTTCTCACTTTCTATCAATAGAGAATAATACACTCACTTATAGGTATGTCCCTATTTTGGATCATTGTCATCAAAGCCTAATGAATGTTGTCTCTCGTCAAATTCCAAAGGATCGATACCAAACAACTCCTCAGAAACCAAAAGGAAGAGAAATTATAAAAAGAATGATAGAGAAAGAGAATGAGTAAGAGTATGTGCACCACTTACAAAGTTGTGATATCTAAACTGTGTGTGTGTGTGTGTGTAGAGAGAGAGATATTTATGTGTGTGTGCACAAGATAATGTAGGTCCCAATTCAGCTCATGCACACAAGTATAACAGAAGCACTACTAAATTCAAAAGAAGTGCAAAATGTTAAATTTTTTCTCTTGGCTCCCTACATGTTTAAAACATGCTACCGGTATAGGCATCGGTATAAGCATGGCTATGAGCACCCATAATATCCAGTAATATATTGACACTTATACCGATTCCTATATCGGCAACGGCAATGGATACAGATGATACATTTTAAACGGTCATAACGACAGTCAAGTGACCGTCACTATGCCCAACAAGATCTTTACAAGCATTTCCAATGATCATACTGATGTCAGGGGTGACCCTCGGTATGGAAAACATCAGTATGCCCCTGATATAATCTAATGATTTAGGCTTGATGGCGATGATCAAGACTGTGAGTTTTGGACTCATGTCTAGGAAGTTGTTAGTAAAGGTAAGCTAATAGCTAAAATCTTACATGCTTCAAGCTCTGATAATCATTCTAAGACTTATTGAAGCGAGATATTTGATTTGTTTTAAGTCTATTTTTTTGAAATCAATATTGTCAGGGAAAGGAAGAGAGATTATGAGAAGGATACTCAGCCCAAGAGAACTACAAGCTCAAGGAAACAAGTTGACAAGAGTGAATCCAAGAAAGAACTAGAGAAACTAGAGCATAAGAAAGATACTAAGACGCATTAGCCATAAAACAAGAGAGATTCATAATAAAAGAAAGGTAAGGCAAGTTGTTGCGAAACTGGAAAAGAAACCTCAAAATTATGAGAAAGATGAATAGATAACTCACGGAAAGAAAACTACTCAAGAGGAAGGTGAAAAAGTGGAGAAAATAAGAACATATTGACATTAAGAAAATTATGGATGAAAAAGTAATGAAATCCGAAGTGACTTTGACTTTAGAGGAACTTTTAGCATGAGCACAAATTGGTGTGAAGGAATACTTTATAAGTGCTAGAAGATGATGAAGAGAACAAATCAAAATGAAACCAATAGTTGGTATAGTCAACATCAAATAGATGAATGCAAATAGAAATTACATCTATCTGTCTATCTATTTATATATATATATATATATATATATATATATATATATATATATATCCATCTATCTATTTATCTATTCATCTATCTATCTATCCATCTATCTATCTATCTATCTATCTCTTCATCTCTCTATCTATATATCTATTTATCTATCTATCTATTAATATATCAGGATGCATACATTCAATTTTCCTCTCATCCGTCGGCCTATGCCTCATTGACGTCCATTCTAGTTTCATTACAATTATTTTAGCCACGAAAATTCATGAAAACGAAAGTTCATAATCTATTGATTATAAAAATGGGTTGAGGTTGGAATTTATATTTATGACTTTATAGATTAAATCCGGCCAATTGTCATCTTTCGAATGATCTATAGAAATAGGTGAAAATGTTTCTTACATAATGGTGCTCCAGGGAATAAGGTAAAGGAGCGTTTGATTAATCCCAAAGGTTGGTAATACAGTGTAGTATCAAAACTATCATGGTGACAAAAAGGAATGTTGACAGCATCTTGTTAGCTGTACAGTAAATAAATCCTATGTCATTCGCAACATACATTTAGAAAACCTAACAAAGTTTATAGCTTTTTGATGGATAGTGGATGAAGGTACATAATACTCAATAACAGAAGCTTTTGATATGAGATTTAATACCTCAGCGCAAGTATGAGTATGAGAATCCATATTTGAATAAGTTTGTTCTATGGCTTCTTGGTGGAAGAAGCTATTAAGCAACTTGTACGTACGAACAATCATTCCTGAGAATTTTTTAAACAAGGAGCATAAGATCATTCATTGTCTCATAATTTTGAACAGTAATAGCAAATGCCGAGTGATTGCTGGATATAGAATCCTCGCTATGGTTCGATCGGATGACGGTGGGGAAAATGTCTTTTTTAGCAAAAGCTTCATGATTGCAGGTATTTCTATGAGCAACTGTGCGCATAGATTTGAAGTCTGTGTGCTGATACACGCACATACATATGCATATATACAGCGTAAGTAACAACCACGCATAGATTCACACACATGCTAATTTCCACGTTCGTCTGTGCATATAAGTATATTTATAACGTGTTGTATATATATATATATATATATATATATATATATATATATATATATATATATATATATATATATATATATATATGCGTGTTTATGTATATGATATAAGTGACTCTCATGCTTATGTGCAATTATCTTTATGTATGAGCGTGCGCTACTGTATCGCATCTGTGTGTAATTATACATGCATACGTGTATATACATTTGTGTGAATCTGTTCGTCTGAACTCTAAAAGATCAGAAGCTTGTAAGGATATCAGCGGGAAATTCGAAAGAAGAATGTTTAGGTTAGAAAGGCATCCAAACCAACAAAGGAAATGGTACGGAAAAGCATAAAAATCAACAAAGGAAATGTGCGGAATCCTTTTTTTTTTCTTAAACGAGAAAGTTCCGTCGAGGCCTGGTCTTTCTTGAATTAGTGTACAATGAAGGGGCTTAGTGCCTTGGGATTCCCCATATCACATTGAGCATGGATAGGACAACCCAAAGGGGCGACAGATGTGATTCCGAGAATTGGTAGAAAACCTAAGCTTTAAAGAGAGTTATAGAGGAGATAAATGAATTCTTAATCACCCTCGTGGGTGGTCCACTTACTTTTGATCTTGTTATTCCTGAACTTAAAATTTGTATGGTGTCTTAAGGGAGGGGGTGTATTAAGATTATACATTCCTTTACCTAATCACCCACTTGGAAGGGATCTGATCTTCCATCCCCCCCCCCAATATCTAGAATACTCAAACCAACACAATCTTTCTAGTTATCAAAAAATGGCATATTTGATTTTGGGCATACCTCTCGTATTGGGATGTCCTATCTAAAGAAATGTTTTGTAAGTACCTTCAAATTTCAGTAAATCTCTGTCTTTTGCTCTCCAACAAACCAAAAAGTAGATAATCAATGAAAGAAGAAATGTCTTCATCGTTATTGCATCTCAACAAGTTTATTTGAATGCCCTTCTAGTAAGGAATATCATTTTCATGCTTTGCGGAGAACCCACTTCCACCTCCAACCAATGGAAATATCAAAATCCATGGGAATTCTAAGCAGATGGAAGAGTTTTCCATTCGAGAGCTCTTGATATCATTGGTTAACCACAAATTTCAGAAGGGGTGAATTAATAGCCTTGAAAGCTAGTTTTGACTTATTTATTCTAGAAATAGAAGAAAAGTAGAAAAGTAATAAGACATTGCCAAAGCGTGGAAATACTATTCATATCATTATGCACAAAATCATTTAGATATTTAGTAAAGACTATCATTATAATTGGGTTCTTGTTATGGGGAACCAATAGACCATGGTTGTGCCCAAGATGTGCATCGTGGTTAACCAAGCACATAAGGCCGTCGATGGCAATAGAAAAAAGCAAGTGGAGCTCGGAGGCAACCCTTTCAAATAGAGTGCTTTAATCTGATCTTGAAGGGAATTGATCGTACATATTGATCTGAGCCGAGACATTTCCCATTAGTCGTGATTTTCTTGATTAATGTAAGGTCGACAACCGAGATCGTTTAGGGTTTGAAGAATGAATTGCCACTTGAGGGGATTCGTAGCTTTGGCAACATTGATCTCAATGTCTATACTGATTAAGAAGAAACAAGACAGGAAATTAATTCCATACATCATTGATAGTACTGATAGAGTGAAAAATAGAAAAGAAAAAAGAACAGTTCTCTTATTCTCAACCATTCCACCAAAAATTTAGGGGTGTCCACGTAGATTTATTCTCATAGGTGCGACTCAATGGCTGTCATATCTAGATACAGATGCAAAAGAATACAACAAAATATGTTACCACTTCTTGATGCTCCTTTCATCAACATAGAGGGCTTAGAACTGACCGATTCTCTTCCTAATGGTAAAAGCATGGATTTTGATGGTTTTATCGATCAATTCTTCAAGTCATTCAAACATGTTCTGGTGACCCCATTACAATTTATTTTTTAGGAGGCCATGTGCTTTGGTGTATTACTTGATTCTCTCAACGAAGGTGTAACTAAGTTCATTAAAAAAAACACTCTAACAACAACATTCAGAGTTTGAGTCCAAAAATGATGTTGCAAATGTGGTACACGATCTTCGCTAGGGTTCTCCCTAATCTCATTGTTTTCCAACTTCACTATCAATCAATGAGGACCAAAAAGGATTTATTAATGGCCGATCCATGTGTGAGGCCATGATTGATGTTTTTAAAGGGCTTGTCTTAATGGAGGATTCCTCTTAGGATGATCTCTTTCCTAAAATCAACTTTCAATAAAGCTAATGATTGACTTAATGAGACTTTGGATGCGTCCCAAAGTTTATCAACATGATCATCAAAATTCTACGAAATACTTGAGTTCAGATTGACAATGATCGCTAGGTATAGTAACCTATCATATTAAAATGCTCAATCAGGCAAGGCTATCCCCTAGAATGTTGCGCTTTGCTATTGCTACTGATGGATTTGTCTCCTTGGTTACCCATCATCTCCATATTGACCAAACCCATGGCCTTGTTGTGCCTCAATGAGAGTACAAGATGCTCATGAGAATATTTCCTCATGGTGTAAATGCTTTCTTGCATGATAATTGTGAGAATATCACCTCATTTTGGCACTATCTGCATACTTTAGTGTGGTCTCTAGATTATTCAAAATTTGACTCATTGGACAGTCCTATTATTATTTGGTGGACAAAGAAGGTTAGGTAATCCACAATGGTTGAATCTTTCATCTCTTGAGGGTCCAGATAGGCTTCAATGTTAATGTGGGGAAGATGTGGAATTGAGGTATGAACAAGCTCAAACTTCGCTTCTTGAAAGGAATGAAAACTAGTTTGACAAGGTAGGAAATTGTAATCAGCATGTTCCTCATAGCCTCATTTATCTTTTTTTCTATTGTACTTAAGACCCTGACACAAAGACCTAGATAAAATGCAAAGAATTTTCAAAAATGTTATGCGGATGGGTGGTCCCAACAAGAGAGGCATGCTTGTAATCCAATGGATTCTTTGTGTTTGTAAAATAGACTTGGATGGTTGTGACATTTTGGATGCTGAAGGTTTCGCCAACAAGCTGGTAGACCAAGTGTTTAATAAAAGGTTGAAGCAATATGGATACCACTTTGATCAAATTAGGCGAGAAGACTTAGGCCATCTCTTCTTTTCATGTCCAAGAATTTTATTGGTTCAATAGAAGGCTTTTGGCTTTACAAAGTAAAATAAATGGTATGTACGTTTTGCTTGTGACTCATCATCCATGTCTATTTCATATGTAATCAACTAATCTCTCTTGATGCTTTTGACAATGTGTGTGTTATCACTTATGGAATGTTGAATGTTATAATTTAATTTACTATGTTATTAATGTTCTTTGTGCTTTGATATAGCAGTTGAAGGTTAGTGAGGGAGTGGACATTCTGGATGTGTTCGAACATGAATAAGATAAATTATATTTTCCATGTATTTTGTAAACAAAGATGCATGTAGATGATTCTCTCTAGAAAGACACAAAAATGGCGATTAAGATAAAGCTCAGAGTAGATCACAACTTTTGTAAATAGAAGATAAGGCTCATCATAAAAGAGAGCAATTTTTTACTCTCATTACTACTTTTCGAGATGCCATCTTCATTGTAATATCTTTTTTGTAAATAATAAAAAACCTTTAAATACAACACTCTATACAATCATCCTGCTAAGTGCATATGGGGAGATTGCACCGAAGATTGTGGACTATCTTGTGTACTAAAAAACTCTATTCTTGTGTGTTTTGCATATTTCCTACTCTCTATGTACATGTTTCCAAAAGATCATCCAACATTAAACGAGAGTGCCATAATCTCCTACCAAAAAAAATAAAATATTAAAATATTTGTTTAACAAAAATATGTACTATTCGAATAATTTTAATGGCCAAAACAAGGAAATTCATGAAGATCACTTTTACCTCTAAAATCATTTAAAGGTCCAAACAAATGCACTCGTTCAATGCAAAAATTGATGAGAATTTCTGAAGTCGTAGTGCTCCTCTTAATTCAAGGCTATGTTTCATATTTAATCAAATGCTTTTCATATGGGTCGTCACCTTCTCTAAGGTCATTGGTCCTTCTTCATAAGGTTATGCTTAGTTGGACAAGAGGGCTTATGCATGGTTACTAACATGGAGCTCTAGAGAATCCATATAGGTTTTTTTGCTAGTTGCATAAATTCTCTTATCAACAACCCCTCTCTAGTGATAAAAAATCATGCGTAAAATTAGGAGGATGCTGTTTTGGAATTGGTATTTTATCTTTGTCTTTGATATCTCTCCCCTCATGGGCTCCCTTCCAATTGAAGAAATCAATAAAGTTGAAGGTGCCTTCAAAATATAACCTCTACTCAATACTTCAATTTGAGACAACCCATTGAATTTCGGATACTTATGGGAAAGATAATCGTTCCACCAAGATCTTTATATAATATGTATCGCTCCTATTGAAATATGATAAAATGCTTGTTAAGGTGCTTAAGATTTGGATATGATAGATCATAAGAAACATTATGATCCTTACTTAAGTGGTGTCCGTAGGTTACTTGGAACAACTTGCAATCAACATAGTACTCACTTTGAATGGAACTTTTGGAATTTCCTTTTCACTTGTACCAATTCAACCATAAATGTTTCTCCTATCACGTGAGCTTTTGTAGCCAAAGTTGTATGGAGATTACAAAATTTACAAAGGTACACAAATCACACATTAAATATATGATGGAGTCCACAATTATATGTGGAAACTAGTTTACGAAAAGATCCTCTTAAGGTAGTCATTGGTCTTGTCCATAATGTATCAAGAAATTATCCAATGCTTGTTCTTATAGTACTCAAGATGCTGGTGTGAAAAAGGATCCCTTAAAAGTTATTGATGAGAAAAACAAAAACCTTCGGGGGACTTCAATTAGACAAAAAAAATTGGTAAGGCTATAGAAAATCCATATTAAAATTCCCTCAACTCCCTCAATTTCATATAATTTGGAAGTGAATAAAACATTTCCCATTAATTTATCACTACGAATGACTCAACAAGCGTACCAATGTATTCAATGTTATATTCCAGAGATGTACATGCTTGGAGGAACGAGAAGTTCCTTGCTTGAGGGGTAGCCAAGGCCAAAAGCTAGAGAGTTCATGCGAGGTATCCACTCATGATGGCCAGATGAGTAGAGGAACCTTAGAGAGAACTCTAGATGGTGACTAAGCAAGGGTTATACATAGGCTGGGAAGTGAATCCAAGTCATGTCATTCTCCACATCTCACATTTGGTATCAAAGCAAAAGGGGGAGAGAGAGATCTTGGGCAAGGAGAGGGAGAAAGGCATGTAGAACTTGAGAAGGATTTGGAGATCATCTTCTTCATGATGATGACCATCTTTATGGAGGGCAAAAATTGAACAGCCATGGGGATTGTTTTTTTTTGCATGCATGGAAAGAGATCAAAGTTTTAGCCTCAGTAGTTTTGGGGAAGGCACCGCCATTCCAATTCAAAAGGAACCTCGATCGGCAAGAGAGGCGAAGACGTTTGCGACTTCAGGTGAGATATACTTCATTACCTTATTATAAAGAGTTGATTCACAGAGGTGCAGGTTGCGGTTATTGAACACACAGCCTCCTCAATAGGAGGCACATATTTTACCCACTATGCCACATATCCTTGATGAATGATTTGAGTCTTTCTAAAAAACATTACGTACTGTTGTTGCATGCTAGAGACAACTAGAGATGAAGAGAGGTTATGAAAGAGAGAGAAGAAAGAGTAGAAGGAGAGAAAGAAAGAAAGAGATAGAGAGAGAAGAAGAGAATGAAGAGCGAGAAAGAGAAAGGTAGAGAGAGAAAGAAAGAGAAGACAGAAAGAGAAGTAGAGATAAAAAGAAAGAGAACAAAAGAAAAAGAAAGAGAAAGGGAAAGAAAGAGAAAGAGAAGAAAGAGAAAAGAGAGAGATAGAAAGAGAGAAGCCAAGAGAGAGAGATAGAGAAAAACAAAGAGATGGAGAGAGAGAGATAGTGAAAGAGATGGAGAAAAGAAAGAAAGGAAGTAAGAGAAAGATCAAGGTTAGCATACCTACCTATACTAAAATGGATGTAACTCTCTCATATGGTATCCAAATTGGATGATTCCACTTGGTATGGGAAGTAGACTTCAAGGATTTTCTATTGAATTGCTAGAAGCTATGATTGGATAGTTAAAAGCCATCTGTAGAGTGTATTTAATTCTCTTCATACTTTTGTATGAAGTCCCCACTCTTCAAACACCGTACGATTTTTGTTTTTGAGAACAACAAGATCCTAAGAAAATGGGCCCCTCATGAGGGGAGCAAAAATGTTATTAAGCTTTTTTCGTGGCTCACTCTAAGTAGTCCCAGATCATTAATAGCTTTGGAAGTCTTTCCAACTTGCAAACCTAGATTTCCTATTGTTTTTTAACTATCACTGTTGTGTTGCATCATTAATAGCTTTGAAAGTCTTTCCACCTTGCAAACCTAGATTTCCTATTGTTTTTTAACTATCACTGTTGTGTTGCCTTTCAGACATCATACTCCTAGTTTATAGGATAAGGGAGTCCAACGGGTACTATACCCATTACATCTAATTTTTTGCATTTTCATTAATTGATGCTGGGAGACTATAAATACCAAATCTTCCTCGTTTACGAAAGGAAAATTGAGAGTAATTTTCTACATTATATGTAAATTGCTTACAAGAGTACTAAATAAACGTGCAAACTTTTGCTCTCATATTAATGGGAAAAGAAAAACTTCACTTTGCAGTAGGCTCTAACTATTCATGAACAAAAACTAGGAAGCCATCAAATAGTATGCTGCTTAAGTTCTATTATAGTATCAAAGATGAGGATGTAAGAAATGCGTGTTGAAAAATAGAACGTACTTATAGCACGTCAAAAAGATCTAATTTCAACATGCATATGTGCCGCATGAGCTTTCTAACTAGATATTCCGACTTCAAGCTTTGGTTGAAATATCTCTCAAACTTATAAGACTCTTAAACATTTTCTATTTGAAGCATAAACAACCTTCTTCATTACATTGATCATGTATATCTATCGTTTGTCCTCTGAAAGTCAGAAATACTATATCAAATTCTTTTGCACGTTACGTCTCACAAAAATAAATTCTAGTGCACGTCAATCAGTTTGGTATGTGCATCAAATATCCGGTTTGATGTCAACTGAAATTAGCTTATCAACGTATTCCCATGAATTTATTTATCTCAAGAAGAAAGTTACATATTTTCAAACAATTGTTTTACAATATATGGCACATTTCACCTTTTCCAATGCTCCGTTTGTTTATTAAAGTCCTATCTTTTATAGCTTTCGCGAATGAAAGTTTGGTTTTTAAGAAGCGTGATATATCCAAACATACTTCATCAATCATCTTTATCCATCGCCTAGTATTCATCACAAAATGATTTCAAAACGAGATGAGAGCCATAAGAATCTAATAGACCAGTGCAACTAATTAAGGAATCACTCTTTTTCTTGCATTGTGATGTATATCAATTGGATTAGGCATGCATTGTGAGGGCATGTAAACTCCAAAATAAATATTTGTCCATGTGATTGTAGAATAATTTAGCGAGCAAGAAGATATATTTACAATTTTTTTTGTGATAACCCCCATCATAATTCTAGTTTCTTTTTCAATAATAAAGTAAGATGAAGCACTACATAAGAGAACTTCTTATAGAAACTAGTCATCCCAAGAAAAGAATGTACAATACTATTTAATTGACGTACATTCCATTCTATAATTCCTTTGTTTTTCTTTGGGTCTACATCCACTCCATGAAAAAAAATAATATGCTCCAAATATTCTAGTTTACTTTGGAAAAAGTGACATTTTTCAAGATTCACTTAAAGTGTGTTATGACGAAATAGACTAAAAACTATTTATAAATGCTTCTCATGCTTTATTCTTATATTATCAAAGAAAACAAGAACGAAAGTTTGATCGGAAAGGAGAATATTATTCATCATACATGCAAATATAGCAAAATAATTTTTGAGTCCAAAGGGCCTTACCAAAATCTCATTACAACCAATTTGAGTCCTAAAATTGGCCTAAACATTTATATGCATCATATGTACTTGATAATAACCATATTTAAGGTCAAACGTATTAAATATTTGGGTTCCTCAAAGTTTATCTAACAAGTTCTCTATCTGTGGAATAGGAATCTATTTTAAATTGTGATTTTCTGGAGAGGTCTATAGTTAATGCACATTCTATTAGTTTTATTCTTTTTCTCGATTTAGAGAGCAGGTGCTCCAAATGGAGAAGAACTATGCCTTATAAGTCCTTTCAAAAGTAAAAGATTAACTTATTTTTCTATTTCCTTTTTGGTGAGAAGGAAAATTCCAGTAAGGTGCTCTATGAGGAAGAGAACTAACAACAATTAGATCTGTACTATTGTTAAAGGATCCTGAAGATCGTGGTCGTGTAGCAGGATATTGGGACATGAAATACTCCTTATAGTATTCATAAAAGGTTTATGTTGATTAAAAAATGCTATGAGTATAATCATTTATCACATTTATAAAAATATTGCATGAATTGTAACCTTTCCTTTCCTTAATGCATGTTTTACATGAGTATGACTAAATAATGGATATGGTTCATTTTCATGCATTGGGCACATAGAAATGAGGTGAACTTTAACTTCATAGTTAAATGTATGCCTATGATAGTTAATACGTTGAATATAATGTTGAAAACAATGGCATAGCAATTATAAAATAGTCCGATTGCACAGAGTCAATTAAAAATGTTTGTGCATCTACATATTACCCTATGCAAATCCTAATGTCATGCACTTCACTTGTTATAGTATATCAACTTCCTTGAAATGAAGCCTTGAGTCTAGACAAGGAAGGAAATACCTTTCATTTGAGTTCTTGCACTAAGCTAGCTGAGATAAATTTATGAGAACTACCATCTTCATGTGAAATATTAAAAATTTTATTATTTGTACTAACTATAGGAAAAGAAAAGAATGAATAGAAATTTTGCTATCCAAGGTACTGAAACCTTTTTCTAATGCCTCCTCCTTCCAAAGAAGAGGAACATCTTCATGAAGTGCCTCCACATTGGGCGTTTGGGGTTGCAATAGGTTTCATGTGGCAAGGATGCAATCTACACTTTACTTTAGTGTGTCCACATTTACCATAATTCCAACAGGTGATATGTGGTCTCTTCTATTGAGCGTCCACCATAGAAGTTTGAAGGGTAGAAAATTTGATATGTTGGAGAAATGAGCCTACGGGTGTTGTGGAAAAATTGGAATGAAGATATCATTGAAAAACTAGGATAAGAATAGGTAGTAATTTTTTTTCCTTAGAGCAAAATTAGGATTGACAAAAGGTTGTTGTTCACATAGTTGTTGCAAAAACATTGACTTGCTAATCAATTGAAACTCCTTCTTTACATCATGAGAAAAAAGAATAGCTTCGTAAACCATTGTATATCAGACTTTGTGAAGATTGACTTGGATCCCCATCCCCAAAGTCTCTTCATAGTTCCTCTACAGGGTATCTACAGGAATGATCTCCAGAATGAAATCAAGTAAAGGAATTCGCCAAAATCATTCAATGTAAGTAGCAACAATACCACCCTCTTGCATGCGAAAGTGATCCATGATTGATGAGCCTGTAGATGGAGCTGAGGGGGGGAAAATATTCTTCGAGATTCTCTTGAAAGGCCTTCCATCATAAAACATTCTACCATACTTTGGCCTTTCCTACTAAATAATAAGTAGAAAATTTCACTTTATTATTTTCATAGTAGAATTCATCTAGATAAATATCATTAGACTAGGAAAGAATGGTAAAACATGCTCATCATCATTTCAACCATGGAAGGCATAAGAATCAGAAAATCTTTACACCAATCTTGGATTGTGTGCCATGCGCTTGAGTGGTAATTATAGCCTTCACCACCCCTACTAGATTTTTATCTCATATTGCATCCTTTGAAGTAGTTTGTCTCATTCTTTGATCTGTTTTTTGGGTTCCATGGAGTTTGTTCCACAAGACCTCCAAATATTGTTTGATTAGTACCCCGAATAGTGATAATTCATCAAAATCCTTGTTGGTATGCATAGGATCCATGGGTGTGTAGAAGAAGAAATCCCTCGATAAAGATGTCAAAAAAATGCATGCATTCATGATTTAAATTTTAAAAGGGAGGGGGGTTCTTGGGAATCAAAATATTAAGAAAGATAAAAGTTATGTTGAATATAAGTAAAAAGGTGTAGACTGAGAACACATGTAAGAAGGATTGTGGTAACACATTTGACTTGTGAATATGAGGCTTTGACTTCAGATGTCCTCCTTGCTGAATGAGAGTCCTTATTGCCACTCCTTAATTGAAGATTGTTCCTACATAGGGAGTAATATTGATGGCCAACGAAGCCATGGATTCCAAGGATACCAAATGCCTAAGTTATGGGAGAGTTATATGCCTTAGTCTACACCATTGGAAGCCAAGGATGCCAAAGTTATGCCAAAGATCTATGCCTTAACGGAGACCTTGGGGTAACTTGAAGGAGTAAATGTAGTCCTAAATTATAGGTTCGAATTCAGGAACTAGAATTAAAACAAAAACCACCAACCAAAATGAAAAAAAAGGAATATGGAAGAGAAATAAAAATGAAAATAGAAAATAAAAATAGAAACAAAAACGAGAATTGGAATCTGATTGTTGCAAAATTTAGGCATAAAGTATAGGATCAAGTTCAAGAACTAGAACAAAAATCGAAACAAAAAACTAAAATAAAAAGAATAAACACAAACAAGAATGGGAAACACAAACAAAAACAAAAATGGAAACCTAATCTTGAACGTGAAACAACAATAGGAATCAAAATTTGATTGATATCGAGATCAAAACTTCAATAAATACAATTGGAATTCGATAGCAAAATGGATAGCATCAAAATGCTTCTAAACTAATGTGTGCAACATATGATACCACATTTGAAAGATCTTATAGACACACATACAAAGATACTACAAAGTCTAAGAAATACAAAAAAACATAGATACAAAATAAACAAGACCATGCACAATATTGGGTGCAATCTATCCCCACATACTCTATTGGACAAGTCTCTATAGTACTTGTATTTATAGTTTTTTATTATGTTGAAGTATAGAGTTACAATTGGCAGAATTGCTTTAAAAAGCAAACATGTGAGTAAAAAATTTCTTATTTCTATTGAGAGTGTTAGCTTCTATTTACAACAGTTAGGATCAACAATCATTGTTATCTCAACCACTATCTTTATGAATTTCTAGAAAGATTCCTTTATATTGATTTTGCAAAATATATGGAAAATATACTTTATTTTCTTTGTGTTTAACTACATCCCAATAAGGCAATGTCCATGCACACTCTCACAAATGATGAACTACTATATCAAAATACAAAACACATAAAAAAATCAATAAAATAAGCTCCAAAATTCACAATTTCATAAGAAAGTAATAATATAAATAACTAAAAATACATATACATATACATATGTTGGAGTTTGAGGTCTACGGAAGCACACAAACAACACAAGAAAGAAGAAGAAGCTCGGAGCACAACACACAATACTGAATGTATTAAAACTAGTTAGTTAGGTACCAATTAAGTAGCAAAAGATGCACTTAACTACCTGCCAATGCTTGGCAATTGTGCAATGCATAAACTTGCTCATCTATGAGACAACAAACTAAATATCTTGCCGAGTAATGCATAAGGAAATCAAGCATGCAACATCGTGCCGATAGAGAACAACATCAAATGCACCCAACATCATGAAGAATCAATAGCAAACCTATATACATAGGAGCAGTAATAGGTTTCTAGTCTTCAAGGCAGAAATGATGCAATAATGTGTCATTATATTTCATTTGAAATAAAGCTATTCTGCTATCAACTTGCATAAGCTAAATCTCAAATAATGATGCAAGTACCCCAAATCAAACATCTCAAATGCGGCATGCAAATCAACCTTAAAATCAGAAATATGCTTCTCATGAGGACCACTAAGCAGCATGTCATCAACATACATAATATGCTTCATACTTATTATATAAGATGTTTTCGATCAGATTATTCGCAAAACTATCTGCAATCAGATAGGCATGTATCTTTTCATACGAAGCATGTGGTGCTACTTTAACCCATATAATGCCTTCTTTAACATGCACACGCGGTTTTCGTGCCCTTTCTACACAAAGCCTCCAAATCACCATTTAGAAATGCGGTTTTCATGTCGAACTGATCTACATTCAATCCATGATGAGGTGAAAGTGCACAAATTCTATGAACAGTAGTCATTCGAAATGTAGGAGCAAAGGTCTCATCCAAATCAATGCCTCTTTCCTGAGCCTAACCCTTTGCAGCAAGCCTAACCTTATACCTGTCAACTCTTCCATGCGGCATAGGCTTCAACTTGTATTTCCACTTAGTGTCAATGGCCTTCTTTCCAAGAGGAAAGTCACAAAAAGACCAAGTAAAATTCTTCAATGTAGCATCATATTCAGATTACATGGTAGCCATCAAATTCAACATGCAACCATAGCATAACAATCTGATGCAAAAGAGGCACTATGAGAGCTTGAACGAGTATGATATGATAGAGGTGCATCTAATTTGATATCACCTTTCACACTAGCCATCTTGGCATAGTTTTTGCCTCCTTAATATCATCTCTCTCATCAACAAGTGCATCTGCATCAGAAATGGAATGATCTACATCATCGCATGAAACCTAGAAAGGCTGAGAAGTTGCCTCACTAGGACCAGCACTAGACTATCCACCTATAAAAAGAGGCAGCAAAGTGTCATCCATGTCTTTAGAGCTAACTTATGTCTCCTTAGTATATGAAAGCAATGGCCAAATAGCATCTCCCACAAAAACAACATCACCGCTCACCAAAATGTGTTTAGTATGTGGATGAGATAGACAATAGGCTTTGCTTTCATAACTATACCCAACAAACATAAATTTCATTGCTTTATCATCCAATTTCTTGCATTCTTGTTCAAGTACTAATGCATATGTCAGACAACCAAAAGCACATAGGGAGAACCTCTGTAGCTCTATTATGATCCAATTCATGGAAGCGGTCTCTCCATCATCAATGTCATCGTCCTGCAAGCTCTCCCAACACTTTTTCTGTTAGTTAGTACTGCTTTTCAATTTCTCGTCGACTTCATTCTCTCATTCTCGCATCCCAATCGGCCGTTCTCAAGTCCTTGGTCATCAGACACCTTCTTCCCTCCTCAAGAGGCGTGCGATTGCATCGTATACGATGCAAACTATAGGTGCCACTGCTATTAAGACGAGAGAAGCTCGAGCACGCGCCCATCTGAAGAGGAACTTGGCTTCACGTGGCAAACACTGAGCAATTTGAACGGCACAGAAATGCGATGGCCCGCAGTTTCACGATCGCCAAGCTCTGTACACAGTATACAGTCATGGGACGGGGGTTACGACAACAATAACTGTGTGGACCACAAAAACAGAGTCCCATTGAGGAGTGCGGCCCACCTTATTGATAATAGGATGACATGGAAGCATATGGACTGTTTACGGCATGATGCAAAATCTGACAATCAATGGAGGACATATCCATCCCACGGGCCCAAGTGAGTTGATTCGAAGACGCAGGAGGGCTTATAACCCATGTGCTCGAAGTCTATTTTCACATGAATAGTACATCCCATCTGCAAATTCTCATAATCGTCCTCTGCAAACTCATTCTCCTGAATCTTATGACCTGTTTTCGCGAGATCTAAGAACTATGTGAGTATTGTTTCTGACTTGCTTCTCTAGCTAACCACTGAAGAAGGAAACAAGAACGCAATGTTGCTATACTGCGTCATGGAGGTTAAGACAAGAAAAGATAAGAAAATCGCACGCAAGCTTTTGCGAGTTTGTCTAAAATCCTCTTCCGCATTGAGAAATTGCATTCGACTATGTCGCGAACTATTCTATATAGAGCTTCATTGAGTTCTTCGGCCTCCCGTCAGAGTATACTTGCTTACGTTATGGAGTCTTATTGATGCTTTTACCCAGAGTCTGGGTTTTTTGGAGTGGAGTGACTATAGTTGTCTTGGTTTATATACACTTTGGACAAAGGAGACGTCTGCCGAATCTTTTTCGAAGAGGTAGAAATTGAGCATATAAGTGCATAGAGACGCAGGAAGTGCTTAGAACAAGAGGGAAATCATGAGATTACTTGTTAAGATTCAGTTTTTGGTGCATATATCTAGAAATACAGTCGAAATATTGCCAAAATCTTTCTAGGCCTCGCCATAAAATTTCCATAGCATAGAAAAGTGCTTAAGTTACAAGGATGGGTGATAACATTGCGTTAATAGTTGGTGATAAACTGAATAAAGACAATTACCACATATGATCGTATAGGATGGAAAATTTCTTGATGGGAAAAGGTCTATGGGGACTAGTGAATGGAGAGGATGAGTGTCCTGAGTTGCTAGAGAATCCGAATGTTGAAGAGCAAAAAGAATATAAAATATAGATATAAAAATCTAGAAAGGTTCTCCATTGGATTTCGATATGTATATCAGAGAGCCTGATTCCGTATATTATAAAAGCTAGTACACCGAAGGAAGGTTGGGATATAATCCATAAGATATATGGTACGTTGACGGAAGCTAGAAAAATTCACTTAAAGCAAAAGTTGCATAGTGTATGGCGTGGAAATAGATCCATAACGGATTATGTGGCTGAAATCAGGAAGATCACTGATGATTTCACTTCCATAAATTGCACGGTGGATGATGATGATATGGTTTTCAATTATGCTAAATGGCCTAGGATCGCAGTACAAGAGCTTAGATACTTCTATCTCAGTGAGAGGCACTATGCCAGATTTTGATGATCTAGTAGCTCTTTGCATGACAGAAGAAGTAAAGCTTGGTTTGAATGCATCAGGAAGTGGCAATTCGAGAGATCATGCGTTATTTCAGAATAGAGGAAGAAGTTCTATTCGTGGACGATCATCTTCTAGAAATGCAAATACAATGGATATGTCAAGAGGTAGAGGAAGATCATACTCTAGAGGTAGAGAAAGATCACAGGCACCTGGGAATTCTTACCACTGCAGCAAGTATGACCATTTTGAGAAAGATTGCTATCATAAGTAGAATAGCCAAAGAGGAAGAGGTAGAGGCCGTTATGCATCACATGGAAACTTCTCTGCTGAGAGTTCATATAGAGACTATGGCAGAGATAATATGTTTGCAATGGAACATGTAATTTTTGCTTGTTTTATGAGAGAAAAGTTCAGCCATGTATATATGCATACACAGATGTAGATTGGGCAAAAAATATCATGGATCGAAGGTCAACTAGTGGTTTTTCATTCTCATTTGGAAGTGCAACCATTTCATGGAGTAGCAAGAAACAACTAATTGTCGCCTTGTCAAGTACCGAAGCTGAATATAGAGGCATTACACAAGCCGTTTGTGAAGCAACATGGATTGAGTACCTACTCAAAGACATGGGAGTCTACATCGATGGAAAGGTGGTCATTTATTGTGACAATGTGAGTAGCATTATGTTATCGAAGAATCCAGTTTATCATGCGAGATCGAAGCACATTGAAGTTCATTATCACTTTGATCGTGAGAAGATAATCAAAGGAGAAGTAGAGGTGATCCACATCAGCACTCGAGAACAAGTGGCGGATATCTTCACCAAAGCTCTTCCCAAAGAAAAGTTCATCTACTTCAGAGAAGCTTTAGGAGTTAGAAAGCTTTAGTTTGTATTTTGGATTTCGTTTCATGTTATTTCATCTTGTATAAACATATGTATTTCTTTCAGTTTGTATTCAAGCTCATTTTGAGCTTGAGGGGGAGATTTGATGATGTGGAAACATATTATCTTTATATGTAAAAGACTATAAAACTAAAAAGCATGAAACGCGTGTTGTCTACGGCGCACCGCGCGTGGCTTATCTCAATTGACTCTCTTTGTGTCTCTCGTCTGTGTGTCCCGTATGTTGTCAATGGAGCCACCAAAGCTGCGCAGAAACCAAGAAGTAAAGTTTACTCGCAATGGTTTTCCTTGGTAATATCCCGATATATTATAGGCCTCCCATCTAGCACAAGCTATTGTAGTTGTTTCCTCAAAAAGACTTGAACTTGATATTTTCTCACTAGGATATAACGCTTTAAATACAATTAGAATTTTCATGGAAAGGGGATTTGTAAACATGATCAACTTGACTAGGGGAAGAAAATTTTGTATTGGTGTTGTTGGGAAGAAGAGAGCCTTTCATATATCTTGTTCTATTCATCCTCTCACTCACAAGAAGACTTCCTCGTTCCCATATTCCACGACGGTGATTTCCACTTTAGCTTTTCTTCTTTTATTTGAAAAATTACTATAATTATGTGTTTCTTTGTTTCTCTTTTAAGATCAGGGCTTCAAACTTTGTTATGAGAATTTGCGTAGGACTTTTTTTCATTGTTCCCATAGACGCTAAAAAATAATGTCAATGAACGGTTGGCTTACATCAAGTGGCTTTATAAAACAACATATCGTCAAACCAAGTAGTGGCCCGACCAAGTCCGCATATACATAACTTTTACACAAATATTGAGATCAAAATAAGATGATGAGGGAGGCCGCCATGAGTAACAACAGAGAAGAAAAATGTACCAAAATGGTGCCAAGCCATTCTCCTTGGGTACATTATGGCTAAGGCCACCTCAAGGGCACCATGCAAGCTCACAAAGAATATGGAGATGAAGAAGATAGAGATTCGGAGTCAAAGTGACAAGTTTAGTTCAAATGGCCCAACAAAACCTAATGTATTAGGGTTGCATCATCCTATATAGCAATAGAATTTTCACCTTTCCCACTTAAAGAATGGACGAAACTCATAAATCTACGCCTAAAGTTAAATTCTAAAGCTCAAAAGTAGAGGTAAATGATCAAATAGCAACGGAAATATAGTTTGTAGCTACCTCGATAAAGGTAGATTAGAAGTGAGTTGGAATGAAAATCCTCAATTGCTTTGATCATTTAGCAATTAATAATTGTGGATCACGCAAATATGACAACATATCCTCATGCATAATAAACGTGATCTAGGAGGACCTCAAAACAGAGATGTTGAATTGTTCAAGCTATTCAATATTTATCTTCAAAATTTGTCTTGTTTCAGAAGTATGAGGAAATATGACACGAATATGCACTTTAGGTGTTCTATATTGGCATGCTTAAGATATGAACATATTGATCAATATTAGGAGGCCTTTTAAGATAAAATACGAAAAGACAAGGATTTTTATGAATATTTATTCAATTTTACTTGATTACTATAAATATACACTCGATTACTATAGAACGTCAACCAAGTGCATAATTTAAGCCTTGATCACTAAAAATATTGAACTATGATGCATATATCAACGACATTAACGACAAATTCTGGGCACAAAGGACGAAAAATGATGGCTTTGAATAAGGGCTCTAGGACGAATTTTTTGAGGGTCCCTTCCACTCAACTACAATCCCCCATATCAAGCTTCTCTAAGTTCTCGTTGGAATTCCTCCTTTATCTACTTAAAGAAATGAACTCTAGAAAATAGAGTGAACAAAATGGAATAAATTGGACTATGGTATGCGCAGTGAGTGATTTTCTTTCATGAAGGGGAATCAGAATGCACCATGGAAGTGCTATCTAGAGGCTTTTTGTCCTCATCTAAATATTCCTTCCACAAAGATCCACAGAACTTCTCTTCCTTGACTCTTGAGTGTTGGCCATAAGTCCTCCAAATGCAAGTTTTTATAGTACTATTGATGTTGGTGCAAAAGATCCCTTAAAAATTATGGAGAGAGACACAAAACCTTAAGAGGACTTAAATAAGAGAACCGAATTGGTGAAAATAGAAAAAATTAACATTAAAGTGCCCTCACCTCTCTCAATTACATATTATTTGGAACTAGAGAAAAACTTTTCCATTGATTCTATGACTCAGAATGATTGGAACAAGAGTAACAATGTATATAACATAGTTAAAAGTATAGAAACGGGATATACGAGCCAAAGAAAGTTTCAAAATAACAAAGAAGACCTACATCTTGTCTAAAAACTGAATAAAAATGATTTTGAAAAGAAAATGATCACTTTTGGTTATTTACGTGGATACAATCAAGTGAAGAACCCAATGGAGTAAGACCAAGATAGTTCCTAGGATGAGCACTCCACTACGATGGAGAATAACGTAGATAAGAAAATCTTTGTCATTGAGTCGGTTATCTTCCATACCCTTACTAAGAAGAATAATAGTACTAAGACAAAAGGAAAAGGAAAACAGGGTCAACTACGTGTTAGTCCATCGTTGAAGGTGGCCTTTGTTGCTAGTGAATATACCAAGAAAAAAATCTCGAGATGGTTATGAAGAAGAAAAATTAGAATCAAAGGAAGAAGCTTTGGTTTCTACAAAGGAAATTTCATGAAATTTATCTTATTCTATGATTGCATTCTTTTAAATATAGGTCGAGACATATTTATTTTTTTTTTTATAAAGGAAGTTCGGCAATAGCCTACTCTCCCGGACTTGAATTAAATTAAGAAACAAAGGTACAAGAGAAGGGGACTAGTGCCCACGGGACCCCCCAAATCCCACAAAGCAGGGGAAGCTTGATTGAATCCTAGGTAGCGTTACAAAGAAGGTTGATCACCCTCTCGTCGCCCTCATGCGGGGCCCACTTGGGTTTGAGCTTGTTGTTGATCAACAGGAGGACTTGATGATGCCTGAAGGGGGGGGATTTCTTACTGTTGACAATCCTTTTGCCAAGGAGGAATAGTGATTTCTCAATCGACCACTCCCTGGGGGGATCGCCGAAGTTGAGAGCACACCGCTCCCGCCAAATTTTCCACAGGACTTCCCCTCTGATTGCGTTCCAGAGTGCCGCAGAGCAGCCAATCGCTTCTCCCAAAAGGACTTGTTTCCAACTTAGCTGTTTCTGAAGTCTGATTTTCATTCCAACCATCTGCCAGATTTTGTAGGAGTTGGGGCAAGAAAGGAAGATGTGTGGGACATCTTCGATAGCACGGTGGCAGCGTTTGCACCAAGGAGGGAACCCACAAAGTTTGCTCGCCTTATGGTTGGTCCAAATTCCTCGATGAAGAATTTGCCATAAGAGGACAGACTTCTTAATCTCTATAAGTGGGTGCCAGATACCCATGAATTTCATGTCCCACCGAAGCCGCGTCCAAGACAGGCACCACTTCTTGTTGAGGCTGATCTGGAGGTCAGTTGTTTCTTTGATGTTCGGGATTTTGAGAAGGCTATTTCCATTGTGCCATTTGAGACCACGCGCGTTCGGTGTGTCGTGTCCCATGAGAAGGCGAGTCTTGTGACGATCCCAAGCGAGGCATCTGTTTTGCAAAGTGTTCCATTCTTCGTAGGAGATGTTTATGCGAGGATCAATATCCTCGAAGTTGATCCAGCTGTTGGTGTCATGTTTCCAGAGGTGTTTCCATTTTTTGAATCCTTTGTTCCATAACTTCTTGGCATTTTGAATGTTCCACGACTCCACCCTCCGGATGCCATGTATCGGAAACCAGATAGAGTCGTTTTGTCTGATTCCGGCCGCCCATTTCCAGTCTTCACTAACTCTTGTGAAGCTTTTGACTTTATTCCAGCCCTTCCAGAGGGAGCACACGAGATTGGAGCCTTTCGGGAAGACGGGGATCGGGGAGAATAGCAGGGTCATGATGTCAAGATTCTTCCAGTTCGGGCACCCCATGAGGGCCAACTCATGCTTGTTTCTGAAGATCAGCTTGGCCCACGAGGCCTCCCTATTGCACCAAGCCTTAATCATCCATTTGGCTGCCAGTTTGTTGGCCATACACCCAATGTCCAGGATACCCAGCCCCCCGCTATCTCTAGGGCTAGTGCAGATGGCCCATTTGATTTTAGGCACCCCCCTTCTGTTATGATCGGCCGTCCAGAGAAAGTTTCTACAAACACTATTCAGCTTGGACAGGCCTTGCTCGTTCGGTCTCCAACAAGAAAGGAAATAGATGGTAGAAGAGAGGAGGAACGTGTTGATAACCATCGCTCGTCCAGCGAGATTGATTTGCATACCTCTCCAATAGTTAAGCTTGTTTTCAAGTTTGGCAAGCACCCAGTTCCATCGCTGCTCCATAGAGACGCCAAACCCCAAGGGGATTCCAAGGAGTCGAAAGATTTGGCCCTGCGGAATGATTTGACAGCCATGATCACTGAGAGACATATTTATTTATCACTAGTTAAGAGACATTACTTTAAACCGAGATTTATAATGGTTGCAAATTGTGAAGGTAAGGGTTATAAAGTTGCTTCGAAAGGTTATAATTTAGTCATACCGTTATGTACTTTTAGAATATTAAAAAATCTATAAACTTGGCCTAGTGGTTAATTGTAAAGAGAGGAATGGAGGAGTTATTGGGTTCAATCCCCGCAAGTGCATATGGGGTATATTTTTCCCCTGGAGCTCTAAAACTTCTAGATTGAATGAGATATAACTCTTTTCCTAACCTACCATTATATATATTTGGGGACAACCATGAACTCTAGAGATCTAGAGCTAGTTTTATATGTACAACCCTTGCCACTAATTAAAATTTAAGTGATTGATCCACCTTTCACATGTTTGATTCTCCTCACTGTTTATGTGTTAAGGTGGCTCGAAAGGAGTGTCTCTAAATGTTTGGAAGAGTACAAAAGTTTTAGAGTAATTTGGAAAGTTTTCTCCCCTATGTACTTTTGGGGATTTAACTAATGACCTCAACCATCTCAATCTTTAAAGATCACCACTATGCTAAACTTATGACTTGTCTAATAGTTCAGAAGCACCTCATGTTAGCATTTACTTAGAACATTGTTAAAGTACTTTATAGAATTAAGATGAGAGGAATTTGTAATAATATTCAAGAAAGTTTTCCCTAGCCACAAATTATTTAATTTGAACCAACCTAGGGGGAAGGTGGTGTGGTCATTGACATAATATTTGATACGTGCATCTCTTCTAAAAATCATGTCGTGATAAGTAGAATTCTCATGTGGCTTTAACTTTTGGAGGTTCTCATTGTCTCCTCATTGCCTCAATCTGTGGTCCTTAATCCATAGCAAAAAATATTGATTTTTCGTGTTTCCTCAAGGTCATCAACTCCCTAGAAATCCCTTTGCAATCTTCAACATGGTGGAAAATCTATGCACCTAATGATAGAGTAAAGGCTGCACTATTGGGAAAGATGAGAGATTTGAGTGGGATCCACTCAAGCTTCAATTAGACTTTCAATACTTCTACAATATGATTCTATACTTGATCCAACTTTAAAACACTGACACAGCCTTCCTACGGTTTGAATCAAACGATTCAAACACTTCTCCCAAACAATCGGACTTCTTGGAAAAAATGGTTTTCCTTTCCACAAGCATATATTACATTAATATGTGACTTTTTGTATCCTTAAACGCAAAATGTTTTCCTCACTATCTGGCAAGAATTAAAACGATTTTTTCCCTACATAAAGTGAATTCATGTGATATTCATGATTTGAATACATTGATATATAAGATTATAATTAAATCCTTGTTCAATAAACAAACAAAGTAGATCAAGTTTTGGATTCATAGAGACATAAAAGCCTTCATCAAGTGGATATCCATTTGTTGAAGCTATTTCTCATACTCGAGAACACATGGGATATCCAAAAGAGCTAGACCATGATTTTATCTTTATAAAGATTGACTTAGATGAAGCTTACACTAGATGGGATTGGGACTTCATCCTTGAGCCTTTTAAGGACCTTGGAATAGTTTTTGAGTTCACCAAGATGGTCACACTCTTAGTGCCAATCCATTTACAAGAATCAACATGAATGTTAAAGTGGCTTCTCCAATTCTTCATAGTATTCTTCACAACATTCTTCATATCAATGGTAAAGTGCCTTCTTCAATTCTTCAGAGTCTCTTCAATTGCTGAATGTGGTTTCTTGTTCATCAAAGATATGAAATTTAGACTTCATAAGGATACTTGATATGAATTTTCGGTGAATCGAAGCTAATACGTTCATATTTCTAGTTAATTTGCTTTATTGCATGTTTGCACAGGGTATACAATTGTAATTGTTCTTGAATTATATATCTCATATAGCCAATTCTATTTGCAAAGAGTGATAGAGAGAGAGAAGTGGGAGAGATAGAGATTGAGAGAATGACATCTATGAGAGATAGTAGGTTTTATATTGTATATAAGGAAGATGTGCTAGATATATTGACAAAATGGTAGGCAATTTTATTTACATGCTTAGTGATGAATTCAAATGTTGTTTGAGATCGGTTGAGTTGGCACATTGCACATCATAATTGAGTGAACTATTTTAGGTTCATCATGAGCTCTCTCTGGGAACATCTAGTCAGGTTTAAGAAAGATAATTAGACTTTGCAATATCCAACTATCTAACATATGTGATGCAAGAGCAAATACTCTTGCAATCTAATTGGATTGGGTAGTGCCATGTGTACAAGATTCTAGTATATCCACGTAGAATAGAATGGAATATGTTTTAATCGATACAGATGAAGAGACAATTGTTCCATATTCTCTGTAGATTTTGGTATTCGTTAGTGCGATTTTGGTGCATTTTTTGACATTCTCAAAGAACTTTTGGTGTTGCGATTTTCTTTCTCAAAACATTTATGGAGTGCTTTGTTGCCTTCTTTTGAGATTCTGGTAGCGCCTGGGTGGTAAATTTTCGACTATATGGGAAAGATCCTATGAAGCTATTTCTTAAAGATCGATTTCATTCAAAAGCATCCATTGTATTTTTATTTTCAGAACTTCCATGTCGCGATTTCAGCATCTTCACGTAGAGAAACGGAGACGCTTGAACACTATTGGTTTATGTAGTAATACTTTCTCTACTAGTTTTGACAATCTAGGAGCGTTTTCTGAGGCATCATTATCCTTCCCAAAACTCAATTTCAAGAATCTCCCTGTCTCCTTTAATTCTACAAGATCTTTGATAGGGCTTCGACATCGCTTATATATTGATTTTTTTTTTTTTTTTTTTGTATTTCATGGACGATTTTGACGTTAGAGTCCTCGTGCATGGGTTATGTGTTACGTGCCTTGTTTCAATTCGGGCTTCTTAGTCATTGTAAGTGCATTGATGCGAGTTTCTGCTACAATGCGAGACTCCCTCGAAGAGATTAAGTAAGAAAAACTATGAATGATCCATGAATGAAGCTTGAGTAAGAAAATTTAAAGCGTAAGATTATTGAACACAAAAAGCAAAGACAGTGCGAAACCATGGATACGTACTTCTCTCTTTCTCTCCCTCTCTCTCTCTCTCCATATCACATTTGGAAGCACAATCCACGCACAAAACAAGAATGCATTTTAAATCTAAGAAAATTTATAATCCATGAATGGGCTAGTTATATCATATTCTAAAGGACAGCTAAGGGCGAAATATATTTTTAGTTCTACTCTCTCTGTCTCGCCCTCTCTCTCTCTCTTGGTCTATCGGACATTATATATTGGTTTCACTCCCTCTCCTGTTTGCCTCAACCTACTTGAAAGAAGAATTGTCCATACGAACATTAACGTGTTGTGTGTCTATATATTCGCAATATGAGATTAATTTAAGCCTGGCTCTTTCTTTGCGTTTTCATTAAGAATGAAGAACTCAATGAGTTAATGCCAAGTCATTGTGTGTCCGAGAAAATATATAACAATTTGATCAATGGTAGGATTTTACCGCGGTCTATGAACCGTTTGACAACAAGTTGCACTACTGCAAGGGTATGCAGCTTCATGTGTTTAGTCGTGTGATGGTGATAAGAATATTATTTATATCCTTGATGCTTTACGTCTTGGAATGTTGGAGAACGAGCAACAAAGAGATGATAGAATTGGAAAGGATATACGAAAATTGTGAGTTGATGATGGGTATATATAAAGATGATTTTGTGTTGAACAAAACATACTCAACAACAGTCAAGATAGCTTTTAGAGTGTCTACTATACTTCCTTAGCTTCCAAAGTATGCGTCAGAACCAGTGAGTCCTTTCTAACATGGTTTCCTAATAATTGCATCAAAATAGATCAATTTGTACTTCTCAAGACTTGGAAAACCATCTATTTTGGGAAGTGAAGCTCGCAACAAAATGCTTAGAGCCCACATCCTAGCAGAAATTTAGCTTTTCAAAATATTTGATTCGACTATGAAGCTAATCAAAGAAATTTACTTGAATTTAGCTTCACTTTACAAGAAGCAATAAGTATAACAAGTATGAGGCTTCACCTTGACTTTTCAAGAAGAAGAGGGCATACTAATTTCCATGTTCATCTATGCATATATGTATATGTACGATGGGTGTGTGTGTGTATCTCTCTCTCTCTCTCTCTCTCTCTCTCTCTCTCTCTCTATATATATATATATATATATATATATATATATATATATATATATATATATATATATATATATATATATATATATATATATATATATATATATATATATATAGATGTGTGTGTGTGCATGCACACATGTGTTTATGTATATGCACATATAAGTGCTTCTCATGCCTCTTCTTAAAGCTTCCATTTTGGATAATGAGATTCTTGAAGTTATTGATTGGATTGCTAGTAGAGAAAGCTCAGGCCTAGATGGCCTCACTAATGATTTTCCCAAGACCTTCAATCATGTGGTGACTACTCCATTATGTATAGTGTGGCAAGAGGCCATCTCTTTCAGTGCACTACTCGATTGTCTCAATGAAGGCATTATCAAGCTTATTCACATAACACATAGCAGAAACAAGATTGAAAATTGGCATCTAATTATAAACTTACAAATAGGTTACATGATCCTTCCTAAAGCTTTTGTTAATCGATTTTCTTGTCAATTACAAAACAAGATGAGTGAGAATAAAAAAGGGTTCATCAAGGGGATTGACTTCAACAAATATTATGATAGACACCTCTTGGACTTCATTCTCCAATCTTTGAAATACCTACAGTGTGGGCAAAAATTCATTAAGATGATCCCTAGGCTATTGGGAAATGTGTTTGCTCGTATAAACATCCACTACAACATATGAGGGGCATACCGACGCTACACATACCGACGTTCATAGTCGGCGTTGTCGAAAAGTTTTCAACTTTCCAGTTGATGACCAGAGAAAATGAAAATAACTTTATTGGTGAACTCTAACCTTTTATATCACTGTTGATCAGTTGTGTTGATTGGAATTGACTACTTTTGAAGTGTTTGCAGGTACAAGAAATGATAATTTTGTATCTTAATGGCAAATGGTTAGGAGATGAGGATAGAAGGCCTATATAACATATGCTTTACTTATGAACAGAGTTAATAGAAGAGTTAGTACGAACACTATTTGTATGACTTCTATAGTTTCCTTCTAAAACCTGTTTCCAATTCATGCATTGAACGAAAAGGTTTAAATTCAAGTTTACATAATTTTATATGTTCTCTTTGCAATTTGAAGATGTACTAATGATAGAAGCCTTTTTTTTTTATAGACAATTCGAATTTGACTCATGAATAAGTTTCAAAAGAATTTGATATTGCTTTCTATGATCTGCAGGACGATGTGCAGGTTTGGCCGGGGCGAATGTCGGAAAGTTTTCAACTTTCCAATTGATGACCAGATAAAATAAAATTAACTTAATTGGTGAATTCTAACCTTTTATATCACTGTTGATCAGTTGTGTTGATTGGAATTGACTACTTTTGAAGTGTTTGCAGGTACAAGAAATGATAAAGAATACATGTTCATATTAGGGTTTACTCTAATTTCACATTTAATGAGTTGTTTTATTCATACATTCAAGAATCATGGGTATTTAACCCTAGGATTTCATAAGTTGATATGATTTTATGTTAGTTGGGTTAATCTGAAGGGTCTCAAAAGATTCTAATGGGTTAATGCTACGGTTTATTTAAGTGTTAATGGATTAATGATAGGGTTCAGAAGAGTTTTGAAGGGTTTTAATAGGTTTTCAAGGATTTTAGTATGTTTCAAGGGCTAGAATAGTTGTTATTCAAATACATTAATCTATACATTAAATATTTATGTATTAAAAATTAAACTATGCTATTAATAATTACTTTAATCATATGTGTGCATTTAAATACTAAGGTTCTAATTAATTAAATTCTTATCCTAAGCTTAACTTACCTAATTTATTTAATTAAGAAATTTAGGGTAATTGAATTAAAATTATAAGTCAAGTGGATAAATAACTAGTGGTCTATATGGATGCTAGAAAAAAGAATGGTATGTGAGTAATGTGGAATTAAAGTGAATTAAGGAGTGGTCTGAAAGGAAGATGCACTTAAAGTGAAAAAGTTGGTTAAGAGAAAGAGTGGAGAGAATTAGTAAAGATGAAAAGAGAGGTGAAAGTAAGTTGTGTGCATAAAGCTAATTAAAAGAGTGATAGAGATGTGTGGGATAAAGTGTGGATGAGAACTTAAAGTACAAAACCAAAAGAGTGGTAAAAACATGATCTTTGTGTGTATAAAAATGTGGGCTTTGCTCCATATTGGGATCCAAATGTTTGGCAGGCCACTTCATGTTTTGTTTCTGGCAGACATCATCTGAGGGCGCAGCTGACAAAAGAAGATTTTGTGGGTGGTGCATGCGACCACTGAAATACATTGAATGAGAGGCTGCTGCTGCGATCATCCTTGATCAGAAGGGAGGACTCGACATCCGATAGAGAGGAGGCGCCATATGAGAGAGCGGAGCATTTTCTTCCTTTTGGGGAGTTTCTACAGGATGGCGCAGAGAACGCAAGAGGAGAGAGACTGAGCAAGAAAGAGCGAAGAGAAGCACCTGCTGTAGCACTCCCGGAATTCTGAGTGAAGCACATTCGGGAGCATTCAACCCGCCGTTGTTAGAATCCAGAGAGAGTTGTTTTGTCATTTGTACTCTGATAAATGTAGAGAGAACAGTAGTCTTGCGCGTAGCACCATTTCTCGCATTAAGAGATAGAGAGAGATTCATACGACAGAAAAAGGAGGGACAATTGGTATTGCATGAGTGGGTTCTACGGGAAAGATGCGCTCTTCATCGAAAGGCCTCATCAAATCTTGATCAAAAGAAAAGATGTGAAAGACAATGCATCAGAAGCACGCACACAGCCGAGAGAAATAGGGAGATAGGTGAGAGCGAGTCATATCAAAATATGAGAGAGAAATAAAATGAGGAATGCAGATCCTCTCGAACCAATACGTGCATAAATTCATGACCGTCAAAAGTTTAGAGGAAGGCTCTGTCATCTAAAGTTACAGTCTATGCAGAGAAGGAAGGATCAACAATTGTGTTAAGTTATAGTCTATGCAGAGAAGGAAGGATCAACAATTGTGTTATGATTGTGCATCCACAAAACCATAGAGCAGATGAGGCGTTTTTCAGAGAAGTGACGCGCTAATTCAAGATATGGCATCAGAACAAAGGTTTATTTCTGCTTTTTCATGCATATTTTGTTTCTGTAATTTTTGCGTTTAGGAGAGACTTTCGGAGCTTTTGTACTCTGTTATGAACCAATGAAAACTATGCCATTCTGTGCAAACATTAATTCCACCATTTTCTATCTATGCTTATTACATTTTTATCGACAAAAACTAATATGGTTATAATCAGTGCCCCTTCTTCTTAACGTTGAACATCTGCGGCTGCCCGCTAATGTCTGATAAACTCATCTTGATTTTTGTACCGAATGTTTTCCTAACTCTGGATGCTGCCATTACAACTTTCTCTATGGAGCATTAATTGATAACCTGTGTACAGGACATGATCTTTCATAAGCGTTATCACAACATTAAACTGTGAACATACTTTAAAACCTTTTGAATAACAAATTCGTATGACGTTATGCTATTTGTATGATTTTTTTCATAGGAATCGATTGCATTTTTTTTTATAGATTGCATATTTCACCTACGAAGAATGTATCATTTTTTTCGATCTTACATTAGCATGTTCGTTCACACTTCTTTGATATGAGTTATTAAGCACTTGTTTTTTACCATTGTGCCATACTACATTGAAAGAACATTGAAAGAGTCTAGGTATCTTCCCAAGTTTGCACATTCATTTCTTTTATATGATCTATGAGCAAAGTTTCTTTATGATGAATGAATAGTAAAGTCTTTGAACAAAAGTGATAAATAGTTTATGTCTAAAGTACATCAAGACAAGATGAATGATTTTATAATTGATTACTACAAAACCTTGATGAGCTTCTCCTTCACCTGAGATTGCTCAAAGCACCCGGTGTGCGCCGTATTTTTGGTGGTCGCCTTGATCCACCGACCGTCGCTTTCGCGCCGACAATTTGGTGAACCCGACGTGAAGGAGCGGCATAGCAGCTCAGGGAGATCTGATATTTGTGACATAGTTTTGAGTGGTCAAGAAATAGAGCTTTCATAATGGACCCTTACCTCATAGAAAAAAGAGTATGGAAATTGATTGATGACCTCAAAATATAGAAGAAAGAGTTTTGTGGTAAAGATGTTACTAGGTATATCAAGGAGTATGAAAATTTAGCATATCAATATGGCATACCTAGGGATAGTTGGGTTTCCACCTTTAGGCGTATATCAAATGGAGATACCGGAGATAGAATAAGCCTTAGGTTGGGCTCGTCCACTATACCTTGGGATATTTTTAAGACCCAATTGCGACAAGAATTTTGTTTTGAGGATTCAACAAAAAGAAATCATGAAACGTTTCAAGCTTGGGTAAATACATCTAAACCAAAAGAGAACTTAATTGAGGGTTTTCAAGAGTTTGAAGAACAGTTTAGCGAGTTACCTGAGCAAGAACAATTTTATCTTGAGCCTTATAAAGTTATAGATTTTTTAACTCTCCTTGATTACTCAATTCGAAAAGACCTAGAGCCGCTTTTAGAAGAACACAATACCTCAAATGGCCTGACCAATTATTGGACAGATGTGCAAAAGCAAGTTCATCGACTTGCTCTTAGATATGAACGCCAAAACCTCAAATATTTTCCTCTTTCTAAAAGCAACGATTTAGATTGTACTTCTCAAAAGATAAATGAAGAAAACAAATTTAAAATTACAAACAATGAATTAGATGATGCTACACCAATGATGAATGATGAAAACCAAATTACAATTTCAGAACACAAAACATTAAACAAACATGAGTGTGAACATGAGAAACCTTTGTTTGATTCTTCTAAAAGTCTTCCCAAATTATTCATTGAAGAAGTGAGTGATGTAAGTGGTAAAGAAATCCCACTCATCACAATAGCTTCTCCTAAAATTATTACTCACATTGATTCTTCATATAAGGAAGAACAATATGAGAAAATTATAAACAATGATATTTATACATTTGAAAAATATGAATTGAAGGGTTTCAATATAAATGAACACTTGTTTTGCCTTAATGATGTTAATATTGGTTTTTCTAATCAAATTTTTGAGTGGTTTGATAGAGGTCAAGCAAGAATGGAGGATTTAATATTTTAGTGGAATATCAGGAAAGCTACAAAGTTTGATTTAATATTGCTTTGGTTTTTACAGATGGACTATCGAGAAGTACTATCTTGGATTGCTACCTTTTGTATAAGTTTGCTAATAATTATGTTTCTCATAAGATTTTTGAGTTGAGTTATTTTTCAGGATTAGAATTAAGATTGGGAGCTCATTGATGAACTAAGATTTTCTTCAAAAATAGACTATGAATGAAGCGCAGGAGATTGAAGATAGTCAATGCAGTTTAAAAATTAAGCAATCAAAGCGATATTTGGATGAAAGGCAATGCTAAAGATGGAATCAATATAGATCAGGTGAAACAGTTCTAACCCTGATTAATGTTTTAAGTTTTGTTTTTCCCTCCATTATCATAATTAGATATGTACATTCTTCAGCTAGGTTAAGAAACTTCTTAAAATTATGAAAAGTAGAATTTACACTGAAGTAGGGATGTGCTTGAAGAGAAGATAGGGATTAGAGACCTATGGCTGTCATATGAATAGTTGAAGGAACCCTTAACTTGCAACTCCTAGTAGAAGTAGACTTGTTTTATATAGGTAAGCTTCCTTAAATCTGACCCATTTAGCTAAAGAGATCCTAGTTGCTGCTTTAGCTTACCTCTAGATCCTTTGCTCTGATTAGGGGTTAAGCCTTTCCCCTTCATCAAAAAAGTTGCGAAGAAAAATTGAAAGCAGTACATTAATGGTTGCTGTATATAAAAAAAAAAGGAACAATGACAAAAAGGAAAAATTATAATAAAAAATGATGAAAGAAAAAAATCAAATAAATCAGTTGTGGTCTCGAAATCACTTCTGATTTGAAAAGCGGGCTATATAAGGCGGATGTATGCTAGAGGGGAGTTAGTTTTTGTATCTTAATGGAAAATGGTTAGGAGATGAGGATAGAAGGCCTATATAACATATGCTTTACTTATGAACAGAGTTAATAGAAGAGTTAGTACGAACACTATTTGAATGACTTCTATAGATTCTTTCTAAAAACCTGTTTCCAATTCATGCATTGAACGAAAAGGTTTAAATTCAAGTTTACATAATTTTATAAGTTTTCTTTGCTATTTGAAGATGTACTAATGATAGAAGCATGTTTATATACAGACAATTTGAATTTGAGTCATGAATAAGTTTCAAAAGAATTTGATATTGCTTTCTATGATCTGCAGGTTGGCCCATCGAGGACGATGTGCAGGTTTGGCCGGGGCGAATGTCGGAAAGTTTTCAACTTTCCAGTTGATGACCAGAGAAAATGAAAATAACTTTATTGGTGAACTCTAACCTTTTATATCACTGTTGATCAGTTGTGTTGATTGGAATTGACTACTTTTGAAGTGTTTGCAGGTATAAGAAATGATAATTTTGTATCTTAATGGCAAATGGTTAGGAGATGAGGATAGAAGGCCTATATAACATATGCTTTACTTATGAACAGAGTTAATAGAAGAGTTAGTACGAACACTATTTGTATGACTTCTATAGTTTCTTTCTAAAACCTGTTTCCAATTCATGCATTGAACGAAAAGGTTTAAATTCAAGTTTACATAATTTTATAAGTTTTCTTTGCTATTTGAAGATGTACTAATGAAAGAAGCATTTTTTTTTAGACAATTTGAATTTGATTCATGAATAAGTTCCAAAAGAATTTGATATTGCTTTCTATGATCTGCAGGTTGGCCCATCGAGGACGATGTGCAGGTTTGGCCAGGGCGAATGTCGGAAAGTTTTCAACTTTCCAATTGATGACCAGATAAAATAAAATTAACTTAATTGGTGAATTCTAACCTTTTATATCACTGTTGATCAGTTGTGTTGATTGGAATTGACTACTTTTGAAGTGTTTGCAGGTACAAGAAATGATAAAGAATACATGTTCATATTAGGGTTTACTCTAATTTCACATTTAATGAGTTGTTTTATTCATACATTCAAGAATCATGGGTATTTAACCCTAGGATTTCATAAGTTGATATGATTTTATGTTAGTTGGGTTAATCTGAAGGGTCTCAAAAGATTCTAATGGGTTAATGCTAGGGTTTATTTAAGTGTTAATGGATTAATGATAGGGTTCAGAAGAGTTTTGAAGGGTTTTAATAGGTTTTCAAGGATTTTAGTATGTTTCAAGGGCTAGAATAGTTGTTATTCAAATACATTAATCTATACATTAAATATTTATGTATTAAAAATTAAACTATGCTATTAATAATTACTTTAATCATATGTGTGCATTTAAATACTAAGGTTCTAATTAATTCAATTCTTATCCTAAGCTTAACTTACCTAATTTATTTAATTAAGAAATTTAGGGTATTTGAATTAAAATTATAACTCAAGTGGATAAATAACTAGTGGTCTATATGGATGCTAGAAAGAAGAATGGTATGTGAGTAATGTAGAATTAAAGTGAATTAAGGAGTGGTCTGAAAGGAAGATGCACTTAAAGTGAAAAAGTTGGTTAAGAGAACGAGTGGAGAGAATTAGTAAAGATGAAAAGAGAGGTGAAAGTAAGTTGTGTGCATAAAGCTAATTAAAAGAGTGATAGAGATGTGTGGGATAAAGTGTGCATGAGAACTTAAAGTACAAAACCAAAAGAGTGGTAAAAACATGGTCTCTGTGTGTATAAAAATGTGGGCTTTGCTCCATATTGGGATCCGAATGTTTGGCAGGCCAGTTCATGTTTTGTTTCTGGCAGACATCATCTGAGGGCGTAGCTGACAAAAGAAGATTTTGTGGGCGGTGCATGCGACCACTGAAATACATTGAATGAGAGGCTACTGCTGCGGTCATCCTTGATCAGAAGGGAGGACTCGACATCCGATAGAGCGGAGGCACCATATGAGAGAGCGGAGCATTTTCTTCCTTTTGGGGAGTTTCTACAGGATGGCGCAGAGAACGCAAGAGGAGAGAGACTGAGCAAGAAAGAGCGAAGAGAAGCACCTGCTGTAGCACTCCCGGAATTCTGAGTGAAGCACATTCGGGAGCATTCAGCCCGCAGTTGTTAGAATCCAGAGACAGTTGTTTTGTCATTTGTACTCTGATAAATGCAGAGAGAATAGTAGTCTTGCGCGTAGCACCATTTCTCGCATTAAGAGATAGAGAGAGATTCATACGACAGAAAAAGGAGGGACAATCGGTATTGCATGAGTGGGTTCTACGGGAAAGATGCGCTCTTCATCGAAAGGCCTCATCAAATCTTGATCAAAAGAAAAGATGTGAAAGACAATGCATCAGAAGCACGCACACAGTCGAGAGAAATACGGAGATAGGTGAGAGCGAGTCATATCAAAATATGAGAGAGAAATTAAATGAGGAATGCAGATCCTCTCGAACCAATACGTGCATAAATTCATGACCGTCAAAAGTTTAGAGGAAGGTTCTGTCATCTAAAGTTATAGTCTATGCAGAGAAGGAAGGATCAACAATTGTGTTAAGTTATAGTCTATGCAGAGAAGGAAGGATCAACAATTGTGTTATGATTGTGCATCCACAAAACCATAGAGCAGATGAGGCGTTTTTCAGAGAAGTGACGCGTTAATTCCAGACATGGCATCAGAACAAAGGTTTATTTCTGCTTTTTCATGCATATTTTGTTTCTTTCATTTTCGCGTTTAGGAGAGACTTTCGGAGCTTTTGTACTCTGTTATGAACCAATGAAAACTATGCCATTCTGTGGAAACATTAATTCCACCATTTTCTATCTATGCTTATTACATTTTTATCACCAAAAACTAATATGGTTATAATCAGTGCCCCTTCTTCTTAACGTTGAACATCTGCGCCTGCCCGCTAATGTCTGATAAACTCATCTTGATTTTTGTACCGAATGTTTTCCTAACTCTGGATGCTGCCATTACAACTTTCTCTATGGAGCATTAATTGATAACCTGTGTACAGGACATGATCTTTCATAAGCGTTATCACAACATTAAACTGTGAACATACTTTAAAACCTTTTGAATAACAAATTCGTATGACGTTGTGCTATTTGTATGATTTTTTTCATAGGAATCGATTGCATTTTTTTTTATAGATTGCATATTTCACCTACGAAGAATGTATCATTTTTTTCGATCTTACATTAGTATGTCCGTTCACACTTCTTTGATATGAGTTATTAAGCACTTGTTTTTTACCATTGTGCCATACTACATTGAAAGAACATTGAAAGAGTCTAGGTATCTTCCCAAGTTTGCACATTCATTTCTTTTATATGATCTATGAGCAAAGTTTCTTTATGATGAATGAATAGTAAAGTCTTTGAACAAAAGTGATAAATAGTTTATGTTTAAAGCACATCAAGACAAGATGAATGATTTTATAATTGATTACTACAAAACCTTGATGAGCTTCTCCTTCACCTGAGATTGCTCGAAGCACCCGGTGTGCGCCGTATTTTTGGCGGTCGCCTTGATCCACCGACCGTCGCTTTCGCGCCGACAGCGTCGGTATAGCCCTCGGAAAATCTGACTATGAGATACCGACGGTCAAGTGACCGTCGGTATGACCATTTTAAACGGATCGTCGGTGTCGCCTGCAGCCATCGGTATAAGCATCGGTATACGCGTCGGTATGAGCGTCGGTATGAGCGTCGGTATAAGTGTCGGTAATTTACTAGCATCTATCGACACGTATACCGATGTCCATACCGGCGCCTATAGCGGCGGTGAATTTTTAAACATACCGCGAACCCGAGAGCAAAACTTCACATTTTTGTGCGTGTTTGAGTACTGTCAGTCTACTGTCGAACTTGCGCGTGCAAACCTGCATTGTCTTGTGCACACACACACACGGATCTCTCTCTCTACACACACACACACTCTCTCTCGGCTTAGCTCTCACAGCTTGGTAAGTGCTGCACGTACTGTTAGCATTTGTGTTTCTCTATGCTTTAGGGTTTCTAATTTCTCTTTTTGTTGATTTTGCAGAAGTTTGTTGGCGTCGATTGTTTGGAATTGGACGAGAGATGACCTACATTACGCTTTGATGACAATGATTCAAAGAGATACATACTTGTAAGTGATTCTTTTATTCGCTATTGATAGAGAGAGAAGGAGAGAGAGAGAGAGAAAGAGAGAGAGAGAGAGAGAGAAAGAAAGAGAGAGAGAAGAGAAAGGAAGATACACATTAATTTACACATGCATACATACACACATACATGTACACACATGCATGCTTACATACACACACCTATACACACACCTATACACACATGCATGCTTACATACACACACACACACATATACACATATGCATGCATACACACACACATAAATTTACACACATGCATACATACACACACATGCATACACACATACATACACACACATATATACACATATGCATACATACACATACACACACACACATATACACACATACATACACACACGCATATATACACACATATACACACATGCATGCATACATACACACACATATACCGGCATGCATGCATACACACATATATACACACATGCATACATACACACATATACACACATGCATGTATACATACACACACATTTATACACATGCATACACATACACACACATACACATACATGCATGCATACATACACACACGTACACACACATGCACACACATGCATGCCTACATACACACACATACACATACACACAGATGTATACACATGTATACATACACACACACATGTACACATGCATACATACACACACATATATACACACATGCATACATACACACATATAATCCTATTTTTATTTTGAAGTTTTTGTTTTACATCAAATATATAAAAATAGGATTAGGGTTTTAGGGTTAAATATTTAAGATTAGGGTTTTAAATAGGATTAGGGTTTTAGGGTTAAATATTTAGGATTAGGGTTTAAGGGTTTTAGGTCTAGATATTTAAGATTAGGGTTTTAGGGTTTAGTATTTCAAATTTAAGTCTAAGTCTTTCTGATTAGGGTTTTAGGATTTTAATACGTAGATAACATATATACACAAACACACATATACATATAATACATACATAAATGTAGATACACATGCATACAAAAATAGACATATTTTAGATTTAAATCTTTAAGATTAGGGTTTTAGGGTTATAACACCTACATAACATATATGTACACATACACATATAATACATATATACATGTATATACACATGTATATAGAAATATACATATTTTAGGTCTAGATATTTAAAATTAGGGTTCTAGGGTTTAGTATTTCAGATTTAAATCTAAGTCTTTCTGATTAGGGTTTTAGGATTTTAATACGTAGATAACATATATACACAAACACACATATACATATAATACATACATACATGTAGATACACATGCATACAAAAATATACATATTTTAGATTTAAATCTTTAAGATTAGGGTTTTAGGTTTATAACACCTACATAAGATATATACACACATACACATGCACATGTAATACATATATACATGTACATACACATGTATACAGAAATATACATATTTAGGTCTACATATTTAAGATTAGGGTTTTAGGGTTTAGTATTTTAGATCTAGAATTTTAAGATTAGGATTTTAATTAAATATATATAATTAAATATATAAAATTTAATATATAAAAATAGGATTACGTAAGGAAAAAAAATCTGAATATATGACTAAATATATATATAAAATAAGATTATTATATACATAAATAAATATAAAAAGAACTAGCGTTTTAAATAATTTAATTAAATATTTATAATTAAATATAATTAAATATTTAAAATTAAATATATAAAAATAGGATTACGTAAGGAAAAAAAATCTGAATATATGAATAAATATATATATAAAGTAAGGTAACTATATACATAAATAAATATAAAAAGAACTAGTGTTTTAAATAATTTAATTAGATATTTATAATTAAATATATAAAATTAAATATATAAAAATAGGATAACGTAAGAAAAAAAAATTGAATATATAAATATATATATATATATATATATATATATATATATATATATATATATATATATATATATATATATATATATATATATATATATATAAACTAAGATAGCTATATACATAAATAAATATAAAAAGAACTAGTGTTTTAAATTATTTAATTAAATATATATAATTAAATATAATTAAGTAAAGAAAAAATTTGAATATATAAATAAATATATAAATACACAAACACACATACTTATATACCTATCTATATTCACATATATATACATATACACATATATATACACATGCATACATATATATACATGTTTTAGTTCTAGGTCATTTGGATTAGGGTTTTAGGGTTTTAACACGTACATAACATATATACACACATACACATACACATATAATACATATATACATGTATATACACATGTGTATAGAAATATACATAATTTATGTCTAGATCTTTAAAATTAGGGTTTTAAGGTTTAGGCATACATATAACTTAATTCAGAGGAAAAAAATCTGAATAAATAAATAAATATATATATAAAATAGGATCAATCAAAAAAAAATTCGAATATATAGATAAAATAGGATAGCTACATAGATTAGGGTTTTAAAACTAGGATTTTAAGTTTTTTTAGGTATTTAAGTATTTAGGTCTTTAAGAGTTAGATTTTTAGGTTTAATAAAAAAACAAATGTTCTAAAATGTCCATATTGTAGAAGATGGCTTCTTTGGATCGTGAAGAGAGAATGTCATGTCCTTGCACACAGTGCAAGTATCAAATTTATCGGAAACAACGAATTTGTACTACACATGTTAGAGAGTATGGATCCTTTGATAGGAGTCGACTGGAAAACCTACGCTATCATTCGCATGGTCCCCCAGGTGAGTGGATGGACCCAAACGACATTGCACCGGTAACATCGCGTGGACAAAAGAGAGCAAAAAAGGACTTAGAGGTAGAAGCAAGCACTAATAATATTACACAAAATGAACATATGGAAGAGATGCTTGAAACATTTTATGAGATGGACGAAGATCATGATGGTGAAGAAGGTGTCGACGAGAGTTTCATGGACACAACAGAAATTCCACGATCAGAAGTTGATGAAGAATATGAAAACATGCGAAGATTAGCTTGCTTACCACTTTACAATGGATTAGCTCGTTCCACTCGATTTTTGCCTCTTCCAAAAAATCTTTGACCTCTCCCACCTTTTCCAACGAGCAGATGGCTAGATGCAGCGGTTTCACAAGCAAAGGCTGTGGGTGAAGATATCTCTAAAGAAGAAGAAGAACTCGTTAAAGGATGTGATTAGGAGTATATCAAATACGGTGCACTATGGTCTCATGGACGACACTTTCGAATCGCACGAATCAATCAAAACCGGTCTACTTTTGATAGTGGAGTGATGGTGAATTTTTTGCAAAAAAGTAGAGCGAGTGCAAGAGATGATAATGCTCTAGAAGGCGAGGTAGATTATTGTGGTGTGATTCAAGACATCTTGAAACTATCTTTCAGAAAGTTTGATTACTTTGTTTCTGACGTGAAATGGTTCAAAGTAGTCACCTCTGGAAGAAATGCAACAGTGAGACGAGATAAGAGCGGTTTGCTTCAAGTCGACTCCACAAGATTATGGACAGATGAAAGGGATACATTTGTACTTCCCGAACACTGTGAGCAAGTTCTTTTTACACCAGATTCAAAAGACCTAGAGTGGCTATTTGTTTTATAGGTCGCTCCACGTAGTAGACAAATTTTTGAAAATGCAGATGTAGAAGAAAGTCCATCTCTAGTGGACTGAGAGATTCATTCGATAGTTGAGGAGGAAGAGATCATTGTTCGAGAAGAAGAGGTCATTGAAGAAGAGGTCATTGTTCGAGAAGATGAAGCAATAGATGATGATCAGGAGGAAACCAGCATAGCAAGCGATTTAGAAGCCATCAATTTAGAGATAGATATTCTCGGTGCATCCGTTCAAGAGGATGCTAGAATAGAGGACTTTTGAATAAAAGACTTGTACGTACTAATTTTTTGTTTTTTTTTGTTTATTCCCTATATTATTTTTCTTATCGCATTCTAATTATTTGAGTTCTTTTATTACAGAGCACGATGGGAGACAGTCCTCCAGTCACTCCACAGTCCATGACAGAGGAGTAGTTTTTGGAGTTCATCTCTCAGTTTCCTCTTGCGTATATGGCCGCTGCATCACAGTATTGGATCGCTCGTGGTAGTAGTCCTCCCGGCCTTACTCCTGGCGGCCTTACTCCTCTCGGCCTCACTCCCGCAGGCCTCACTCCCACCGGTGTCACTCCCTCCGGTGTCACTCCTACGGGTGTCACTCCTGAGGGTGGTGCTACTCCCGTAGGAGGTAAGTCTCCTAGCTTCGTGACACCACCACGATCATCTTTGCAGCCATCTCCTACTGGATCTACTAGTAGACATGTGTGTTCGACACCTCAGCGTGATACAGGGTCTGGCCCGTCTCGTAGATCGAGGTCACACTCTAGAGCAGGAGGTTCTAGGAGTGGATCTACAGGTAGGTTTGGAGGCGGAGGAGGCGGTTGTTGTGGAGGCAGTGCGACGGACCTTGTGTCACCTGCTTCTACTTCTAGGACCAGTACCTCAGATGTAGGTACGCCATGCAGTACACCACGCAGTACACCACGTACACCTTGGGGTGCTCATGACCATGATGACTCCAAGGTGTATAGTATCCGAGATGGAGCTCCGGTGATGGATGCGACTGGCAAAGCAATGCATGCACGCATACGATAGCTTTGCATTATTGGGCATTCACCTCAAATTTGGTTCACCACGGCTATAAGTGGATCCCTATAGGACAAAAATTTTGCCTATTAGGTATTCTGATGGGCGTCAATGTCACAATGGATCAACAATAAGACTAGATTCTTTCTAAGCTTGCTAAGAAGGTGGCATATTGGAAAGTTATGAAGATCAACCTTGTTGGGTGAGAAGTGTTGATTAACACATTCCTTCTTGTTTAGATGATTGAATTCCTCTCTCGTTGGAGAGGGAAGGACCAAGAGATTATCAATTTGGAAGTAATTTGCAGAAAACGTTTCTAGATGGGAGACCCTAATAGAAGGGGTGTCTCCAAAATTAAATCGGTGACTTACATAAGCGTAGAAAATCAAGCTGGTTTGGGGAATACAAACATTAAAGGAATGGCCAATAAATTGGTAGCCAAATGGTTAATTAAAGCTTGGAGGAATATGGATGCCTCTTGGTCCCCACTGCCTTTTAGAAACAAGAGTACTCTTAGGATTTTGGGTCTTTTTAGGGTTGACGGATCTTGTTTTCAATCTTTCGCTCTCCCTTTGTCAGATGGCTCCTAGAGGATCAATCTCAGTCTGCTTCCTTTGCATGAGTTGGAACAAGGTGAAATAGATTTTCAAGATCATTGAAGATTAGAAACCGGCAACACATATTAGATAGAATTATTCAATCTACTCCTATATCAAGGGCATCGTAGGTGTTAAGCTTCTGAACCTCCTAGAAGCTAGGGAGTTGTAGAGAAGGGTTTTACATTTCTCAAAACACCTTTGGAATCAGAGTGGACTATCACGAATGATGCTTGTTGTGGAGTAGATTCTATGCTTCATAGGGGTGGAGGACTCACCTCTTTATTCGGCATGACTCCCCTCACATTGAGGGTCTTAGATGGCACGATGTCAACAATCCTGATAAAATTCCAAGACTCAAGAAGAATGTGGACTATCATGTCAGTGTTGATTGGTTGAGCATTAGGTGGGATTTCAAGCTCCAATCACTTTGTAGTTCCCTCATGGAGGTTAAAAGATGGGTTCTTATGTGGCGAATCCTCTACTAGGGAATTCGGACCAATGTTAAAGGTAAAATATTTTTTGGAGCCCCTCCATAGTGTAAATGATCCTTTCATGGACATCAGGACTTGGGACATCTCTTCTTTTCTTTCCCAATTGAAGGTTAGTCTAGTGGGTCCCTGGGAGAATCATGTTGCTACATGGAGAAATCAACTAGAAGCAAGTGTGATTGGGTGAAGGGATCGATTGCTCGTCAACACTCGGAATTGCTATAAGAGGTGAGGCCATATGGAAGATCTGGAAGGAGAGGTTTGCTAAAACATTTGGTAGCCCTCATAAAGAAGGTCGATTGAAAAAAATATTTTCCTTTGAGGGAAAAGAACTTCCAATAGTAAGAAGCCCATGCCTTTTAGACATTATAGTGTGTTTTTCATTGAGAGCAACTAAATTTAAAGAAATTGCCCCGCCCCCCCCCCCCCCCCCAATTGAGTGGGATGAAAGGCTTGTTCACTTGTATAAATGTTAACTTTATTAATTAAAGCGTGGCAGAGTAGACTACTACCGAGTTTCACTTTATTAAAATAAATAATAAGCATTCTTTAAAGCATATGAACAATTTTGTCTTTGCATTTAGCGGGTATACTTATGGACTCCTAGAAATGTTATCAACAAAAGTCATGAAGTAAAATTAATTATCAAAATATGGTGTCTACATAAGACCATATACATCACTATGAACAAACTCTAATTTCATTTTTAGCTCTTACAATACCATCCGTAGGGTAGGAAGAAACGTGCATATTGCTCAAAATTGAACGCTCAAAATAATGATGGTAACTCAATTTTAAGCATAGCAACAAGAAAAATTCAGGTGATCAAAATGTGTGTGCCAAGGATTTGCAGCTAAGATGTCATGAAACTATTGTACAACAAATGCATAGTCATCCACAGATTTTCCGTAATTTGTGAGCTTATGTAGCCACAACGCAACATACCACATGAAATAAATATATCTCCTTTAAAGAGGTTACGAAGTGTACACATATCATTAACAAACATTACTATCCAAGTCAACCTTTGTAGGTGCTGACCTTGAAAAAAAAGATCGTCATCCCTTACCATTCTCCGTTAGATAAAAATAGACAATGTTTTACATTCCTGCCAATGTTTTATACACTACCTTAGTCTGCTAATCAAGAAAAAAATGGAGAAATCGTTCGGTTCCTCTTCCTCTTTTTCCAAGAACGTGGTAGGTTTACGCTGAGGGAGCCTGTAATATTCAGATAATAATACGTTTTGCAAGATATTCATCTTGTGTCATGTTGTTAACGAACCTCTTCGATCTCACTTCACGAAAGCCGTTGAGGAGAGGGGATTAAAGAGAAGTTAAAGGCATAACCATTAAGAAGCAGTGCTCCAAGAAAGAATACTTTTTGTTTTATCATGGAGCATGTTAAATATTTGAGTGCCTCTCTTTCAGGTGTTTGGGAAATCTCTCGAACAAAAGAAATATTACTATTATGCTCACACTAGTTTAGTCAATGCCATTGGGTATCAATTTGATTCCGTATTTCACATCTATTTCGATGATATGTTGGGTTAATCACTTGCTTCACTCGTGTTTATGGTGGCGGTTGTGGAATTCCCATTTGGCTGGAAGTTCTAGTGGTAGCTTTTTGAATTCGCAGGATCATTTCCATGATATTTCCTTATATCATGAAAGCGCAAGTGAATAATTATTGCACTCCCCTTTCCACTCTTGAATACAAAGTATACTTTGTTTGGAAAGAGCTACCATTTGAGTCTCTCAAAATTGACTCGAATTAACGAAATCCATTGCTTCTTTCATCCGGCCGCTTCTCCGCGTGATGATATCTTCAGTCCCTTTGAGTTTCTAAGCCATTAGGGTTAGTTTTCGTTGACCAATAAAACCTTACTACTGCTAGTTCAGAAAATGTGGATACGGGCAGTGCTAGTTTGGAAAAATTAGTAGGGGCAATATTGTTCAAGGTAGTGCCATGCATGATAATATAGTTGATTATCTTTATCGAGGAGATAAAAGATGGAACTATTCACAAAGCTTCCAAAGAGAGAAACAGAGAAGAGCCATAAGTACAAAGAATCAACCAATGCTTGCTTTTCAGATTCCAATCATTGTTTTACCTTTGGTTTTGGAGACCATTGTTTTACCTTTGGTTTTGGAGGCCATTGTTTTACCTTTGTAATTATTCTCCTCCCAAACATCTCACAGAACTAGTTATAAGATATTTTATGACTTCATATGAAACGTAAAGCAAGGTGCATAGCATGCAATTCAATGTCTACAACACTAGTAGCTAATACGTTGAGTAAACTTAGAATCAACATAAAATTTCTATGAAAGCGTTTAGGGAAAACCAAGTAAATGGTTTATCATAAATGTAAACTAACTATGTTTACGGTAACTAAGAACATCCTAATATCCGGTGAATTATTAAGCTAAGATCACAACACGTATAAGCTTCGAGGCTAAGGTCCCAAAAGTTTACTACTTGGTTTTAGAGACACAGTTATCAGTGAGGCTAATCTGGTACCGATTAAATTTATTAAAGGTAAACTCCCCTTAAGGAAGAAACGTAATTATTAAGGAAACTATTTACCTTCACGCTTGATTGTTAAAGAAAAAAATTAGTCATTTATTGTTAGGAACATTAGCTTTCGTTGTAAGTTTTGTGCTAAAGAAAACTTTTAAGCTTCATGGTAAATGTTTAACCATATAGGTAAAGAAGCTTAAGAAAACGTTTACTTGTTAGAAAACTAGTACAGCTAAAGTAAACATATTAGCTTCACTACATAATGCACTATGTTAATACCTAATGGTCTATGCATGAACATATAAGCTTGAATCTAAAAGGCTTCTTACGAAGCGGAAGGGCAACGATAGAGAATCTCATAGTTGGAGATTGATAAATGAGATGATACCAATTGATTTCTCTCTCTCCCTCTCTCTCGGTACGCTAAAAATGGTTGTTTGTCATTGAAATAACTATTGTTAAAGTGACTTCATGTAGACATTTACCTACTCGTAGAAGCTAATACCATAAAGGTAAAACTTTTTGCTCATATCATGAAGGTATATGGTTTTCCTTATATCTAACATAGAAGCATTTTACAATAGGAGCAATAGATTATTGATAGGTAAGGGATTTTGACAAATGGTTTTGTGTTTAAGTGAGAATGAGATTAAAACAGCATCGTAATAGAAAAAACCTAATAGATCTGATAGGATAAAGATAATAAAGTTTACATCTACTTTAGATAAACACGAAGTGAAAAATGTTGATTCTTAAATGCTTAAGCCAGGCAAGTGCGAAAGTTTCTCGTATATGTGCTAAAGAAATCCATTAAGGGGAACAAAAATAGAAAGTGCTAAAGGATAGCTAATACCTAGTGGTCCTAATTCTAGGTCCAAAGGTGTACAACAAGTTTGTTTACCTATCGATCTAAAGTTTAACTATATGATAAAAAAGTTTACATTTATTGGTTATGTTTAAATTTAGAGGTTATGTTTTTCTAAGTTTACGTTTTAGGCATGTTAGTTGTCTTTAGCCCAAAACATCCAAGGATAAAGAGGAACATAACAAATTCCCCATATCATTGGGGACAAGGAACGAGGCAGTGTAAGGGGAAACATGAAGACGATTGATATTTTATGGAAGAGGATTGATAATTTACGTTAGGTAATCACGTATTAGAAAAAATGTTTTATAAATATTTAAACTAGTATATCTTTTTTTTTGGATATGTTGATACATATGTAAACATTTAAGAAACGATTTCCTACCTTAAAGATAAGCTTCTTGAAACCTGACAAACTAAATATCTTTAATATTGAATAAATGTTTCACCATTAGCTTTCTTTAGCATCAATTAGTAGGAGTATTTACTGTAATGTGTGTAGCAATCTAAGAAGAATGAAATTAGAAGAAAATTACATAGCTAAAGATGTGCCTAATGTGGGTTTTCTAGTTTCTATTGTCTTTGTTGCTTCGAAATTGGGGTTTAGTTTATGGGTCTCTAAGACAAGACTAAGATGAGAGGTTCAGAACTATTGAAAATCAATTCTCAACCATACAAAATGACGCATTCATGATTTTTTTAGGTGGACCAATAAAGAAAAGATCCCAAAGTTTTGGAATCAAGTTATGGTCTCCAAGATAATCAATCAAATAGGATTCTCATCAATTTCTCACCAAAATGTGCACCCACATTGGTTGGTGGGTGGTTATCTAGATTTTGTAAGAAGTAAAATTTCTAAATAAAGATCATTTCTCCTTTGTTTCTTGCAATTTATGAGCTCTACGAGTTTGGAACTTTATTTAGTGAGTTCCTAAACTCGAACAATCAGTGGCCTTCCTTGCTTATCTCATTTTCTCATGATTTTCCTCCTCTCTATCCAGAGATATAAGAAGGATTTCACAATTCCATTCCTACCTGATTGCATATCATTGTTTCTTGTCTCGTTATACTCATATTTTTGGTTGATTCAAAGGTTAATTTTGTCTCTCATATAGCTCACCAGAGTATTCCAAAATTTGAAGTTTCTCTACTAAGTTAATTGTGAGATATTGCTACTTTTGTGAATATATATCTCTCCACATAGTAGAGAGTGATGCAAATAGATAGCCTCTCTTGAATTGGGTGCTTCTCATAAAGAGAGCATTGATATGCATTAATGCAAATCTTTTATGATGTCTCTAAAGGTATATTTCAATTGTACAAAATATTATTTTAAGTCTATGCATAGGTACAAAGAAAAAACAAGAGTACTGAGCATATGTCAGTATTTGTAGGCCTAGTGGATGATAGCCATCTTCCATAACTATAATGAGGTGTGAGAATCTTTCCTTGTCAATGGCATGAAAGAACTTTAGAGTCTTGGAGACGTCACTCTATATCAAATTGAAGATCTATAGGGATCTTGAAAACTCATGGAACCATAACAAGGACTCATCAATGCAAGAAGCCATCAAAAGGGACTACATGAGGAAAGCCATGAGCTATTGGAAGGTTAGCAAGGGAGAAGCTATGAAACAATAACATACACACCTTTAGAAGCATAAAAATCCTTAGAGAGAAGATGGAGGAGCATTGGAAAGCTAAATATGGTTGTGCATAGTGGAGAAATAGGGATGTTTGCAAAAGGAAACTATCACCCTTGGAACCTTAGAGTAGCCACTACCTTATGGGTAAAAGATTGTGGGAATTAGTGAGCAATAGATAGCACTTGAAGGACATGTTAAGGCACTGAATGAACAATTATAAAATGAACTATTTCAATAGCAATGGACCACAATGCACTCTCCTTCTTGAGAGCTCCACGATGATATTCTCGAGTACAAAACTGAGCTCTAAGGCTGCACATAGCTCCACACAGAGGCTATAGAATACATAGAAAAACACTCCACACAAGAAGTGTGAACAAAGACTTCATAGGCGTTACAAATGCGATCAAAGTTGTAGTCTATTGCTAACCAGGCCACTATATCTTTTATTAAAGAACATATATAAAAGTGTTCAATGGCGATTTGGCCTTTCACATGGACACCAATGGTAACAGTCTCCCACTGAAGGCCAAAATGGCCAAAGTAACTATGAGAGAAAAAAATGAAGAATAATAAAGAATACCTAATTGAAAGTATACAAACTATACCTCCCACCTGATGGGCATGTTACATAGTATACAAGTGAGAGTGTAAGATCATGAATCAAGTAACCCCCATCAAGTGACAATAGTGTCCAAAGCTATCTTGTGGTAGAGATTTAGTCAACGCATCTCCACCATTATCCCGAGTATGAAACTTCTCAAGAATAATGCACTCAATAGCTAAGCAATCTCTAATGAAGTGATAGCTCACCTCAATGTGTTTGGTATTTGCATGATAGACTGGATTCTAAGCCAAAGCAATGGCACTCTCACTATCATTAAGAAAAGGAGGTACATGTTGAGATAGACTCATATCAAAAGCAAGGATAGAAATCAATGATGCTTCCTTACATGCCTCAATTTCTAAACCATACTATACTTCTGTGGTGGAAATAGTTGTATACTCTTGAAGCTGAGAATTCAAAGAGATACCACCTCTAGACAAAATGAAAAATGTACCTTGATGTAGACTTATAACTTTCTACACAACTAGCATAGTAAAAAACTGTGTAACCAATAATGGATGTTTTCCCTCTACCCAATCATAGACACTTGTCCTTAGTGCAACTCAGATAGCTCAAAATCATCTTGATGTCTTCACAATGCTTCCTTCTAGGACTAGACATATATCTACTCACAACTCCCACTACAAATGCAATTTGTGGTCTTGTGGCTACCATAGCATACATGTTTGCATCCCCCAAATCCTTGATATCAAATGTGAGATCCAACTTTCTCTTGAGAATTGACAAGTCATAAAAGGACTTCTAGCAATCAACATATCATCGACATAAAGTATCAAGCATATCAAGCTACCATCTGAGCATCTCTTTGTGTAGAGAGAATGATGCTCATTGCTTTGAGAATAGCCTTGAGACCTCATCAAATCATCAAAATTTTGGTACCATTGTCTAGGGGACTATTTAATTCCACATAAGATATTCTCAAGCTTACAGACATGACTTTCTTTGCTGCAAACTAGATAACCCTAAAGTGGTTCCGTGTAGATCTCATCTCTAAGACCTTCGTGCAAGGAAGCTGTTCTCACATCCATTTGGAGTAGCTCTAAGTCCTCCATTGGAACAATCCAAGCAACATGCAAAACGGTACTCATCTTTACAAATAGAGAGAATATTTCTTTGAAATCAACACCATGTTGTTGCGTCAAACCCTTTGCAACTTATGTTGGAGAAGCACTATCTGATGTGAATTTTAGCTTATATACCCATTTATATAGTAAATATATCTTTCCCTTTCGAAAAGGTACTAAATTGCAAGTACCATTCTTATGAATAGAATCCAACTCACTCTTTACGGCATGCTCCCCCTTCACATGGCTCGTTGTCTACATAGACTCTTTGTAGCAAGAAGGCTCACGAGCATCTATGAGACATGTGTAGAGGATCTCAATGGTTGCTGAATAGGAACATATGTAGACTAATCTAATCAAACACTCTCTTGAACATCCCTATGTGCAACATTTTTATGCATGCTTACTAGAGGAGTAGTATCCTTAAGCACCACTCTTCTCACTTCAACCTCCTTGATGGGATGTTTATAAACCTAAGACTCATTGAAAAAGAAATCACTACTTTTGATCACTAATCATGTTCTAGGATCCCATATGCGATATCCAAATTTTCCTTCTTGACCATATCCAAGAAAAATGCATCTCTTTGACTTATGGTCCAACTTTTGTTTGAGATTCTAGATTCTTGCCTTATGAAAGGTTTGCATGATGCATCATAGAAACTACTCTATCCTGAATAGTTCTATTCATCCTTTAATCTACACCATTCTATATTGGGGTATAACGAGCTATAAACTCTCTATCAATTCCTCTAGAATCACAAAAAATTTTGAATTCATGTGAGGTATACTAAGCCTCATTATCTAAAGGTAAAGCCTTAAGCAAAGGGACCACAACGTATCGGTATCTTCCAGCTAAGAAAACCTCGCCACGACCCTCTCTATCAAACGTAAAAGTCTTTATGCAAAAATGTAAATCCTATATCAATGACCACATGGACGTACATAAGTGGTATCCATCGAAGCATACATAGTGTGTATGTGCTCAATATATGAAGTAAACTGACACTAAAAATCTATATGCTAGGGTTTTTGTAGTCTCATGCAACTTAGAGATAGTAGAAGTTGAGTTTCTTTACTCCCCACTCCGAGTGTTCTCTATCAACGCTCGTACTCAGGTTCCTCAATGTTCCACCCTCCCTTTGGGGGAAGGGGGTATGGAAGAAGGTAACACATCTAACCCTTGCAATGGAGTATGCTCGCAGCCTCTGTGCCCGTTGGATTGGGACCTTTCACATGCGCAGAATATGTATGCTCGTGTTGACCTTCATACACATCCAGGTGATACTCAAGTCCTCGAACCATTTATCAACATTTATCCTCTTGAAAATTTATCTTTTGTTGAGATCATATCAAGTGGTAATGATTCTACCAAGTTCCTCTAGAATGTTGCTTCTTAATTGGAGAGCATAACCATAGAGGTAAACAACCAATATTCTTTACTACTAAGTGTTTGGCTAAAGCAAATAATAAGATCGATTGTACAAGTGAAGATGGTATGTTAGTGATTGAATGTGATGAGTTAAATAAGTGGCAAAAGCAACTACTAGACCATATATTCATAGGACTATGCCATGGGCCACACCCCCTCATGATGTTTTGAAACAATGGATGAGAATAAACTGGGCAAGTAGGGGGTTTTTTGCCAAAAACATACAGTATTAACCGAACATAGTGCTCTCCGAGCAATTATTGAAGGGAATTTGATTATCGGTTCCACCCCAATGTCATTTTTTTTGTGGTACTCTAGGTTTAACCCAAGAGGACCAAAACCCACGAGTGTGACAGTTTGGGTTGACTTGCCAAACATGCTTGTTGAATTTTTTTCATGCATAGAAAACTTGTGTGCCATTCTAGGTAAAGTCCTAGGGCATAAAGCCTGGGGTAACCTGAATCCGTGATGGGACCCATAGGTTTTGGTTGAGATTAACATCAGTAAACCGAAGAAAATTAAGGAACTCATCCCTTTGTTGGTGAAAAATTCTGGTGGTACTGCTCACAATATTGAGGAGAACGTGCACGAGGCCACTAGCTACTTCTTTATAGATGTTATCTCTACTTCTCCCAAGTGGGGGGAGGATATCCGCGGAGCTAGAGCTCTTATTTCTCTTAAACGGCAAAAATACAATACTCCTAGTGTTGCCATGCTAGGCGTGCCGTCTAGTACCGATGAAATTAAAGAAACCATCCATAAATTGAAACCCTGCAAGTCTCCTCGTCTTCATGGCTTATCTAACGAGTTTTTCCCTGATCTAGGTGACTTCCTGACTACCTTCATTCTCTTGATTTGGAAAGAATTGGTTAGCAAAGGCACTCTTCCTATTGAGATCAGTATTGGAGTCATAAAATTGATCCATAAAAGGGGCCCTAAGGAAAACTTTAATAATTGGAGGCCTATCACTTGCCTGAAAACTTTCTACAAGATTTTTGCTTCTACTTTGGCTAGATGTCTCAGCCCCATCATGAAAGAGATCATCCTCCTTGAGCAAAATGGGTTCATTAGTGATAGATTCATTCTAGATGCCATAATAGCCATTTGGGAAGGGTTTGAACATGCTGTTGAGTCTAATCAGCCCTTCTAGTTCTTCAAATTTGACTTCAAGAAAGCCTATGGGAGGATTGAATGGGAGCTTTTCCTGCAAACTTTACATGATGTTGGTGCACAAAAGCACTTCATTAGGGCGGTTAGCACCCTTTTTGGGAATGCTTACTCTAGGGTTTCTATGAATGGTGTCCTTTCTAATCACATCAAGATGTAGAGATCCATTAGATAGGGATACCCTTTAGCCCCTCTCCTTTTTGCTATAGCCAGTGATGCCCTTGGCTGGCTTATCGAGGATGCCTTGATTAATAAAAGGATTGAAGGAATCAACATTACTGGCAATGATAGAAAAATATGTCTCCAATCCTTTTCTAATGACAGTAACTTGGTTACCAAAGACGATGAAAACTCGGCTAAACATGTTCTTGAATGTTTGAACATCTTTTGTTTAGCTAGTGGATCTCACATGAACCACTTCAAGACTGATTTTAAAGCCTCTACCAATACTATCCTAGACTTAATTTCTGCTATTTGTTGTGAGATGATCAAGGATGGGGAGGTTTTCAGACTTTGGGGTATACCTATGGGATTCTAGGTGTCTTTTAACCAAATATGGGAATGGGTTATGCAAAAGTTCATAAATAAATTATTCTACTAGTATGGGTGTCAATCTGCTTTATCCCATAGAATTTTTGTTCTTAATCACTACATCTTGCGCGCTGACACCTACTTCCTTTCCTATTGATGCCCTAACAAATCCCACTTTAAGGATCTAATTGCTTTAGCGAGGATATTTCTTTGGGGTGGTAGTCTCCATCAGAAAAAAATCCCTAAAGTCTCTTTGGAGATTTTCTACCTTCCTAAGAAAGAGGGAGCCTAGGTCATCTTATGCCCCAAAAAGATGGCCACTAACTTGGCTGCTAAATGGATTATTAGGTCTATTGAGTCTAAAGATATTTGGGCCTTCTTGATTAAGAGAAACATAGCTAAGTTTTACATCTCTAACGATAAAGATTGGAAAAACAATCAACTCTAGGATTTGATTGTTTCGCTCAAAAATTTTACTCCTGTTGGTACTACCTGTAGGAATGCTTGGTTTTCTCTCAAAAAGTGTTGTAGCCCTAACCCTAAATTCCTTCAATATGATGATTTTCTTATGCACGAAAGTATTTGGATTGGTTTGCTCTCCTTGTGGTGCAATGGGAACCTGAGCATTAAGGAACATAAATGTGCCATGGAGGGTTTTGACAAATGGATTGTTCTGTCTGCTCCGCATGGCCCCCTCCTTGAATTCCTGTCTTCTAGACTTCCTGATTTGTCTATTGGTTTTTTGTAGGTCTTGCTAACTCATAAGGACATGATTGAAAGGAGGTTGCAAATGTGCTCGAGAAGGACTAGTATTAAGCTATTGGACATTGCCAAAGATATGTTACTTCACTTCAAGAAATTGATGAGCTCTATTACTAAGATCATCTCGAGGCTCAAGACAAGATGGCACACAAGATGGAAATCAGATCAATGGAGACACAGATTTTTATGCATGTGGTACCTTCCCATCAATATCAAACACTCCTGTCTCATGTGGCTTATTCTCCACAATGGAGTTTGGATAGTTGCTAAAGCCATGCAAACTGGGATTAGTCATGGTAGTTGTGTGTTATGTGGTGTTGGAGGAGATGGATGGATACCTCAAGGAAGTGAGGTGGTACTACTAAAACCTGCTTTTACCAGCCCTAATGCACTTCAAAGTTATAAAGTAGGCCCTTCTAGCTTGCAAATGACACCACGAAAGTACCTATATACTTTAGAATTGAAACTTAAAACAATTAATCCAAAACATACTAGTTGAAGAATAACCAATGTTGAAAAACTTTCCATTTTAGTCCATACACCTCCTCATTCTTTTACTCAGAGCTCTCGGCATAGTAGCAATTGGAAAAATTCCTTTTTGGGGAATTTAATTAGCTTATACAGCTAATAATTGCAAGTGGAATCATTTAAAACGATTCTGCACCAAAAGGGGACATAAACGCAGCTCCCAAGAGGCTTTGCTCGGACTATGCTCCAGATTTGATGTTTCTTCTATGGAACCTCTAGAGGGGAAATACTTTGTGGGCTATTTGGAAATCCATGAATGATGCTATTTACAATGAAAGATACTCTTCCAATAAATACTCCTTCCACAAGTCTATTGCTGTTCTAGGTGAACGAAATCTATCTAATATACAAGAGGCTCCTCATGATACTTTTTCCCTCTACATGCACCTAGCTTCTAATCCTCCAACCAAGGGGGAGAGATTTTGTGGGGGAGGTACTGGGGTATCCACTTTTACAAGAGCAGGAAATATGCACTTCTAGTACTTTGCCTACTCAAGGGAGGTTCTCCTTAGGGAAGTATACCCTTTGACATTCCTATGAGCAGGCACAATCTCAATAGACACAAGGTTTTGTAGGCACTCTAAAAGACAGTTAATGACAATCGACAGTATTGAAGAATGAACCCACTCCTTAGTTCGAGTAGGGGATTACAATATACGTAAAAGAAATGCTCTAAAAGTTGATACTCTGAGTTAACGTGCTATTCGAGGACTAATGAGATACAAGAGATCCATCCAGTTCATACAATGAACACAACTACATGGAAACTGGCACTGAGCAGTACAAAGTATGAAGACTTGCTCTAAGGAAAAAGAGCACAAAAATACCACTACATCACACTGAATGACAAAACTAAGCCACTTTCTTCACACTATAGTGCTATTAGACCTTGACTGGGAAGTCCACACTCTGTAGCCTCTCCATAGAGTGACTTCTTGTAATAGGCTTGTAGCCATAGAGTGCGAAGAGAGGACCCCTGTACGTATGTATGTATATCCCCCAATGAGTACTAGTCCACTACTTTTATAGGCTCCAATAGGCCAAGAAAGCCTTGCCGATTTCCACGTTCACTGAATATGCAGTGATTGATTCAGAATTGGAGGGGTAGATCAATTATGGTACTAGCCTCTAGTTTTGAATTAGATCCTCAAAAATAGGTAGTCATCAAGAATGGTGGCAATACCTATTTATCTTTTTACCTTTCACTATCACTTTCGAATGCAACCTGAGTGTTCTAACTTGTGCATTCATCATTTCACCAACTTCGCCTTTAACCAACCTTGAACATGGTAGTTCTCGGCCACTACCCACACTGGACCATTACTTCACTTTATGGATGCATACGCAAACAATGCCCTCAGATCTTTAGAGACCTTTGCACTTTGCAGGTTGCAAACATGTTTCCCTGAGATTCTGCAACAATCACCATATCAACACCATGAATTGATTTATCCTTAAAAGATCTCTTTGAGGCCTTTGGATCCCCATTTTGCTACATCATTGGGAGCACAATCTTTTATTGAGGGATGAATTGATTTTGCAGCTTCTTCCATCGGCCAATTTCATCCTTACTCTCAAAGAGAGAGAGAGAAAGAGAGGGCTGCATGTGGGTTTAGGAGGGGAGGGCAGGGGTTGTGGTGTGGAGGGGCTACAGGGAGGGAGAGAGAGAGAGAGAGAGAGAGAGAGAGAGATAGAGAGAGAGCGAGAGGGAGAGGGAGATAGGGGGAGAGAAGGGATAGTGGGTGGGTGTAGGAGGGTAGGGCGGGGGTTGTGGTGTGGAGGGGCTGTGGGGAGAGAGAGAGAGAGAGAGAGAGAGAGAGAGAGAGAGAGAGACAGAGAGAGAGGGGCATGTGTGGATAGGGGGTGGCAGCGGGGATAGAGGGAGGGGGTAGGAGGGGATGGCAGGGGATGCCGGGGAGGGGGAGGGAGAGAGAGAGAGAGAGAGAGAGAGAGAGAGAGAGAGAGAGAGAGAGAGAGAGAGAGAGAGAGAGAGAGAGAGAGAGAGAGAGAGAGAGAGAGAGGGAGGGAGGGAGGGAGGGAGGGAGGGAGGGAGGGAGGGAGAGAGAGAGAGAGAGAGAGAGAGAGAGAGATAGAGAGAGAGAGAGAGAGAGAGAAAGAGAGAGAGGATGGGTGTGGCAACGGGGATAGCCGGAGGGGGTAGCAAGGGGAGAGAGAGAGAGAGAGAGAGAGAGAGAGAGAGAGAGAGAGAGAGAGAGAGAGAGAGAGAGAGAGAGAGAGAGAGAGAGAGAGAGAGAGAGAGAGAGCATGCCGATGCGGGTGGTAGCAGGGATAGCAGGAGGGGTTAGTGGGGAGAGAAAGAGAGAGAGAGAGAGAGAGAGAGAGAGAGAGAGAGAGAGAGAGCATGCCGATGCGGGTGGTAGCAGGGATAGTAGGAGGGAGTAGCGGGGAGAGAGAGAGAGAGAGAGAGAGAGAGAGAGAGAGAGAGAGAGGGAGAGAGAGAGAAAAGGCTTCAATGGCCATGCTTCAAATTCATTGATGAAATTGTTTTTTAACTCTCGACTTGAGATGTTGTCATGTATCTAAGCCATGTCTTGCTGAAGCTCTACCATGTATTGTATTTCTCCCTCTGTCCTAGGTTTTTTCTTCAATGGATTGATTTGTTATGGATGATTTTCTTTATTTCTATGTGATACTCTATTGTAAGCTCCTTCTGAGGTATGGGGTATCTTGCCCTTTGTATAGACATACCTTCCATCTCTTATCTACTTCTTCCTCTTCACTAAAAAAAACAGATAAAATTCAAAAATAGGACGTGGGAGAACCTAGAAATGTTCTTTACAATATACCCATCCAAAAGGCGTGTGCTTCACAATATATCAAGCGTTTGGAATGATTGCTTTCACATCAATCAATGCTAATGTAAAATTTGCGGACGATAATAGATTTCTGGAAATGCGACAATTGAACTAGATTTAAGTTTCATGCTTAGTATAGTGAGGAACTTTATGCATAATCCATGGAAGGTACATGCTAAGTATAGTGAGCCACTTTAAGCATAAACCATGGAAGGTACAAATGTATATATTTAGAAGAATTTCCTGTAGGGAAAAGAAACATGAAACTTTGGTCTAATTTATGAAAGAAAAACTCACCCATGTATATCAAGTATTCAAATGAAAATAGGATTGGAAATCTCACTAGGAAAAGTCGCTCTTTGGTGAATTTGTGAAAAAGCATGAGAATCACTTATATGTGCATATACAAAAAGACACGCGCACACAAACACATCTCTCTCTCTTTCTCTCTCTCTCTCTCTCTCTCTCTCTCTCTCTATATATATATATATATATATATATATATATATATATATATATATATATATATATATATATATATATATATATATATATATATATATATATATCCGCCATACACATACTTATATGCATAGATGAGCATGCAAATTAGTATTTCTTGTTCTTTTCAAGTCGAGGTGACGCCCCATACGTTTCATACTTATTGCTTCTTGTAAAGTGAAGCTAACTTCAAAAAAAAAAATCTTTGAGTAGCTTGATAGTCGAATTGAATATTTTCAGAAGCTTAATTTCTACTAGGATGTGGGCTCTGAGCAATCTGTTGTGAGCTTCATTTTCCAAAATAGAAGGTTTCGAAGTCTTGAGAACTACAAATTCATGTTTTTTGATGCAATCATTAGGAAACCATGTTAGAAACGACTTAGTGGTTCTTTACGCATACTTTGGAAGATAAGGAAGTATAGTAGGCACTTTACGAGCTATCTTGGCAGTTGTTGATGTTGGCGAAAACTTCAGCTCTAATACCACTGGTGCGGAAATACTTTCGCCCTGAAGGTGGGTTTCGCGACAAAGCTTGAACTCTGTCAGGCGTGCGAAAATTGCCGTGCCACCGTAATAGGATGCTAAACTAGAGTGATTCAGAACACCTCTGTAATCAACAGTAGCTCAGCCTAATTAACGTCGCCTTAACTGTGTTATCCTGCGACACAAGTTCCACCGGAATCTCACCAGACTGTCACTGGACTGACACCATAATCGTACCGGAACTTCACCGAAATGAACTGCTACTTTGGTTATAATTTCTTCAAGTGAACATACAAGAAGTAAGAAGGTGATTCGTGACCTTTCTCCACTTAATGAACTCTTCTGAAGTTTTAAGGAAAACTTCACAATTCTAAAGTTCTTCTTTCCGGTTAGATTTTGTATTGCATGCACATCTCCTTTTCACCGGAAACTGTGACCAGCTTAAAGTAGAGACGTCTAGCTACAAGATGAGCTATCTCTCATACAAAACTTCGAACTCTACTACGAGTTATACTTCGTTGTTCTACCAGAAAATCTTGTTTTCTGAGAAACTGTAACTGACCGGAAATTACTAAAATATGTTTAGTGAGTAAACTGTTATTCACTGAAACATGCGTTTACAGAGAAGGTACTGAAGCATGTTTAGTAACGAGTCGTGACAGTTAACGATAAACGAAACTTCCTACCGTAACACGAAATAACTTCAGATTCTTCAAAAGTAAAGATTACGCGCAGACATCCACATGAACATGTGTTTTCGATTAGAGAAGATGTGTACAAGTAAACTTGGCCTGTTCTTGCTCAAGTTACAGAAACTCTCCTACAGTGAGTAGTTTCTTATTACCATCTCTCTCAGATGAAAAACCCGACACTTTAGGCTTGTGTTATTCATCTGTACATACGCGATCTCTGGCGTCTTCTTCTACATACGCGATCTATGGCGTCTTCTATCTGTATCTCTGCGTCTCTGCGCATCTGCTATATCTCGTCTCTATTCTTGCACATACACACTCCCGCCTATATGTCTCTCAAGTTCTTCAAATCTTGCTGTATATATATACACTTTTCTTTGGCGCTCCTCTGCGCTGTCACTCTTCAATTTACGTTATGCGCGCCTTACGCGCCCGCCGCGCTTAATTGCTGTGTTATGCGCACACCGTGCACTAACTTCGCATACTGTACACCTGTGCATAGATTTTCCAGAAGATTCTCTTTCTCTCTTGTCTGTTGCGTCAAATTCGTGAGTGTTTCCTTAACAGCTCCCCCTCAATCACTAATTTGACATCTTCCGGTCTTTCATATATCTTCCTTTCTTTTATTCCTGCCATCTCTTTGAATCTGTTTGTCTTTGTTCCATCCAAGCTCTTGGTCAGAATGTCTGCAATCTAATCTTTCGTTGGAGTGTAGACTATTTCTATCTCTTTCTCCATTACTTTTTCCCTATGGAAATGATACTGAATCTCTATGTGTTTTGTTCTTGCGTGAAACACAGGATTCGCTGCAAGATACAGCGAGCTCATATTATCTCTATGTATGATCGGTATACTTTGATCTATACCCATGCTTTTAAGTAAAGTCTGCATCCATATTACTTCTTTGGCTGCTTCTACCAGTCCTTTGTATTCTGCTTCTGTTGACGATAAAGCTACTGTGTGTTGTTTCTTCGAACACCAGCTTACCAGCTTATCTCCTAGGTATATCATATACCCGTGCGTTGATCTTCGGTCATCTTGACTTCCTGCCCAATCTGAGTCACTATATGCTCTGAGCTTTATATCTGACGTAAAAGGATAATATAATCCTTCCTTTATAGTTCTTTTGATATATCTGAGAACTCTTTGTCCTGCAACCGAATGTTGCTCTGTCGGACAATGCATAAACTATGAGAGAACTCCCACCTGAAAACTGAGATCCGGTCTTGTTAGCGTAGCATATATTAAGCTTCCTACTAACGATTGATACTTCTTCATATCTTTAAACTCTGTTCCATCATATTTACTAAGTTTATGGTTTACTTCAAGCGGTGTTGAAGCTTCTCTGCAATTTTCCATATTGAACTTCTTCAGTAAGTTCAAGAGATACCTTTCTTGTGTGACATATACACCATGATTTGTATATGTGATTTCCATACCTAGAAAGTATGATAACTTTCCCAGGTCACTGATCTTGAATTCCTTTTCTAGCATTTTCTTTACCTCTGTGATTCCTGCATCTGAGGTACCTATAATTATTATGTCATCTACATAGATACAAATGTAGATCATTCCTTCTTCTGTCCTTTTGATGAGTAGACTTGCATCTGCCTTCGAACTTTGGTATCCAAGTTCATTGAGATATTTCACAAGTCTGTAGTTCCAAGCTCTTGGGGCTTGCTTTAGTCCATAAAGTGCTTTTCTTAACCTGCAAACAAAATTTGGGTATCTGGAGCTTATAAACCCTTCCGGTTGTTCCATATAAACTTCATCTGATATATATCCATTCAGGAATGCATTCTTTATATCTAGCTGACTTAGCTCCCATCCTTTTGATGCTGCTACAGCAATCACTGTTCTTATGGTTGACATCTTTGCCACCGGACTGAACGTCTCGTCATAGTCTATGCCATGCGTCTGAGCATAGCCCTTAATAACCAGTCTCGCTTTATGTCTGGCTATCCTTCCATCTGCAAGTTTCTTTATTTTGAACACCCATTTATTTCCAATTACTTTCTTACCGTTCGGTTTAGGAACAAGCTCCCATGTCTTGTTCTCTTCCAGTGCGGTGAGTTCTTCTTCCATTGCTTCTTGCCATTGCTTCTTGCCTTTGGCTTCATCATAGCTCTGAGGTTCATCCTCATCTTTAACCATATATGCATAATCTTGTTGAGTTATATACGATGTATCATACGAGTATCTTTCCGGTTGTCTTCTTACTCTGTTTGACCTTCTTAGTTCATATTCTTCGTGTGTGTCTGAGTACACGTCTTCATATTCGTTCCTTATACCAGATCCGGTCCTAGACGTATTTGCCTCTTCATCTTTGTTTACCTGTACAATTGATCTTCCTTTCTCTTTTCTTTTTATCTCTTCTTCAAATTCTTCAGCTGTATGATTCTGATCTGCATACCAGCTTTTCTGTTCATCAAATGTTACATCTCTGGAAGCAGTCAAATGTTTGGTTAGAGGACTCCATAACCTGTAACCCATCTGCTTTTCATCGTATCCGACGAACACATATTTCTCTGCTTTCGGTTCAAGCTTATGTCTGAGTTGAGACGGTACATAGGCATACGCTACTGATCCAAACACTTTGCAGTGATCAAGTGTTGGCTTCTTTCCCCACCAAGCTTCATAAGGGGTCATTCCTTCTAAGGCTGTACATGGTAATCTGTTTACCAAGTATGTCGCTGTGTTCATAGCTTCAGCCCAAAGATAATCTGGGCAATTTTTTTCTTTTAGCATAGCTCGTGCAAACTCGACTAGAGTTTGGTTTCTCCTTTCTGCTACACCATTCTGTTGTGGTGTATACCTGCAGGTTATTTCTCTCTTAATACCTGCATTCCAGAGATAGTCATTGAATTCTCGGGAGAAGTATTCTCCCCCTCCATCAGACCTCAGTCTTTTAAGTTTTCGTCCGGTGAGTCTTTCAGCATATGCATGAAAATGCCTGAAAGCTCCGAATACTTCTGATTTTTCCTTCAAAACATAAAGAGTTATCCACCTTGTGGCATCATCAATGAATAAAACATAGTACCTTGATCCGCTGATTGATCCTTCTTTCGTTGGTCCCCATACATCTGTATGTATGAGTTCCAGCACACTGTCGTGTTTGAATCCTTTCTTCTGGAAAGGTAACATGTGGGCTTTTCCCATCTGACAGGCTTCGCATTTGTGAATCATATGTTGGTTCTGTACGTTCGGTAATCCCAGTATAGACTGATTCGCTATCATAGCTTTGATTCCCTTTTCGTGAAAATGACCTAATCTCTTGTGCCAGAGATCAAGTTCTGTAATTACCTTTTCATCATGTGTGAGCAGCGCTTGGCCAATGTTCCCTTGTACTCTTAACGTAAAGAGTCTCCCTTCTTTCTTACCAGAGACGATCTGATAATATCTGTTCTTGGGATCTTCTACAAATACTCCTTTGTTTGTAAATCTGACCTGAAAACCTTTTTCGACTATCTGTCCCACACTGATCAGATTTTTTGGTATTGTTGGAACATACAAAACATTGGTTAGCAAATCTGCTCCACTCTTGCATTTCACTTTTCTGATTGATTGTACTTTGTGTCTTGTATTGTCACCTGTTTGAACAGTGTGACTAGAACTACCTTTCTCTAGTTCTGACATTAGTTCTATATTTCCTGACAAATGATTAGAGCATCCAGAATCAATGTAAAATACCTTTAGGTCTTCATTTTCTGATGTGCTGATTGAGTTCATCATCAATGATGTATGACTTTCATTCTGTGTGTCATTTGCGTAGTTGTTGTAGGTGGTGTTGTAGGATTGGCTCTGTCCCCAACTTCTTACTCCACCTCTACCATAGCCTCCTCTTTGGTTTTGTCTTCCTCTTTGAGCATTACTCTGATTTCTTCCGCTACTGCCTCTGCTATTGTTGTTTTGATTTTGATTTGATCCTTGTTGATTGTGCCAACAGTCATGCGCCAGATGGTTACTTAGCCACAAATCCAGCAAGCTTTCTTGGTGGTATTCTGGCGGCTTCTTCCTCTTGCTCTTCCTCTGCCAGTGCCTTTACCTCTTGCGTAATAGGCCTGAGAGCTCGACTCTTCTTCATCTTTTGACTTGCCTTTGTCTTTCTTCTTGTTCTTCATGTACATTGCAGAGCTATGTCCTTTGTCTGCGTCTCCTTTCAGGTCTTGCTCATATGTGAGCATCAAACCAAGCAGCTGATTTAAATCTGGTACAAAATGATTCAAGGAGAGTTCAGTTGATAGTACGAAAGGTTTCCACCTTTCATCCCCTCTCAAACCTGTGAGCACTTGCACTATCAATCTATGATCTTCGACGTCTTCATTTATGGATCCTAGACTATCTGCTAGATCCTTCATTTTAGTGACGTAGTCACTGATGCCTTGACTCGACTTCTTTTTGAATGTAGTAAATTCGGACCATAAGCTAGCCTTCCTGACTTTTGTAGTATTTTGGAAATGATCTTCTAATGCACTCCATATGTCCTCCGCTTTCTCCAGACCTCTAATGTGCGGTAGCAGATGATCTGAAACAGTGTTGTAGATGTAGGCTCTTGCCGTTGCATCTTTCTTTTGCCACAGCTTCAAAGCTTCTATCTCTTCCTTTTCTGGTTGGCTATCATCTTCAAAAGTCGGTTTCTTTTCTTCTCCGGTCACGTACATCATTAACTCCTTACTCATAAGTAAGGCTTCCATGCGCATTACCCATGCGGGATAATTATCTTTGTCCAGTTTATCAATTTGGACGTGATCTGCCATGATAGGGAATACTCTAGGCTCTTATACCAATTCTTGGGAAACTATCCGGCTCTGATACCAATTGTTGGCGAAAACTTCAGCTCTAATACCACTGGTGCGGAAATACTTTCGCCCTGAAGGTGGGTTTCGCGACAAAGCTTGAACTCTGTCAGGGCTGCGGAAATTGCCGCGCCACCGTAATAGGATGCTAAACTAGATTGATTCAGAACACCTCTGTAATCAACAGTAGCTCAGCCTAATTAACGTCGCCTTAACTGTGTTATCCTGCGACACAAGTTCCACCGGAATTTCACCAGACTGTCACTGGACTGACACCGTAATCGTACCGGAACTTCACCGAAATGAACTGCTACTTTGGTTATAATTTCTTCAAGTGAACATACAAGAAGTAAGAAGGTGATTCGTGACCTTTCTCCACCTAATGAACTCTTCTGAAGTTTTAAGGAAAACTTCACAGTTCTAGAGTGCTTCTTTTCGGTTAGATTTTGTACTGCATGCACATCTCCTTTTCACCGGAAACTGTGACCAGCTTAAAGAAGAGATGTCTAGCTACAAGATGAGCTATCTCTCATACAAAACTTCGAACTCTACTACGAGTTATACTTCGTTGTTCTACCGGAAAATCTTGTTTTCTGAGAAACTGTAACTGACCGGAAATTACTGAAATATGTTTACTGAGTAAACTGTTATTCACTGAAACATGCGTTTACAGAGAAGGTACTGAAGCATGTTTAGTAACGAGTCGTGACAGTTAACGATAAACGAAACTTCCTACCATAACACGAAATAACTTCAGATTCTTCACAAGTAAAGATTACGCGCAGACATCCACATGAACATGTGTTTTCGATTAGAGAAGATGTGTACAAGTAAACTTGGCCTGTTCTTGCTCAAGTTACAGAAACTCTCCTACAGTGAGTAGTTTCTTATTACCATCTCTCTCAGATGAAAAACCCGACACTTCAGGCTTGTGTTATTCATCTGTACATACGCGATCTCTGGCGTCTTCTTCGACATACGCGATCTATGGCGTCTTCTATCTGTATCTCTGCGTCTCTGCGCATCTGCTATATCTCGTCTCTATTCTTGCACATACACACTCCCGCCTATATGTCTCTCAAGTTCTTCAAATCTTGCTGTATATATATACACTTTTCTTTGGCGCTCCTCTGCGTTGTCACTCTTCAATTTACGTTATGCACGCCTTACGCGCCCGCCGCGGTTAATTGCTCTCTTATGCGCACACCGTGCACTAACTTCGCATACTGTACACCTGTGCATAGATTTTCCAGAAGATTCTGTTTCTCTCTTGTCTGTTGTGTCAAATTCGTGAGTGTTTCCTTAACAGTTGAATAGGTTTCGTTCAACACCCACTCATCTCTATATATAACCATGATCTCTTCACAATTTTGGTATATCCTTTTCAACTCTGGCATCTCTTTTTTGCTCGATCTCCAATAAGCCAAGACGTAAAGGATCGAGGATATAAAGAATGTTTTTATCACCATCACGTGAATAAACACATTAAGCTGCATACCCTTCTACTAGTGCAACTTGTCGTCAAATGTTTCATGGACCCAATCCTACCATTGATCTAATTGTTTTTTATTTACTCAGACACACAATGATTTGGCATTAACTGATTGAGTTCCTGATTCTTAATGAAAACGCAAAGAAAGAGCCAAGTACATGTAGCCAGATGCTAGTATCAATGCTTTGGTGAGGGTCCTCTACACTAATGTGACATCCTACTGCATCACTCTCTAAAACATGTAAGCTCTTGCAACCTATAGAAATTTCTTTATGTGCGCATTATGAAGATATTGAATGTTGACGGCATAGAAGCTTCCTAAATGGACCTCTCACCACAAATACAACTAAATATTATGAAGTACAAAACATTGTCAAAATTCCTCTATAGTCCTAGACAAGAGGTAGTCCTTTTTTGTTGCTTGCAAACACTTTCTTTGGTTCTTACATCCCATTTCTATCCTTTTACGTATGTTCTATGCATTGCTAATCTTGTTTGAATCATTCTTAGTGATAGAATCAATGCAAAATGTTTTCTCTACTTCCAAATTATATGCGATTGAGAGAGGTGAGGGCACCTTAATGTAGATTTTCTCTAGTTTTACCAATTTGGTTCTCCAATTTAAGTAGTCTTAATGTTTTTTTTTTTCTCTTCTCCATACTTTTTAAGGGTTTTTGTTTTCACCAACATCAAGTGTACTATAAAAACAAGCATTGGGACCACTTATGGTCAACACTCAACAGACAAGGAAGCGAGGTTTTGTGGATCTTTGTAGAAGGAAGATTTGGATGAGGACAAGAAGCCTTTGGATAGCACTTCCATGGTGGAGTCTTATTCCCCTTTTTGAATTAGATTCACTCACTGTACATGCCTTCTAATGTTGATCAATATGTTTACATAAGCATGCCAATATAGAACCTAAAGAGCACATTCGTGTCATATTTCCTCGTACTCCTCAAACAAGAAGAATTTTGAAGATAAATATTGAGTAGCTTGAACAATTCAAGATCTTGGTATTGAGTTCCTCCTTAATCAACTTTATTATGTATGAGGATATGTTGTCATACTTGCGTGATCCAAAGTTATTAATGGCTAAATCATCAAAGAAATTGAGGATTTTCATTCTACCTCTCTTCTAATCTACCTTGATCGAGGTAGCTACTGGATATAGTTTCCTTGCAATTTGACTATTTACCTGTATTTTTGAACTTTAGAATTTAACTGTAGGCGTAGTTTTTTAAGGTTCTTCTACTCTTTAAACGGGAAAGGAGAAAATTCTCTTGCTATATCGGATGATACAACTCTAATATGTTTAGTTTTTTTGGGTCATTTGAATGAAACTTGTCACTTTTAATCCTAACATGCATCTCCATATTCTTTGTGAGCTTGCATGGTGCTTTTGGGGTGGTCTTAGTCTTGGCACCATTTTGATACATTTTTCTTCTCTGTTGTTGGTCATAGTGACTTCTCTCATCATATTATTTTTATCTCAATATTTATGTAAAAGATATGTGGACTTGATTGGGCCACTTCTTGTTTTGACGATATGATGTTTGATAATGCCACTTGAAGTAAGTAAACCCCTCATAGACATTATTTTTGTGCATCTATGAGAACAATGGAAATCACCTTCATGGAATAGGGGAAGGATCAAGCCTTCTGGTGAGTGAGACAATGAAACTAGACTAAGATATATAAAAGAGACTCTTCATCCCAACAACACCAATACAAACTTTTCTTCTCCTAGTCAAGTTTATCATGTTTACAAATACCCTTTCCCTTAAATTTCCAATTGCAGTTAAAGTCTCTTATCCTTAGTGAGAAAATATCAAGTTCAAGTCTTTTCGAGGAAAAAACTACAATAGTGCTAGATACACGGCCTATAACATCTCGGGATATTACCAAGGGAACTAAACCATTGCGGTAAACCTTAGTGACCATGAATCTCCCATATGTGCTAATGTATTACCAAGTTCTATAAATAGTTTGTACCATTTAAGTGGTCTTTCTCAAGAAACATAACCAAAAAATTATTACCTAAATTATAAGGTAAGTCATCAAGATGTTCAAAGGAATCCAAAATACCTAGGTGCTAAAGCACTTATGAAAGGAACGGGCTTGTATGCTTGACACATACCACCACAAAAATATACTTTCTCATTCTGAAAGTATGAAATGGTGGCTCTAGGCTCTTAGAAAGGGTGATTAACCGTATCAACACCTTATAAATATTGATCCCTAATGAGTCTGAATGAAACTCAATAAAAGCACGATGTAAAGAATCTTTAAGCTTTGGAAATGGACTCCACCTTCCAACCTTTTTGGCATGTAAGATTTGGAAGAGAAAAAAAAGTCTCGGATGGATGTATGATGAAAGATCCCAATTAGCTACCTGCCACTCTCCTCCCAACCTTAAATAGCCCTTGCCCTTGGACTATATCTAAAGTCTTCTCTAAGGTCCAAACACTCCTCATATGGCCACTCTGAGGAGATGGAATAACCTCGAAGATCCGTGCTAGAGCCTTGGCTCCCCCGAGCTCTAGTCCTTGACCTGGCTAGGGTCCTTGACCAAATGCAGGTAGACCAATGGTAGACCATGGAGGTCTAAATAAATCTAAAACTCTCTCCTACTTCCAGAGATCATTGTCCTTAGTCATCAAGGAAGGAAAGTGTTTTCGAATCAGATCTTTTGATTCCTAGGTAGCATATGTGAGTGGAAGGCTAGTCCATGCTACTAAATACTCTCGTATGGAGCGATTCCTTAACGTTTGCTCCCTCTTATCAAGAATGTGAAATGGAACATCTGGCTGAGATGCTCTATTTTCTAAAGGAACTAAACCATCTACATGATTCTCATCTCAAGAAATGTATGGTCTCAACTTTCTAACATGGAAAAACAGGGTGAATTTTGCAATTACTTGGGAATTTCAATTTATATGCAACATCACTAATCTTCTTGATTACTATCCAAGGTCCACAAAATCATGGGGATGACTTGGGTTTCTGACCCACTTTTAATGATGAACCAAGTGGAACCTGTAAAAACACATGATCGCCCATACATCATGTATGTTCATCTAACATTTTGCATATTTATTATAGGAGTTGGCAGTGGGTCATCCTCCAATGTGAACCGAAAAAGCTTATGGATATGGTCATGGATTCGCTACACTGTTGTAGGACTTAGAGGGACGCAGTGCAATCATTTCATGGGAGAATCTATGATTAGGTAAACTTATAGCTTGGTTTCGTATTTTTAGTTGTTGTTTATAAATGTCATGTCAATTTGTCTACTTCTACACATATGCTTTGTTGTAGTATTGTAGGTGTAAATGTTTTGATCCCCTTGCGTATATGTATGGTAGTGCTTTGCCACAATTTTGTATTATACTCCTATGTGGCAATGATGTACCATAATTTTTTATTCGATTCCTATATGGAAGTGCTTCGTCACATTTCCACAATTCTATATTACACTCCTATGTGGCAATGATGTACCATAATTTTGTATTTGATTCCTATATGGAAGTGCTTTGTGACATTTTGTATTCGGTTCCTATATGGAAGTGCTTTGTCACACTCTTGTACATCCTTCATTTACAGAATATACAACTTTTTGTACATGATTCATGGTTCATTTCTTCTCATATAAAATCATATTTTGGTTGCCATTAGAGTACATAACAAATGTACTCGGTTTAGAGTTGGGCACAATGTACTGTCTTTTGCTAAACAACATCATGCTATAGCGAAAAACAACACACTCTGCCAAAAAAAAATTGTGCAGATATGGTCGTCGGTATGGGCATCGGTACACCGAGTAGAGTTGTCGGTATGGGCATCGGTACACCCAATATAGGCATCGGTACACCCAATATAGGCATCGGTATGGATGTCGATATAAGCATCGGTATTACCGGCGCTCATACCAACGTCCATACCAATGCGCATACCAGTGCCTATACCAACGAGTATACAAGCATTATGTTTTTGATGCGCATAACGACTGCGATACCGACATTGAAGAAAAATTAGGCCTGCTCATTTTCCTTGGTAACATCCTTTGTATACCCTTGATGTGTTGTAGTGTTGGTTCTTTGATAGTGGTGCTTCAAAGCACATAACATCATGCAAAAGATTTTTTTCATCTTTGAAAGATGCACCCAAAGGAGGACATGTGGTGTGTGCAAAGAATGCATCTTATCCTATCATTGGAGTAGGGGAAATTGAGCTTACGTCTACAAATGGAGGTGTGATTCTCTTGAAAAATGCATTGTATATACCCGGTATCAAGAAGAACTCAATTTTAGTTCCATTGATTGCCAAAGTTGAACTTCATGTGCACTTTGTTGATGATAAGCGTATGGGTCATGATTTCAGCAATGGAGATATTATTGTGATGTCTGATACATTATGTAATGGTTTGTATCACATGGATACATACAAGAGGGCTGTCTTGAATGCCTAGTTGCTCATACTTCTTCCATGGATGAAATGGAGCTTTGGCATGTTTAGTTTGCTTTACTTGCAAAAGAAGAACATGGTTATTGGTTTGCCAACACTTGATTCCATTGAAAAGCATGCATGTGAAGGCTACATTCTTCAAAAAATGCATTGTGCTTTGTAGAGGAGGTACTGGGGTATCCACTTTTATCAAAAGTAGAGAATAAAGGTTAAACACATCCAGTACGTTGCCTACTCAAGGGGGTTCTCTTTAGGGAAGTATACCCTTTAACATTTCTGTGAGCAGACAGAGGAATTGTACATACTGTAGAAATATTAATCAACAAATGACTACAAAAGACCATATATTTCTTGATTCGAATCAGATGATTACAAGGTTGGGCAGAGTGATGCTCAAATGTGCAAGCTTAGGGCTAACATGCCACCCTAAAAGTGAATAACCTCAATGCAATGGAGTCTTCCCATCAGCTTAAGGGGCCAATTATATGCAGATTAACCCAGAACAATACAAATGGCAAAGAATTTCTCAAGAGAATAGAGCTTAACAGCAACACTGACTCACAGAAAAGAAAAATCCAAGCCACTTTCTTACACTATAGTGCTCATAGCCCTCCACTGAGAAGCCTACCCTCTGTATCCACACTACAGAGTAGCTCCTACAATAAGCTTGAAACCACAAAGTGCAAGAGAGGTCTTCTGCAGGTACGCGTATCTCAACCCATGTATCTCTAAAATTGTACTAAAACATGTACCCCCAGATAGCACAAATCCATTGTTTTTTATAGGCCCCAATAGGCCAAGAGGGCCTTGCCGATTTCTCACGTCCACTGATCACGCCGGTTCAATGCCCAAAATTGGAGGGGTAGGTCAATTATTCCTTTGATTTGAATTAGATCCACAAAATAGGTAGTCGCCGTGAATGGTTGGTGGCAACAATTACCTTTTACCTTTTCACACCCAAAGAGCTTCCAATCCAGATTTACTCAATTGTGTACACAAAAGCTTGTTGTTTTTAGTAGTTCCCTTCTTGAAGATTGATGACGGCCATGCTAGCATCCACTGGTTCGTCTGTACCATAGATATAGCCTCCTCATTTGTAATTACATCCCATAGTCCGTCACTTGCAATCACCAAAAATTCAACATCCTCGATTATTTTTTCCTCCTTCTTTTCCTTGTGTGATAGTGCAACCATAGACTTCGGCATCAATTAGACCTCCAAACTTCGTATATCCCTTCTTCGATCGCCCTATGTGTAAGCATATGTATGGGTGTGTGTGTATGTAGGTGTGCGTGTGTGTGGGTGTGTGCGTGTATGTGCTGGTGCATGTGTGTATGTGTGTGGAGATGTGTGTGTGTGCCGGTGTGTGTGTGTGTGCATGTGTGATTGACTGTGTGTGTGTGTGTGCCGGCGGGGGAAGATGGAAAGGGATGGGGAGGGAGTTGCTGGCGGGGGGGAGATGGAGGGGGAGGGGGAGGGAGCTGCTGGCGGGGAGAGATGGAGGGGGATGGGGAGGGGGCTGCCGCGGGGGGAGATGGAGGGGGATGGGGGAGGGAGCTGCTGGCGGGGGGAGATGGAGGGGGATGGGGGAGGGAGCTGCTGGCGGGGGGAGATGGAGGGGGATGGGGAGGGAGCTGCTGGCGGGGGGAGATGGAGGGGGATGGGGAGGGAGCTGTTGGCGGGGGGAGATGGAGGGGGATGGGGAGGGAGCTACTGGCAGGGGGAGATGGAGGGGGAGGGGGAGGGAAAGGAGAGAGAGAGAGAGAGAGAGAGAGAGAGAGAGAGAGAGAGAGAGAGAGAGAGAACGAGAGAGAGAAAGAGAAACGAAGGTGGCAATGAAAATGAAAGCAACACTGCCCGGAACACCAATATGTCTATGAAAATGGAACGGAACACTCCCTGAAGCTGCATCCCAAAGCATCTGAGAGCTCTCCTCTCAATCTCTTTCTCTTCTATCTTCTTCAAACTTCATGCTCAGAGTGCTAGTGGGTTCTGACCTCTATGCTTGGGGCCCAGTGCTCACATGCCACAAAGGGAAAAGAGAAGGGGTACTACAGACCCCCACATCAAGCTTTTGCACCATCCCTAGTGCAATTTCTCCCTTATTTTATTTATTTCAATGAGATCTAATTATTCTGCAATTACTGAAAAGAAACACGGTATATACACTGGAGTACTTTCATTTTGACTTAATTCAGATACTTCTTCACCCTGGAGATGTTGACCAGAGGAATCCTTATACCCTGCAGATCTTCCAGATGCACCGCGCCATGTGGCAATACCTTTATTACCTTATAAGGTCCTATCCACTTGGGTGCCAATTTCGTTTGAATTGGTGGAACCTGATGCACTAAAACCATAGACCCTTCCTGAACTTCATTGGATCTCAAATACCTCTCATGCAATCTCTTGCGCTCTTCTTGTGTCACCAGCAGTTTCTGCATTGCCCCTTCTCTGTACTCTTCTAATGCCACCAATCTCTGAATGGGGGGTTCAATTCCAATGGTTTTGATTCCTATTTCCTTCTTGATAATAAACTCAAATGGTGCCAATGCCTCTTTCCCATATACTAATCGGAATGGAGTCTCGCCTGTGGTTCCTCTCTTCGTGGTCCTGAAAGCCCAAATTGCACCAATCAATGCTTGTGGCCAGGATCTTTGGTGATCAAAAGATAATTTGCAAAGCAATCCAATCAAGATCTTATTGGAACTCTCTGCTTGGCCATTTGCCCTTGGATAGTAGGCACAAGATTTTTTATGGAAGATTTTGTACCTCTCAAATATAAGCTGAAGCAATTGATTTACAAAATGTGCACCCCTGTCACTAGTAATTTCCAGTGGGCAACCAAATCTTGAGAAAATACGTTTATACACAAATTTAGCTACTGTTAAAGCCGTGCAATCCACAGTAGCTTTAGCCTCTATCCATTTAGTGGCATAACATGTGGCCATCAAAATATATTTTTTACCTCCAGGTTGACCAGTTGGACTAATTGGTCCTATGAAATCAAGACCCCATCGTTCAAATGGAAGCCATCCGGTAGATATGACTAATGGTTAGAAATTCAATCTCGTTGGCGCGGGAGCACACCTCTGGCAGATGTGGCATTCTTTAGCAAACTTGATTGCATCCTTGAAAATATGAGGCCACCATAGACCTTTGTGGATGATTTGATGATCCAATTCTTCCCCCTTCAGGTGTCCTTCATTATGTGCAGCTTCTAGCAAAAGAGTTACCTCCTCGGGATAGACACACCTTCTCAATATATCATCTTGACAGTATTTATACAAATTTCCATTTACAAGAGAATATGCTTTGGTTTTCAGGAGCAATCTTCTCTTTTCTACAGGTGTCAAGTGTTCTGGGATCTTTCCAGTAGTAAGAACATGAAGAATCTCATCATACCCACCCGTCTGAATTGCAACAAGGAAAAGATTGCTATCCACCAGTTCATCATTAATACATGTTGCCTTTTCACTCATTGCAGTCCTGGACACTTGATCTGCCATGTAGTGCTCTTTTCCTGGCTTAATATGAATATCAAAATTACATTCTTGAAATAGGAGTAGCCATCTCCAAATCCTTCCAGCTACTTTAGGCTTGTTTATCAAATACTTTAAGGGCTGATGATCAGAGATAACAATGAAATGTACACCAAGGAGATAATGTCGAAACTTCTAAAGAGCAAATACGATAGCCAAACCTTCTCTTTCCGTTGTACTGTAATTTCTTTCAGCTTGGTTGAGTAGTCTGCTGGCATAAGAGATAGGTCTATCAACCTTGTGTGATGATGGTTAAGCTAGAACTGCACCAACAGCATGAAGACTAGCATCTGTATGCACATGAAATTCTAATGACCAATTAGGAACACTTAAAAGTGGAGCAGTACATAGCCTCAATTTTAGTTCACAAAATGCTTTGTCAGCTTCAGCACTCCATGAGAAAGGGATCTTTTTACTGGTAAGCCTTGACAAGGGCTTAGCAATTTCTGAATACATCCTAATGAATCTTCTATGATACCCTTCATGGCCCAAGAAACTTTGCACTTCCTTTGGGCTTTGGGGAATTGGCATGGAAAGGATAGCTGTAACCTTTGCAGGGTCAACAGTTATACCTTCAGCAGATACTATGTGACCAAGAAGAGTACCCTTGGTGACCAAAAAGTGACATTTATCAGGATTTAATTTCAAACCTGTTTTAAGACATTGCTCAAAAATTTCATTTAGATTTTACAAATGGTCATGGAAATCTTGAACTGCCGCTCTTTTATCTGTACCTGAAAATACTGAAAAGTCATCCATGAAAATGCGTAAAAAAGTTGTTAACCATTTGCCCAATATCAGATACATCGTTCTGTTAAATGAAGCTGGTGCATTCTTCAAACCAAAAGCCATGCGAGTATAGACATAAGTGCCCCAGGGAGTAACAAAGGCTGTTTTGTCCCTATCATCAGGATGAATTACTATCTGATTGTAGCCACTAAAACCATCCAAGAAACTATACAAAGTGTGACCTGCTACTTCCTCAAGTACTTGCTCTATGAAGGGCTGAGGAAATCCATCTTGAACAGTCACTTTATTCAAAGCATGGAAATCAACACATACTCTTATTTTTCCACTATTTTTCTTGGGTACAATGACCATTGAAGAAAGCCACCTGGAATGTTCTACTGGCACAATTATACCTGCTTCTTCTAGTTTTGTAATCTCTCCTTTTACCGCCTGTGCATATTTTGGATTGAGTTGATATGGCCTACTTCTTGCAGGCGCGGCTCCCTCAATTAAGGGTATCCGATGTAACCCAAGCTCTTCTGGTATCCCTGTTAGATCTTTGTAGGACCATGCAAAGACACTTTTATAGGTAAAAAGCAAAGAAGTTACCTTCTGTAGTAAGGGAGGATAATGCCACAAACAGGATGCCAAATGGACTACTTGAGGGTTCTCTTCATCCCCTAAATTGACTTCTTGAACCAATGTTTCAGGACTACTCTTGCTTGAGAAATCATCTCCACTATAAGCAGGAGTAGATTTTAATTTATATTCTGCAACATGTTCTTCCATCCATCCTTGAGGTATATCTGCAAAAGGAAGATCTTCTATGCTCTTGGGTTCATAACCTTCCACCTCTGATACTTTTATATTGCTTGCCCCTTCAAAGCTTGTATTTTCGTACAATTGCTTATTCTCCAACACCTTGTGATCTTCATTGCCCTTTTCTCTAATTACCTTATCTGCAATTTCCTCCTCAATTTCATTGATCTCCACTGTACAACAATCTGCACTTCCCATCATCCAATTTAACAATGTATCGTCTTCCTAGGGTAGAGAGGGCATTACCTGAGTGTCCACAGTATAGCCAGTAGTTTTCCCTGAGTCAACTCCTTCCTCCAAGTGTAATTGCAGTTGGCTATTGGTGCTTGTTGAAATCCATAATTTGTTTTTCCCCCAATCTTGCAAAGCTTTTGCTTGCCTCAACCAAGGCCTCCCCACGAGCAAAGGATAGGAAGTCTCCTATGGAAGTGCAATAACAACAAAATCCAACACAAAGTGGCAACCGTGTACTATCATCAGTACCTTTTCAATAATGCCAAGTGGCGCAATCCGATGTTGATCTGCTAATGTAACCGTGAATGGTGCCGATTTGGTGGGGTTCAATTTCAGCTTCTTCATTGTAAAATCTGGCATCAAATTGATACCAGAGCCTCCATCTATGATCACACCTGTGAGAGCTTCATCTTTTATACAAACAGATAATCTTGAGCTTTGGTAGTCTGCTAAGGGTGCAGGGGGAAAATCAACCATGAAACCATCTATACTAGGTAATTGGACCAAGTGAGCAGAGTGTATAATTTTTAATAAATCACTTCTTATTTCTGAATCCATCTTTATAAGTTCATATAGACTAACCTTGTGATGAATACCTTTCAAGATCTGTTCAATGTTTACCTCCTGAGTGTTTTCTTGCAGATTTGTTGGTTGGCCCTTTAGAGAAGTAGTCATCTTATCATAAGCTCCTTCAATTTCTGCTTGGTCCTTCCATCCAGACTTCTTTTCTTCCTCTTTATCCTGAAATCCTTGTTGTTCCTCCCTATGAAATCCTTGTTGTTCCTCCCTAAGGATTGTTGCTGCTTGCCTAGCTCTGGTCATCATGGGCATTGCAGAGGATAAAACGGCATAAGACTGGGTGGTTTTCCTTTCTTCATGTGGAGAGACTGCAATCATGTGGATTGGAGCAGGACGACCTCTTGGGCAATCTTTGGTATAATGATCCTTGGCCTCTGGACAATGTTGACAAGGAGGTGCATCTTCTGGGAGGGAACACCTATTTTGCATGTGGCCATATTCACCACAACGATAGCACATCAAGGGTCTATTATATCTAGGCTTTGCAGGCCGATTCTCCTCTCTATTCGATCTATTTGAAGTACTAGCATAATATGAATCCAAATTTTGAGGGTTACCTCTCTGCTGTGTACCCTTGAGGTAATAGCAATCTCTGGCTTCATGACCATCTTTTCCACAAAATTGACACCTTACCTTAATAGGGCAATTAGCATTGGAATGTCCATTATTGTTACAGATTGTACACCAAATTTGTCTCCTTATATCCTGAGTGGTCTTAAAATCTTCTAACTCTCGGCGAAGTTGAGCTACTTCATCATCAGTGCGACGCAGTGGTGGCAAGACCTTCTCTTCTTGTTGATTTTGTTGCATCTTCAATGCTTCCAGTTCCCTCCTTAGTTGCTCAATAAGATCCAGATCGGCAGCATACTTTTGTTGTGTATCCCCCTCAAAATGTTGCCTTGCTTCTTCAATGCGTGATGCTGCTGCAACAAAATCATTGAGGGTCGCATCCAATCTAAGAGATTCACGAAGCTTCTGCTCAGATGACCTGGGCAGAGCCTTTTCTATCCACTTTTTAACCAAAAAGTCACCTGGAGCATGTGGCAGACGTGCAACAAGTGCTTTTGTTCTAGTGTGAAGTTCATGAAAGGATTCACCTGGTCTTAGCTTCAAATTCTCTAGCTGATCTAGAGCTCTTTCGGAGGAATCACTTGGTCTGAATGTTTGTGAGAAAGCAGCCTTCAGAGCCTCCCAAGTAATAAAATGGCCATCTGCGTATTGGCTATACCATTTATCTACAAGACCCTCCAATGTGGATGGAAAAAGTGCCAACATTGCATCCTCTCTATTCTGCACACCTCGTCCACGGCATAAAGAGATGAATCTCCTCACATGATCATCAGCATCCTCATAAGCTTATCCCTTGAAGGTAGGGAATTTGATGTTTAATCTGGAGAGTAAATGAGAGAGATCCTCCATTTGTACTGGTGTTTCTTCGGACGTATCTGAGGAGAAGTCTAGAAGTCTCCTATACCTTTCTTTTGACAATGGTGTCGCACCCAAATCAATAGATAAATTTAGGGAAGGCAGAGGGGAGGTAGACTCACTAGCCGTGGTTATTGCTAACTTGTTAAGGCTCCTCCGAACACGAAGAGACTCCTTATCTACCCGTGTATGGGTCGTGTACCTACTTGCAAATGTAATAGGGCAAAATACTTCTCACAAAAATGCAAGTGTCCGACCGTGCGTGCCAAACTCTTGTACATCCTTCATTTATAGAATATACAAATTTTTGTACATGATTCATGGTTCATTTCTTCTCATATAAAATCATATTTTGGTTGCCATTAGAGTACATAACAAATGTACTCGGTTTAGAGTTGGGCACAATGTACTGTCTTTTGCTAAACAACATCATGCTATAGCAAAAGACAACACACTCTGCCAAGAAAAAATTGTGCAGATATGGTCGTCGGTATGGGCATCGGTACACCGAGCAGAGTTGTCGGTATGGGCATCGGTACACCCAATATAGGCATCGGTATGGATGTCAATATAAGCATCGGTATTACCGGCGCTCATACCAACGTCCATACCAATGCGCATACCAGAGCCCATACCAACGAGTATACCGGCATTATGTTTTTGATGCGCATAATGACTGCGATACCGACATTGAAGAAAAATTAGGCCCGCTTATTTTCCTCGGTAACATCCTTTGTATACCCTCGATGTGTTGTAGTGTTGGTTCTTTGATAGTGGTGCTTCAAAGCACATAACATCATGCAAAAGATTTTTTTCATCTTTGAAAGATGCACCCAAAGGAGGACATGTGGTGTGTGCAAAGAATGCATCTTATCCTATCATTGGAGTAGGGGAAATTGAGCTTACGTCTACAAATGGAGGTGTGATTCTCTTGAAAAATGCATTGTATATACCCGGTATCAAGAAGAACTTAATTTTAGTTCCATTGATTGCCAAAGTTGAACTTCATGTGCACTTTGTTGATGATAAGCGTATGGGTCATGATTTCAGCAATGGAGATATTATTGTGATGTCTGATACATTATGTAATGGTTTGTATCACATGGATACATACAAGACGGCTGTCTTGAATGCCTGGTTGCTCATACTTCTTCCATGGATGAAATGGAGCTTTGGCATGTTTAGTTTTCTTTACTTGCAAAAGAAGAACATGGTTATTGGTTTTCCAACACTTGATTCCATTGAAAAGCATACATGTGAAGGCTACATTCTTCAAAAAATGCATTGTGCTTTGCAGAGGAGGTACTGGGATATCCACTTTTATCAAAAGTAGAGAATAAAGGTTAAACACATCTAGTACGTCGCCTACTCAAGGGGGTTCTCTTTAGGGAAGTATACCCTTTAACATTTCTCTGAGTAGACAGAGGAATTGTACATACTCTAGAAATATTAATCAACAAATGACTACAGAAGACCATATATTTCTTGATTCGAATCAGATGATTACAAGGTTGGGCAGAGTGATGCTCAAATGTGCAAGCTTAGGGCTAACATGCCACCCTAAAAGTGAATAACCTCAATGCAACAGAGTCTTCCCATCAGCTTAAGGGGCCAATTATATGCAGATTAACCCAGAACAATACAAATGGCAAAGAATTTCTCAAGAGAATAGAGCTTAACAGCAACATTGACTCACAGAAAAGAAAAATCCAAGCCACTTTCTTACACTATAGTGCTCATAGCCCTCCACTGAGAAGCCTACCCTGTGTATCCACACTATAGAGTAGCTCCTACAATAGGCTTGAAACCACAAAGTGCAAGAGAGGTCTTCTGCATGTACGCGTATCTGAACCAATGTATCTCTAAAATTGTACTAAAACATGTACCTCCAGATAGCACAAATCCATTGTTTTTTATAGGCCCCAATAGGCCAAGAGGGCCTTACCGATTTCTCACGTCCACTGATCACGCCGGTTCAATGCCCAAAATTGGAGGGGTAGGTCAATTATTCCTTTGATTTGAATTAGATCCACAAAATAGGTAGTCGCCGTAAATGGTTGGTGGCAACAATTACCTTTTACCTTTTCACACCCAAAGAGCTTCCAGTCCAGATTTACTCAATTGTGTACACAAAAGCTTGCTGTTTTTAGTAGTTCCCTTCTTGAAGATTGATGACGGCCATGCTAGCATCCACTGGTTCGTCCGTACCATAGATATAGCTGCCTCATTTGTAATTACATCCCATAGTCCGTCACTTGCAATCACCAAAAATTCAACATGCTCGATTATTTTTTCCTCCTTCTTTTCCTTGTGTGATAGTGCAACCATAGACTTCGGCATCAATTAGACCTCCAAACTTCGTATATCCCTTCTCCGATCGCCCTATGTGTAAGCATATGTATGGGTGTGTGTGTATGTAGGTGTGCGTGTGTGTGGGTGTGTGCGTGTATGTGATGGTGCATGTGTGTATGTGTGTGGAGATGTGTGTGTGTGTCGGTGTGTGTGTGTGTGCATGTGTGAGTGAGTGTGTGTGTGTGTGTGCCGGCGGGGGAAGATGGAGGGGGATGGGGAGGGAGTTGCTCGCGGGGGGGGAATGGAAGGGGAGGGGGAGGGAGCTGCTGGCGTGGAGAGATGGAGGGGGATGGGGAGGGGGCTGCCGCGGGGGCAGATGGAGGGGGATGGGGGAGGGAGCTGCTGGCGGGGGGAGATGGAGGGGGATGGGGGAGGGAGCTGCTGGCGGGGGGAGATGGAGGGGGAGGGGGAGGGAAAGGAGAGAGAGAGAGAGAGAGAGAGAGAGAGAGAGAGAGAGAGAGAGAGAGAGAGAGAGAGAGAGAGAGAGAGAGAGAGAGAGAGAAAGAGAAACTTACGTGGCAATGAAAATGAAAGCAACACTGCCCGGAACACCAATATGTCTATGAAAATGGAACGGAACACTCCCTAAAGCTACATCCCAAAGCATCTGAGAGCTCTCCTCTCAATCTCTTTCTCTTCTATCTTCTTCAAACTTCATGCTCAGAGTGCCAGTGGGTTCTGACCTCTGTGCTTGGGGCCCACTGCTCGCATGCCACAAAGGGAAAAGAGAAGGGGTACTACATGCTTCTTTTCCAAAAGATAGTCATACACACACTTCAAGCAAATTGCAACTTGTTCATAGTGATAAAAACCATAAGCACTTGATTGCTCTTGGCTTCACATGTAGTCCAATTGAAACAACACTCTATGTACGAAAAAATGGGGCTAATCTTGATGACATACTTTTGAGTGGGTCATGTGATGCAAATTTTGACATTCTTATGATTTTTTGCAGCATACTTTTGATGTCACTTATCTTGGTCTTTTGAGCTACTATCTTGGCATCCAATTTGTATCCGTTGAGGGGGGAATTGTTATGCATCAAGCAAGGTATGTTGAAAAACTACTTTAGAGTTTTAACTTTGAGGATCAGAAGCCAGTTTCCACACTAGTTGAGAAATGATTTAGGTTCTGAGTTGAGGATTTTAGTGATGCATTTGACACTTTCCTTTATAAGCAAATCATGGGATGTCTTAAATATGCATACAACTCAAGGCCGGATAAATAGTATGCAGTTTCCTAGTTGAGCCGATTCATGCATAGCCCTTGCACAAAGCATTGGCATGCGCTGAAAGGTGTGTTTAGATATCTCAGAGGCACTTTCAGCTTAGGTCTCTTTTATGGAAGAGATATTCAACCATCCTTGCATGCTTTTAGAGATAGTGATTGGGTTGGTTGTAATGATACATGCGTGTCCACTAGTGGTAATTGCTTTTTCCTTGGAGACTCATGCATATCTTGGTTGAGTCAGAAGCAACCCTCACTGGCAACATCGAGTTGTGAAGCTGAGTACATGGCATTTTTCAGAGCTATAGTGGAGTGTATATGGCTGAGATGCCTGTTGATGGAACTTTGCATGGAGATTGATGCTTGTATGTGTATTATCATTGATGGTGAGAGTTCTTTGGCTATTGCATGAAACCCAGTGTCTCAATATGCAGGGACCAAACATAATGAGGTACATTATTACTATGTGAGAGAGCACCTTCATTTAGAAGATATTCATTTGGTATATGTGCCTACACAAGATAATGTAGCAAAAATATTCACCAAAGCTCTTCCACGGGAAATGTTTGAAAATTTCTGCAAAGCTTTGAGATTATTATCTTGTAGGGGCTGATCTCTCACTCCTTGTATGTGTTCACATCATTCCCTCCATGGGGGGTTTGTTACACTTATGTGTTCCTTAAGTAGCTTTGATGTGAACCTATTCCCTATACAAGGGCACTTTTACTCTAGTGGTGGCTAGAGGTTTTTTCCCCATGTTACCACATACATGACTCACTTATATGTGGTGGTAATTTGTACTTAGCAATATAATTGAGCTCTTACTTTAGTTCAATTTATCATCAATAGAGAGAGCTATTCCAGCCATCTTTCTTCTCTGTGTGTCTTGCTGCGTTTGTGCTCCTTGTGTGTGGGCTTCTAATGTGTCTCTTGCGTCTACACACACCCAGTAGTTCAAGGTCATAATTTTATACTTCACAAAGTTCACAAGCAAATTATACAAGGTAGAGATCCTTACAGTTGTAATGTTAATAAGAAATGCTTAGAAACAGAATTTGAAGGAATTGAGTTAGTATGCTTACACATTATTGGGCTATGTTTGAATATTATTCTACAAAGTTGTAAAGTAAAAGTTACACCATGATATTATGGTCCATTTTGTATTACTCAAAAGATTGATGATCATTCATTTAGATTAAATATAACATCTAACTAGAACATACATAAATCTTTCATATTAGTTTACCAAGACCATTCAAAGGAACTTTACCATTCACTCCTTTTCTTGATGATCCTCATCTTTTTCGGAAGAAGATTTAGAAGTCTAATTCATGAGAGAATAATAGATCATCATGTAACCACTACACATATAGGTACTCAATATCATAGATATTTAGTAAAAAAAGCATTCTTTTTGAAGAAGGTCAATGGATCCATATTTCTTCATTAATGCCTCATTATGATCACTAAATTTCTACATATTATTCATAATCACAATAACGTAACTCCTCAAAGATACATTTTCATGCTTATACTTTTATGTGCACATGCTTATTTTTGTTCAATGATGGGATATGGGACCGGTCATCCATGTCTAATTTATATCTAAACAACTAAAATTAATATATTCTTTAACAACGGTACCATTACGACTTATGGAATGTTGAATTTTTTGGTTTAATTTATTGAGTTAATAATGTCCTTTGTGTTTTGTTATAGTAGCTGAAGGTTCTTGAGTGCATGGATGGGTGTAGAAAATTTGGATGTGTTTGAATACGAATAAGAGAAATTATATTTTTCATATATTTTGTAAATAAAGACCCATGTTGATGGTTATTCCTGTAAAGTTATAAAAATAGTTGTTTATGTAAGGATTAATATACATTGTAATTTTTATAAATAGAAAATAATTCTCTTCGTAAAAGAAAGCAATGTTTTAATTTCACAACTACTTTCCGAAGCCCCACCCTCATTGTATTCTCTATTTTGGGCATAGCAAAAAAAATTTTAACTACATGCACTCTATAAATGCATCGATTGAGTGCATGGGGGAGATTACACCTAATATTTTGCACTTCTTTGTCTACTCCGCAACTCTATTCTTGCATTATTTTCATATTACATCATCTCTATATATACATTTCAAGCAGATCCTCTAACGCCAAAATTGACACCCAAATTTGGAAGGGCCAAACAGTTGCATTGATCAATCAAATAATTAATGAGACTCTTTGAAGTCAGAGTGCTCCTCTCAACTCAAGGCTACACTTCACCATCAATCAACAACTTTTCATATGGGTCCTTACCTACTCTTAGTTGATCGGTCCTTCTTCATAAGATTGTTCTTACTTGCCCAAGAGGGATTGTGCATGGTTTCTTACATGGAGCTCTAGAGAATCCATCTAGGTTTTTGGGGTTTGTATAAATCTTTTTTTCAAGAACCCCTCTCTAATGTTCAACTATCATGGATCAAATTAGGAGGATTTGTTCTTGGAAATCGAATCTTTATCTTTCTCTTTGGTATGTCTCCCTACATGGTCTTTCGCCCAAACGAAGAAATCAAGAAAGTTGAAGGTCTCTTCAAAATATACTATCTCATTGGTTAAAAATTCACTTTTAGACTACCCCTTGAATTTTGCATAGTTATTGGAAAGATAATGGTTGTGCAAAGACGTTTCAAAAATATGTTTTGTTCGTAATGAAACATAATAAAATGGCTTTTTAGATTCTTGACATTCAGACATGGTAGATCATAAGAAATGTTATGAACCATACTCAAGTGGTTTTTGGAGGTTGGTTGGAGCACCATGCAATCAACAAAGTACCCACTTTGGATTGAACATTTGGACTCTCCTTTTTACTCGTATCAATTCATTCTTAAACGTGTCCACTATCACATGATCTTTTGTAACAAAAGTTGTGTGGGGATCAAAGCATTTAGGAAGGCACAAAGAATGAATTCAATATATGGTGCCATCCACAATTATATGTGGAAATGATTTAACAAATGATCCTCCTAAGGTAATCATTGTTCTTGTCCTTAATATATCCATATAGCAAGATGTTGTCCTCAAGAACCTATCCAATGCTTGTTTTATAGTACTCCAAATGTTCATACAAAAAAAAGCCCTGAAAAAGTATGGAGAAGAGAAATAAAAATCTTAAGACAACTAACATTAAAACACAACAGTGGTAAAACTAGAGAAAATCCACATTAAAGTGCCCTCACCTCCCTCAATTTCGTGTAATTTGGAAGTAGAGAAGACATTTCCCATTGATTCTATCACTAAGAAGGATTCAAAAAAGAGTACCAATGTATTCGACATAGTTAAAAGGATAGAAACGGGGTATAAGAACCACAGAAAGCGTTTTCAAACAATAAAAAGGGACTATGTCTTCTCTAGAAAACGAATAAAATGATTCGGATAAGAAAATGAACACTTTTGGTTATCTATGTCGATACAATCAAGTGAAAGACCTAGTAGATTCATACCAATGGATGAGCACTCCTCTACTAAGGAGAATAACGTAGATAGGAAAATCTTTATCATTGAGTCAACAATCTAGCATACCCTTACCAAGAAGACTAAGAGTACAAAATATCTTTGGAGGTCGCGTTTATTGCTAATGAATATTCCAGAAAAAAAAATCTAGAAATGGTTATGAAGAAGAAAAATTAGAACCAAAGGAAGAAACTTTTGTCTTCTCAAAGAAAATTTCATGAAATTTATCTTATTCTATGATTGCATCCTACCTACCATCATATAGATTTCGGGACTCACCATGAACTATGGAGATCCATAGCTACTTTTATATTCCCAACCCTTTCCACTCTTTAAAATTAATTAATTTAGCCACCTTTTACATGTTTGATCGTCAAGACTTTTTATGTGCTAAGATGGCTCCAAGGAGTGTCTTTAGATATTTGGAAGATTGTAAAAGTTTTAGAGTTTTTGGGATAGCTTTCTCCCCTATCCACCTTTGGCGATTTAGCTAAAGACCTCAACCATCTCAATATTTAGAGATTACCAATACGCTAAACTTATGACTTCTTTAATGGTTCATACACCCACCCTATGGAAAGACGAATTTGAGTGTTCTTAGGACAAATTTCATTATGTGTTGAAGATAAAAAAATGAAGCTCGGTTGAGTTTCGAGGCTTATTACTCTCCTATAAGGATGAGCTGCATTTAACTAAAGAAAACTTCACCTAAACAAAATATTGAAGATGAATTTTAATGCACTCTTTTAATATTTTGAGGATGAATTTTGGCACATTTAGAGAGCAATTTTAAGGTTATGCAAAACGAATTCTACCCATGAATTATGGCATAGCATGCATTTTGGAGAGCACAATTTTGGCACAAATTGTGTTGTTTGTATCAATTTAGAGGATGAAATTAAGAAGATGAATTGTGCTCCGCAATGGATTTTGAAGACGAGTTGTATTGAAGATTGATTTGAAGAGGAATTCTCTGATCATGGTGGCTTGGACATATTTTGAATGATAGAGGAATTTTGGATCCTCCCTAGCGCATGATGGACAAATTAGCAAAAGATGAATTTAGAGGTTAGTTTGATAAATTTTAGCAGAGTATGGTGATGAATTCTTGATTAGCTATCTTGGACAATTTCCTTGAATAGAGGAAGCTCTCCAAAATGTAGAAGTCATTGAGAAGGGTGAATACGAGGTCCTCAATGGGAAAATACTTATAGTCATGAACTGATCATTGGCAGCATGAGGCGCTCCCATTCCTACCACACATGTGTGAGTCATGTAACCATTTTTTGGCTTCAATTCTTGTAACCATTTTTTTTTGGCTTATAAAAAGCATTCAAGAGGAGCAAAAGAGTGCTTTGAAGGAGTTTGAAGTAGAAGAGCTACTGGAAGTATTTCAAACACACACAAGAAGCAAAGTAGATTTTACTAGTGAAGAAGGACATAAACATCATCTCTTGGATACATTTTGAAGGTTGGAGGTAAAGCTCTGTTTTATTCATTTTTTCTACAGCAAAGGGACGTAAGAGAGTGCATTAGAACTCATCATGTCAAGATACAACACTCAAAGTGAGAGCTTGGATAAGAATAATTATCATCCATGGAAGTTTAGGACGTCTAGTTATCTCTGCAGGAAAGGATTATGTGTCTCATGCTCGGCATAGATGCAAGACCTAGATTAGGATAACGTCCAACTTCTCATCAACTAAGGAACTTTAGAGAGTGGAATGAAAGGGATAAGAGATTCATTTTCATACTATTTGGCCATATTATTAATGTGATAATTGGGCATATAAAAGACTTAGATACTTCCATGAAAGTATGGGAAATTCTAGAGAGAATATACTCTCCTTCAACTAAATCTAGGAAGATTCACCTAAAGAATAAGCTAGCAACTTAAGTAAAACCCCTAGCTAGAACATAAATGACTTGATTTTGAAAATAGCTGAAGATGACAGTGTCGCATACACCTTAATTGGACTAAGTGATGATGAGAAGTGGAAAGCTTTTAAAACATCTCTATATATCAGAGATACTCTTCTAGATGTTAAGCAGTTGGTGGGCTTGATGGTAACTAAGGAGATGAAAATTGGAGGCTGAAAGACAAAGGGAAATGAAGCCCAAGGTTTTTATGAGGGCAAGGGTAGAGGAAGAGGAATGAATCGAGGGAGAGGATGAGGTATACAAGGTAGAGGATCAAACGGTGATTCTGACCAACAACAAGGATGCAAATACTCTTAATCAATAGGGAGAGGCAAATTCAAAGGTAGAGGAGGAAGGTTCAATGAGAATAGAGACAATCAAAGTTTAGAAGGATGCTTCATTTGTGGCAAGTATGGGCACCATGCGAAAGATTGTTGTGAAAGGGAGAAGATAAATTAAACTTACAAATGGGAAGGTTATTTTGCATATAATTCAGATGAGAATGATATCATGCTACCTATGATGCAGATCAGTGACTACAAGATACAAGGTTTAAATATATGGTACATCGATATTGAATGTAGAAATCACATGAGTTGCATCAAGGATTCCTTCTCAAACATGCAAGTTTCATCCTCCAAAGAAGATGTGGAAACAAGTAATGACACTCTTCATGCTATTACACATACAGGGGGATGCTATCTAGGAAGGTTCTCATAAATGCAAGTGCTTGAAAGATGTTTCATGTTGACACAATCACAAAGAGCTTAGTTTTAGAGGGGATAATGGTTGATAGAGTATTGCATGTCATGTTCAGTCTTAAAGGATGCTTCGTAGAAAACCCTAAAGATTTTTATAAACTGATTTCCAAAGGGAAGAATGAAGGAAGACTGTATACATTGGAGGTGAATCCTAACTTCAACCTCACAACTTACTTCATACTTGGAAACAAAAAGGTAGCCAAGCTAGACCTATGGCACAAAAGGAATGGACACATAAATACTTAGATTGAAGGACATGGAGAAGAAGATGTAAGTATTAGGGTTACCTAATCTCTATAATCATAATAGTAAGAAATTGTGTGAAGCTTGTCAATTTAGAAATCAAACAAGATTACCATTAAACAAGAGCAATTATGTGAGCAATCATGCACTTGACATCATTCATAGAGATGTTTGGGGACAAACAAAGGAGAATTCCATTGGAGGTTATAGAGATTTTGTAACTTTTAGGGATGATTGTAGAAGGATTACTTGGATCTACTATATGAAGAAGAAATTGAATGTTTTCTATTATTTGAGGAAGTTCAAAGCTATGCTTGAAAGAGAATTTGACCATTACATTAATTTGATAATTTCAAATGGAGGGGGAGAATACTTTTTCCATGAGTTCTCTGATTTTCTAGAGACTAATCAGAGAAAGAATAGGTATATTGTAGAATGTGCCAAGGCAATGATGAATTAGATGGGTCCTTATTCGGTTGATGCACTAGCCACAAATATATACATCATGAAAAAATATCCCGCATCAGGTATACATGGTACCATATCTTATGAACTTTGGTACAATATCAATCCAAATGTTTCACATTTGAGAGTCTTTCATTGTACACGCTATCTATTAATTCCAAATGAATTAAGGACAAAGCTTGATGATAGATCCAAAATGGTGTGTCTAGTGGATGCATATGATCAGAAGGGTTATGGATGTTATAACCCCACAACAAAGGATTAAAAGTATCAAGGGATGTTAGAGTTCATAAGATCTACATTGTTATGCCACAAGTGTATCTATGCAAGGTAATCAAGGTTAAGAAAAGTTCTAAATAGATGAACTAGAGACATTGGTTCTTAGTGGTCCAAAAGATTCAAGTTCTGAACCATGATAGGATAGGATTCATCCATCAATTGAATTAAGTGATGCAATTAGGAGTAACGTTACAGCCAAAATCACAAAAATAGAAGAAGATGAAGACCTATGGATTGAGCTCCTTATAGACCATCATGGAAAAAAGGGAGAGAGATGAAAGAAGAACAACAAAGAATATCCAAATCAATGGAATGATGTGATAACAAGCCTTAGTAGGGTACAATATGGAGTTGAAAGAATCACCTATGATTCATTTATGCCTAGATATTATGTTTATATGAGAAAAATTTTTGAAGAACCTAGATGCTTTGAAGAAGCCAACACACACAAGGAATGGTAAGAAGCTATGCAGAAGGAAAGTAGGGCCCTCGAAGACAACCAAACGTGGAATCTTGTACCAAGAAAAAGAGATATAAGGTAATTGGAAAAAAAGTGGGTTTTTAAGGTTAAGAAACATTCAGCTAGTAGTATTGCTAGGTATAAAACTAGCTTGTAAATAAGGGATTTTATCATACATATTGAATAGAATATGAGGAGAACTTTAGCCCTCTCGCTAAGATAACTACTACGACAACTATCATTGCAATTATAGCAAGCAAGAATCGAAATATGTATGAACATTATGTGAATCATGCTTTCCTCAATGGAGAGGTAGAGGAATTTCTACATGGACAACCAATAGGGTTTGAACACAAAGTCAAGGACGGCTATGTTTACAAGTTGAAGAAAGCATTATATCCTCTCAAAAAAGCCCCAAGGGTAGGGAATCAAAGACTTAGAAAGTATCCAATCATCTGTGGATAGAATCAAAGAAAAGCAAATCCATCACTGTGTGTAGGTTAAAGAAGACATTATATGCTTTAAAGCAAGCACCATGGGTTTGGTATGAAAAGATACATGCCTATCTAATTGCACATGTTTTTGAGAATAGTCCAACTAAAAGCACCTTATATGTTAAGCATGCTAATGATGTGCTTGTGATCATTGTTGTGCATGTTGATGACCTGATGCTCACAAGTCCTAATGAGAAGCATATTGCTGATTTCAAGGTTGATTTTCATGCCTCATTTGAGATAGCTTATTTACGACATTTGAATTATATTTTGACACATTACTCCTTTGTTTTGGCCTTGACGATTGTAGCATGCTACTGGATGCTTGATTTACTTATGCATTACTCAACGAGATATTTTCTCATAGTTGTGCATTGCCCATTTGTCAAGCATTGGTAGGCAGTTAAGCATATCTTTTGCTATTGAGTGGTACTTGGCTACTTGGTTTGTTTTATCCCAAGGGAAGATCACTCCAACCAAATTTGCATGCTTTTTCTAACTCTAATTGGACTGGCTGTTATGACAATCGTGTGTCCACTAGTGGCTTTCGCTTCATGCTTGGTAGCTCAATATCTTGGTTGAGCATGAAGCACCCTACTTTGGCCACTTCTAGCTATGAGGCTGAGTATAGGGTAGCTTTCATAGTGACTCTTAAGTGTGTGTAGCTCAGACTCCTTATTGATGATTTGGGTGTTGGTGAATCTTCTATGACCACCATCTTCATTGATAGTTGAAGTGCATTGCTAGCTGCAAGTCACCCTGTGTTCCATGCTCGCACTAAGAACATTGAAGTGAATTTCCATTATGTCAAGGATTAAGAGATAGTATTTTCTCTTACTCTAGTGGAGTAAGAGATTTTGCAAGACTATACCATGTGACAAGCTGCTAGTGGTTATCTTAAGGAGACAAGAGCAAGCTGCCAGGTATCTGCATGTGAGAAGCCATCACAAGTTAGTTGTCAAGGTCTAGGCATAAGGAGTCCGAGGATATTTTGAGTACTTATGCTGCGCACATCTGGACTCATTGGGCCTCAGAGGGATTTCTATAGTATGCCCAAGGCAAGGACTACTATTGATTGGTGGAAATGCTAGATAGGAAGCAGAGAGACTAGTTGTCTGCTTTTTGAGCATCTACTAGTTCACACACCTAACACACTCTACCCTTATTATTTGGAATCATAGATTTTGATTCCCAGTTTATAGCTCCTTCTATATCATTGAGGACAATGATCTTTAGAAGGGGGAGAGATTGTTATATTCCAGAGATGTACATGCTTAGAGGAACAAGAAGTTCCTTGCTTTGGGGATAGCCAAGGCCAAAAGCCAGAGAGTTCATGCAAGGTATCTACTCATGATGGCTAGATGAGTCGAGGAACCTCAGAGAGAACTCTAGATGGTGACTAGGCAAGGGCTATAAATAGGTTGGGAGGTGAGTCCTAGGCATGTCGTTCTCCACTTCTCACATTCAACATAGTTAAAAGGAACAAAAAGGGATATAAGAACCAAAGAAAGTGTTTCCAATCAACACAAAAACACTCGCATTTCTAAAAATGGAATAAAATAATTTGAAGAAGAAAATGAACATTTTTGGTTATCTATGTAGATACAATGAACTCAAAGACCCAATAGATTTAGACAAGGTAGTTTTGAGGATGAGATTCCACTAATAAGAAAAATAATGAAGATAGGAAAATCTCTATTATTGAGTCGACAATCTTGCATACCCTTAATAAGACGAATAAGAGTACTAAAAGAAAAGGAAAAGATAAATAGGGTCAAATCTATGTTAATCTATCCTTGGAGGTGGCCTTTTCTACTAAAGAATATCCCAAGAAACTTCTCTAGATGGTTATAAAGAACAAAAATGATCATATAATGAAGAAACATTTGCTTTTTGAAAGAACACTTCATGAAGTTTATCTTATTCTATGTTCGTATCCTTTCAAATATAAATGTAGAGATAATTATTTGCCACTACTTAAGAGACATTACATTTAACCAAGATATAAAATGATTGCAAAATGTGAATGTAAGTGTTATGAGGTTTTTTGACAAGGCTCTAAGTCAATGATAACCTTAGCTAAATTTAGAATATTATACAAGCTATAAACTAATCCTAGTAGCTAATTTTAAAAACTTGGAATGAAGAGATTTTGGGTTCAATCCCCATAAGTGCCGAGGGGTAGAAATTTTCACTAAGAGCTCTGAATCTTCTAGAGAGAATGACATATGAATCTCTTTCTAACCTACCATTACATAGATTTTGGGACTAACCATTAACTTTTGAGATCTTGAACTACGTTTATATGTGCAACCCTTGCCACTTTGTATATGTAAAGTGGTTGAGCCTCCTTTTACATGTTTACTCCTCACCACTCTTTACATGGATTGGTGGTTCCAAAGGAGTATCGCTAAATATTTGGAAGATTCTAAAAGCTCTAGGGATCTTGGGCATGCTGGTTAATAACATTTGTAAGGAATTCGAGTTGCGACTTCAAAGAAAATGTCAAAGATTGAATTCAACCAAGATGTGGAAGACTTTAGAATTAGGGAGAACCTCAAAGCACATCATTTTTATTTATCGCAGCTTTTGTTGGTGAACTCAACGATGTTTGGTACACATCACTTTTGTTGACATTTTTGATAGGCATTCTTCTTCTGGGATCGAAACTCCATGGATCTTAGGGGATTTCATGTGCTTATACTATGACTACTAGCCTTGCACGTTTTGAAAATTTTTATGGTAAAAAGATTCTCATTCCCATGTCACTTACTCAAACTTATAATCGGGTGGTTGAATCTTTTCTTCATGTTACACTTATGTGTTCCTTGAGTAGCTTTGATGTGAACCTTTTCCCTATACATGGGCACTTTTTATTCTAATCTTGGCTAGAGGCTTTTTCCCCATGTTACCACATACATGATTCACTCATATGTGGTGGTACTTTGTGCTTAGGGATAGAGCTTCTTATTCAAGTTGTAGTGGTTCCTCCTTCTCCACCTACATAGGAGTAGCTTAGATGGGATGGAAAAGATGCTCAAGCTCATGCATTGATTGGGATTTCAATGAAGCGTCATATAGTTCCACACATTCGGTCATGTTCTACATCAAGACAGGCATGGGACACGCTTCCTTCTTTGTATGCTATGTGTAATGAAGCACATTTTGCATACTTGAGAAAGCAACTTGAGGATGTATGTATTGATAAAAATGAGTCAAGGGATGTGTATGTGACACGCATCAAGGACTTGAAAGAGAATTCGAAAATGTAGATGAGAATTTTCTAGATTCATCACTCATTTCTACATTGTTAAAAGGATTAACAGAATCTTTTCAAAACTTTGCAGTTGATGCGATTGTTTCTCTTCTTTTGCAAGAAAAACAATCTAGAGTGAATAGCAGTGGTTTGAATAAGGGAATGCAAGCACTTGCTATTTCACGAAAGAGGAAAAGCAAGTATGGTTCAGCTTTGGGTTCATCAAAACCAAAGCCTCAACCTTCCTCTTCCATTCATTCCTCTAATGATGCTGATTTGCAAAAGAAGAAGCGATGCAAATACTATGAAAAGGCTGATCATACTATTGATGAGTGTAGAAATCTTGCTAAACACAATGAAAAGAAGAATGAATCCAGCATGTCTATTGCTTAAAATTCAGCAAATGCAAAGAGTGATGAAGCTAATATGGCTCAACATTTTTGGGCATGTGTTGTTACATGTAATTATGATGCATCCATGCATTCTAAATGTACCTTTGTGAGTGACGCTACTCCGGATTGCACTACAACATATCAAGGGTATATAGACGTTCAGCATACCGATGGTCACTCGTCGGTGTCAATATGACCCTCGAAACATTTTGGAAAACCGGCTAGCCAATGGACGCGTAGGTACAAATACGTCGGTATGAGTGTTGGTAAATTATTGGAAATTACCGATGCTTATAACAATGCTCATACCAATGCCCTATTTTAATCAGGCTCGACAACAAAAATTTGACATTCCGGGCATTTTGAAACTAGATCTTCTACTGTTGACTTTGCATGCACGAACAACATATCTTTGTTTGTCACTCTGTCTTTCTCTCTCTCTCTCTCCCTCTTTCTCTCTCTCCCTCTCTCTGTCTCTCTCCCTCCCTCTCTCTCTCTCTAAGCACACCTGTATCTTTCTAGATCTAAAGTTTTGATAAGTATATCGCACATACTGTAGCACTCTTTTTTCTTTCTTTGTGTTTTTCCTTTTCTAATATCTTCTCTCTTTAGCTTTGCAAGAGATTTTGGGATCAAGACTTTGGAGTTTCGATGAAGGACAACTTCAAGTGGATTTTGACAACAACGATTCAAACAACTACATCAATGTAAGTGGTTGTTTTGTTTTCGATTGACATAGAGAGAGAGACATATACATACACACTCACATATGTATAAACACACACATACATATGCATACACACATACATGCATACACAAATGCATATGCATACAAACATGCATATGCATACAAACATGCATATGCATACAAACATGCATATGCATACAAACATGCATATGCATACAAACATGCATATGCATACAAACATGCATATGCATACAAACATGCATATGCATACACAAATACACACATGCATACATAAATGCATATGCATACACACATGCATATGCATACACAAATACACATATACACATACACAAATGTATACACATACACACATGCATATGCATACACACATACACAATGCATATGCATACACAAATGAATATACATACATAAATGCGTAGGCATACAAATGCATATGCATACACACATAAACACATGCATATGCATACACATGCATATGCATACACACATACAAAATGCATATGCATACACAAATGCATATGCATACACACATACACAATGCAAATGCATACACAAATGCATATGCATACACACACGCATATGCATACACACATGCATATGCATACACACATGCATACGCATACACACATGCATACGCATACACACATGCATATGCATACACACATGCATGTGAATACAAACATGCGTATGCATACACACATGCATATCCATACACACATGCATATACATACACACATGCATATGCATACACACATGCATATGCATACACACATGCATATGCATACAAATATGCATACACAAATGCATATACATACATAAATGCATATGAATACACACATGCATATGCAAACACATGCATATACATACACACGTACACAATGCATATGCATACACAAATACATATGCATACACACATGCATATGCATACACATGCATATGCATACACATGCATATGCATACAAATGCATATGCATACACATATACACACATGCATATGCATACACACATACACACATACACACTCACATATGTATAAACACAGACATGCATATGCATACACACATACCTGCGTACACAAATGCATATGCATACAAACATGCATATGCATACACAAATACACACATGCATACACAAATGCATATGAAAACACACATGCATATGCATACACAAATACCAACATACAAATACACAAATGTATACACATCCACACATGCATATGCATATCTATAAACATGCATATGCATACACACATACACAATGCACATGCATACACAAATGCATATACATACATAAATGCATATGCATACACACATACACACATGCATATGCACACACATGCATATGCATACAAACATGCACACATGCATATGCATACACACATCCATATACATACACACATGCATATCCATACACACATGCATATGCATACACACATTCATATGCATGTGTGTATGTATATCGATGTGCATATGCATACATGCATATGCATACACACATGCATATGCATACACACATGCATATGCATACACACATGCATATACATACACACATGCATATGCATACACATGCATATGCAAACACACATACATGCATATGCATACACACGTGCATATACATACATGCATATACACACACATCCATATGCATACACAGGCATATGCATGCACAAGCATATGCATACACATGCATATGCATACACATGCATATGCATACACATGCATATGCATACACATGCATATGCATACACATGCATATGCATACACATGCATATGCATTTACATGCATATGCATACACACATGCATGTGCATACACATATGCATATGCATACACACATACATGCATATGCATACACACATGCATATGCATACACACATAAATATGCATACACATGCATATGCATACAAACATGCATATGTATACACACATGCATATGCATACACACATGCATATGCATACACACATGCGTATGCATATGTGTATGCATACATGCATATGCATACACACATGCATATGCATACACATGCATATGCATACACATGTGCATATGCATACACACATGCATATACATACACACATGCATATGCATAGGCACATGCATATGCATACACACATGCATATACATACACACATGCATATGCATACATGCATGCATATGCATACACATGTATATCCATACACATGTATATGCATAGACACATGCATATCCATACACACATGCATATGCATACACAAATACATGCATATGCATACACACATGCATATATAGTGTGTGTATGCATATGCATGTGCATATGCATACATGCATATGCATACACACATGCATATGCATACACACATACATGCATATGCATACACACATGCATATGCATAAAAACATGCATATGCATACAAACATGCATATGCATACAAACATGCATATGCATACACACATGCATATGCATACACACATGCATATGCATACACACATGCATATGCATACACATGCATATGCATACACATGCATATGCATACACACGTTGTCGAAAAGATTTTATCCCTCTTAGATTATTATTAAAAAATAAAAGATTAATTGATTAAACTAAGTTTTAATAATTTATGAAATTTTAATTTATGTTTGATTTTGAACTCTACAAGACAAGAACTTTTGATGATCAATACAAAGATAGGAAGTATTTAAAAAGTGTTTTAAAATGTATTGTTGGGTAATTGATTAAAAATAAAGGTTAATTAAGGGTCTATTTAAGATTTGAAAGTAAATTCAAGGGTATTCAAGGGTCTAATATAGGGTTTGAATATGTTTTATAGGATAAGAGTTTAGTTTTAAGGATAAGTAAGGGTTTAGATAAGATATTTAAAGGGTTTTATAGAGTAAAAGCTTAGTGTTAAGGATAATTAAGGGTTTAGATAAGATATCTTAAGGGTTTTGATAGGCTAAAAGTTTATTTTATGGGTTAGTTGAGGGTTTGGATGAGATTTAAAGCTAAAAGAAAAGCTTTTGATTGGTTAAAAACTATGGTTTAAGGCTAGTTTAGGATAAACCTATGGTAAAGGGGTCAATAAAGTGGGTTTTATTCTATGAAGCAGTTAATGAATAGGAAAAAGGGTATTAAATAGAAACCTTAACCAAATATTTCAATGTAAATGAATAATTAAATATGTTAATTAATAATTGAAATTATTTAAATAATGTTAAGGTTATGGAAAATATATTTAAACTTAATAATTGATAGGTTAAATTTAATTAATTCTAAAGTAAATAAAGAATTAAAAGATTGAATTTATTTAATTCTAAACGGTAATAGAAGTGTGAAAATAAAAAAAGGACAAGTGAATATTTATTTTAAGTGGAGATTGTATGTTTTTCTTTTTGGAAAAATAAATGAAAGAAATTTCCATGCCTTATTTTGGTTGAGTTGTGTTGAGTGGATGTGGAGTAAATGTAGGCTGCATGAATGAGTTAAATTAGGAAAAATGTGGGCTATGGTGAGCTACTCACATGTATAAAAGGAGGGGAGTGGTATTCAGGAGCTCATGTTATTTTGCTGGTACTTCATTTTACTCTAAACTTTAGGCTTTGATTGTTTGTGCACACATTTTCATGCTGTCCTTCTCGCACGAGGAGAGAGAAGGCCATCTCTCTTACTTTTGCATCCCATTTAATAAGAAGCAATTTTTTTTTGCTTTTTTGTTTAGTCGACGCACAGAAAGGGGGGGCAAGTGATAAGTTTTTCGTCTTTTTCTATTTTTTTCTTTTCTCTTTTTCCTTTTTTTATTCTTTCTTCCCTCTCTTTTTCCCTCTTCCTCTCTCTTCTCCCTCTCTTTTCCCTCTCTTCTCTACCGGCGGCGCAGCGCGCTATGTGTTGATGTATAAAACACCACAAGAAATGAATTAATGTGACACTAGAACACCTCTATGGTCACCATTAACTCATTGCCACTCCAAACTTTGAGAAATGAAAGCTTAAAGTGAGAACTTTGCTTCTACAGAAATTCCTAGTCACCGAAAATGACATACCTTCAGTATTTTGCTAATTTCTCCTAGCTCAAGTATTCTTTCTCCATGAAACTTTATAGGCTAAAACTAGAAGAGTAGAGCTTTCCAACAAGCTATCATATGCATCAAACGGGAGCTCTAGAACTCAAGTTATGGCCCTCACAAGATGACCCTGTATGACCTTCCAAAACTGGAAATCTTGCCTGTTTTAGTATTCTTGATGTCCAAAAATAAAAAAATTCGATGCCTAGCATCGAATTTCAGTCCAAGTCGATGCCACGCATCGACTTTGGGCTTTTTTTGGCTATTTTTCTGCACCAGAAACACTCTATTTTACACACACATGAAGAAGATGACTTATATGATAGAAGTCGATGCCGGGCATCGATTTTATGCTGGAACTCGATGCTAGGCATCGAGTTGCTCCACAAACTTCATATTTTTAAAAGATTCAACAACAGTTAACACACAGAGAATGAAAAAATGACTTATCAGCCAGATTCGATGCCAGGCATCGAATTGCTCAGAAAACTTGAACTTTTGAATTCATCACACAGTAGGCAAGCATGAAGATGATAGAGAGAGACTCATACACAGACTTTACTCAGTTCTTTCTCATAACTATAAAAACTCAGAAGTTTACAGATGCTTTCTCACTCAGAGAAGCCGACTATACACAGTCGTATAAATGTACTCCTTCTTCTACTTCTTCTCTCTATTCTCTCTCTCTCTCTCTCTCCGCGTCAGTTGATACAAACTAACTTATATAGATTTTCGTATTCTCGTGATTTTAAAAAACTTCTAGAACTAAAGTGAACTAACTTTACAAATATGATACATTTATGAATTTGTCCCTTCACATAGGCATGGGGTTTTCTTCCTAAGGTTTGACCTTCAAATATATGTCTAATTAGTGAGTGTTTCTCCAACAGCTCCCCCTCAATCACTAATTGACATTCCCTATTTCTTCATATCATCTTCTTTTCTTTACTCCTGCCATGCTTTTGAATCTGCTGGTCTTCACACCATCCAAGCTCTTTGTCATTATGTCTGCTAACTGATCTTTAGTAGAAATGTACTCCACTTCAATCTCCTTCTCCATTACCTTTTCTCTGAGAAAATGATATTGTATCTCTATGTGCTTTGTCCTTGCATGAAATACTGGATTTGCTGCAAGATAAAGTGAACTCATATTATCTCCATGTATTGTAGGTATACCTTGATCAATGCCTAAGCTCTTGAACAATGTCTGCATCCATATGACTTCCTTAGCTGCTTCCACAAGTCCTTTGTACTCTGCTTCAGTTGATGATAATGCTACTGTATGTTGTTTCTTTGAACACCAACTTACAAGCTTATCACCATATATATCATGTAACCATGAGTTGATCTCCTGTCATCTTGATTACCTGCCCAGTCTGAGTCACTATAGGCTCTCAACTTCAAATCTGATGTAAAAGGATAATATAATCCTTCCTTTATAGTTCCTTGATATATCTGAGAACTCTTTGACCTGCAATCCAATGTGGGTCCTTTGGACAATGCATGAATTGTGACAAAACTCCCACTGCATAACTAAGATCAGGTCTTGTTAGTGTAGCATAAATCAAACTACCCACAAGAGATTGATACTTCCTCATATCTTTGTAGTCTGCACCATCATATTTACTTAGCTTGTGATTAACTTCAAGTGGAGTTGAAGCTTCTCTGCAATTGTCCATATCAAACTTCTTCAACAAGTTCAGAAGATACCTTTCTTGTGACACATATATGCCATGATCTGTATAAGTAACTTCCATTCCAAGAAAGTATGATAACTTTCCTAGGTCACTGATCTTAAACTCTTTCTCAAGTAATCTCTTTACCTCCTTGATTCCTTCATCTGAAGTACCTGTGATTATAATGTCATCTACATAAATACAAATGTAGATTGTACCTTCCTCTGTTCTTTTGATAAGTAGACTTGAATCTGCTTTTGAACTTTGATATCCAAGATCATTGAGATACTTCACCAGTCTATAGTTCCAAGCTCTTGGAGCTTGCTTCAATCCATACAATGCTCTTCTCAACCTGCAAACAAAATTTGGATACCTGGAATCTATAAACCCTTGAGGTTGTTCCATGTATACCTCATCTGATATGTATCCATTCAAGAATGCATTTTTTATATCCAATTGACTTAGGGTCCATCCTTTTGAAGCTGCAATAGCAATGATTGTCCTTATAGTTGACATCTTAGCTACAGGACTGAATGTCTCATCATAATCTATGCCACAGGTCTGGGCATAGCCTTTCACCACCAATCTAGCTTTGTATCTGGCTATACTTCCATCTGCAAGCTTCTTCACTTTATAAAACCATTTATTTCCAATTACTTTCTTACCATTTGGTTTAGGAACAAGTTCCCATGTCTTGTTCTCCTCCAGTGCATTGAAATCTTCCTTCATTGCTTCTTCCCATTGCTTCTTACCTTAGCTTCATCATAGTTCTGAGGTTCTTCATCATCTTTGACCATATATGCATAGTTCTTCTGAGTTATGTAAGAAGTATCATAAGAATACCTTTCTGGTTGTCTCCTTGTCCTGCTTGACCTTCTTGGTTCACATTCTTCATAAGTTTCTGGATACACCTCTTCATCAAATATAGGAGCTTCTTCATTCATTCTTGTTAATCCACTTCTGGATGTACTTGCTTGCATATAGTCTTCATCTCTATTCACCTGCACAATTGATTTTCCTTTCTCACATCTTCTTACCTCTTCTTCAAATTCTTCAGCTGTATGACTTTGATCTGCATACCACTTTTCTGTTCATCAAATGTAACATCTCTAGAAACAATAAATTGTTTGGTTAAAGGATTCCACAACCTGTAACCCATCTGCTTTTCATCATAACCAATGAACACATATTTTTCTGCCTTTGGTTCAAGTTTATGCCTAAGTTGTGATGGCACATAAGCATATGCAATTGATCCAAACACTCTACAATGATCTAGTGTTGGTTTCTTACCCCACCAAGCTTCATATGGAGTCATTCCATTCAGAGCTGCACATGGTAATCTATTCACAAGATATGTAGCTGTATTTACAGCCTCAGCCCAAAGATAATTTGGACAGTTCTTCTCCTTTAGCATAGCTCTAGCAAACTCAACCAAAGTCCTGTTCCTTCTTTCTGCTACACCATTTTGTTGTGGTGTATACCTGCAAGTTATTTCTCTCTTAATACCTGCATTCCAAAGATAATCATTGAACTCTTGGGAGAATATTCTCCCCCTCCATCAGACCTCAGTCTCTTAAGCTTTTGACCTGTGACTCTCTCTGCATATGCATGAAAATGCTTGAAAGCTCCAAACACTTCTGATCTTTCCTTCAAAACATATAATGTTATCCATCTTGTAGCATCATCAATAAAAAGAACATAATACCTTGAGCCACTGATAGATCCTTCTTTTGTTGGTCCCCATACATCTGTATGAATGAGGTCAAGTACTCCATCATGTTTGAATCCTTTCTTTTGAAATGGTAACCTGTGTGCTTTACCCATTTGACATGCTTCACATTTATAAACCATATGTTGACTTTGCACATTTGGTAATCCTAGACAGACTGATTAGCAACCATAGCTTTAATTCCTCTTTCATTAAAGTGACCTAATCTCTTATGCCAGAGATCAAGTTCTGTAATCCTACTGCTTCACCATGTGTGAGCAAAGCTTGACCAATGTTCCCTTGCACTCTTAAAGTAAAGAGTCTACCTTCTTTCTTACCAGAGACAATCTGATTATATCCATTCTCTGGATCTTCCACAAATACTCCTTCATTTGTAAACCTGACTTGAAAACCTTTTTCAACTATCTGTCCCACACTAATCAAGTTTTTAGGTATTGTAGGAACATACAAAACATTGGTTAGCAAATCTGCTCCACTCTTGCATTTCACTTTTCCAATTGAATGTACACTATGTCTTGTATTATCAACCAGTTTGAACTGTGTGACTAGAAATGCCTTTTTCCAAATCTGACATCAATTCTATGTTTCCTGACAAATGATTAGAACATCCAGAGTCAATGTAAAATACCTTTAGATCTTCTTTATCTGATGTGTTGATTGAGTTCATCATCAATGATGTATGACTTTCATTCTGTGTGTCCATTTGCATAGTTGTAGTAGGTGGTGTTGTAGGATTGATTCTGTCCCCAACTTCTTCCTCCACCTCTACCATAGCCTCCTCTTTGACTTTTGTCTACCTCTCTGAAAATTACTTTGATATCTCCACCTCGACCTCTGCTATTGTTGTTTTGATTCTGGTTTGATCCTTGTTGGTTGTGCCAACAGTCATGAGCCAAATGATTACTCAATCCACAGATCCAGCAAGCCTTTTGTTGTTATTTTGATTACCTCTTCCTCTTCCAAACCTCTTGCTCTTCCTCTGCCAGTGCCTTTACCTCTTGCATAATAAGCTTGAGAACTAGACTCCTCTTCATCCTTTGCTTTACCTTTATCTCCTTTCTTCTTGTTCTTCATGTACATTGCAGAACTTTGTCCTTTATCTCATCTCCCTTCAAGTCTTGCTCATATGTGAGCATCAAACAAGCAACTGGTTCAAATCTGGAACATAATGATTTAATGAAAGTTCTGTTGATAAGACAAAAGGTTTCCACCTTTCATCCCCTCTCAAACCTGCAAGTAGTTGAGCAATCAATCTATGATCTTCAACATCTTCATCTATGGATCCAAGACTATCTGCTAGATCCTTCATCTTAGTGACATAATCACTAATGGTTTACTTGGCTTCTTCTTGAATGTTGTAACTCTGACCATAGACTTGCTTTCCGTGCTTTAGTAGTGCTTTGGAAATGATATTCCAATGCATTCCATATATCTTCTGATGATTCCAATCCTCTGATGTGTGGTAGCAAATGATCTGAGATTGTATTGTAGATGTATGCTTTTGCACTTGCATCCTTCTTCTGCCAATGCTTTAAAGCATCTAGTTCTTCTTTCTTTGGTCGGCTTTCATCTTCGAATACTGGCTTCTCTTCTTCACCTGTTACATATACCATGAGATCCTTACTCATAAGTAAGGCTTCCATTCTCATTACCCATGCGGGGTAATTATCTCTGTCCAGTTTGTCATGGAGATATGATCTGCCATAGTTCTTTCCTTCTGCTGCAACCTGTGAGCTTAAAGGAGAAAGGATAATACCTTTTGAAGTTCTTTGTGTATGAGGATACTTTTGAAGTAAACTTTTGATGCCTTGTGTCTTCAAATGCTTCACCTTTCAAACTTTAATGGAAAACTTTACAAAACTTCTCGTACCTTTGTCGTCTTCTGCTCTCGAGAATCTTTCTGCTCTGATACCACTTGTTGATGTATAAAACACCACAAGAAAATGAATTAATGTGACACTAGAACACCTCTATGGTCACCATTAACTCATTGCCACTCCAAACTTTGAGAAATGATAGCTTAAAGTGAGAACTTTGCTTCTACAGAAATTCCTAGTCACCGAAATGACATACCTTCAGTATTTTGCTAATTTCTCCTAGCTCAAGTATTCTTTCTCCATGAAGCTTTATAGGCTAAAACTAGAAGAGTAGAGCTTTCCAACAAGCTATCATATGCATCAAACAGAGCTCTAGAACTCAAGTTATGGCCCTCACAAGATGACCCTGTATGACCTTCCAAAACAGGAAATCTTGCCTGTTTTAGTATTCCTGATGTCCAAAAATAAAAATTCGATGCCTAGCATCGAATTTCAGTCCAAGTCGATGCAGGCACCGACTTTGGGCTTTTTTTGGCTATTTTTCTGCACCAGAAACACTCTATTTTACACACATGAAGAAGATGACTTATATGATAGAAGTTGATGCCGGGCATCCATTTTATGCTGGAACTCGATGCCAGGCATCGAGTTGCTCCACAAACTTCATATTTTTAAAAGATTCAACAATAGTTAACACACAGAGAATGAAAAAATGACTTATCAGCCAAGATTCGATGCCAGGCATCGAATTGCTCAGAAAACTTGAACTTTTGAATTCATCACACAGTAGGCAAGCATGAAGATGATAGAGAGAGACTCATACACAGAACTTTACTCAGTTCTTTCTCATAACTATAAAAACTCAGAAGTTTTACAGATGCTTTCTCACTCAGAGAAGCCCGACTATACACAGTCGTATAAATGTACTCCTTCTTCTACTTCTTCTCTCTATTCTCTCTCTCTCTCTCTCTCCGCGTCAGTTGATACAAACTAACTTATATAGATTTTCATATTCTCGTGATTTTAAAAAACTTCTAGAACTAAAGTGAACTAACTTTACAAATATGATACATTTATGAATTTGTCCCTTCACATAGGCATGGGGTTTTCTTCCTAAGGTTTGACCTTCAAATATATGTCTAATTAGTGAGTGTTTCTCCAACACTATGCACAACACAAAGAGAGAGAGAGAGAGAGAGAGAGAGAGAGAGAAAGAGAGAGAAAGGGAGAGAGAGAGAGAGATAGAGAGAGAGAGAGTTTTTTTATTTCTTTTATTATTCTATTTTCTTTTTATTCTCTCCCTCCCCCCACTACAACCAGCGGACCAGCACACAAAGAGAGAGAGAGAGAGAGAGGGTTTTTAAATTTTATTTCTTATTTCTTTTCTTTTATGTTTATATATTAGAGGTTTTATTTTATTTCTTTTCTTATTTTATTTTATTTTATGAACATATATTTTATATAAGTTTTACTTTATATATCTTTGATATGTTTGATTTTCATTTTACTTATGTAAGGTATATTTATTATATATATTAGAGAGATATGGTACTCTTAAAATATGTATATGTGTGAATTATATGATTAATGTGTGTATGTATTTTATATGTATTTATGTGTGTGTTTAATGTTTGAGGAAGTGTATGTGAAATGTATGTTTAAATATATGTGATTAAAATGTGTTATTAAGAATTTCTATGTTTGTGTGTGTCTTTAATTAGTAACTTACTTAGGTTCATTAAATATATTATATTTTTATTTTATTTTATATATTTTATTTTCATGTATTAAGCATTATTGTTTTTTTATTTTATCTTTCATTTAATTTATGTCATGCATATGCATTAAGTATATTATATATGTTTGAGATGAATGATGTGAATGATTAGTGTTTTGATTATGTAAATTTGGTATGTATGGGATGATATGAAGGGTATGTTATGTGTATGTATAGTGCATGTATGTGTTATTAAGAATGCCTATGTGTGTGTGTGTGTGTTTTTTAGGTTCATATGTATTTAGGTTTATAATATACAACTCAATCGATTACATAAGTAAATGTATGATTTGATTACCTAAAACTCTTTTATGTTTTCGAGGATATCAAAAGAGGGATTAGAAGTAGCCATGTTCCCTCACCTTTTCCAATGATAGTTCCCCGAACTTTTATTCTATTCTTACCTTTCCTAAACTCCTTTAGACTTCTTTCTACTCATCCAACGTCTTCATTTCCAATCATTTAACCTATCTGATTATATCTTTTCATTTCCTTTTCCTATCCATTAGCCTATCTATTAGCCTAGACATGCTAAAAGATTATTTATTTGTATTGTTTACATGTATGTATGTTTTATGTTTGCATGCATGCATGTTAGTGAGTGTATGCATGTTTATGTATGCATGTTAGTGAGTGTATGCATGTTTATGTATGCATGTTAGTGAGTGTATGCATGTTTATGTATGCATGTTAGTATGCATGTTTATGTATGCATGTGAGATATGTTTGCATGTATGCATGTATGCATGTATGCATGTTAGGTATGTATGCATGTTTATGCATGTAAGATATGTATGCATGTATGCATGTGATATATGTTTGCATGTATGCATGTACGCATGTTAGGTATGTATGCATTTTATTTATGTGAGTTAGTGTATGCATGTTTATATATGTGAGTTGGTCATATTATTTTGCAGCTCATGTTGAATACGGATTGATGAACAGAAGAGTGGAAAAAGAAAATATACTAAGCTGGAATTCTATTATTTAGGTTTTGTATATAATTAAATTTAGTTTCTATCACTCATATAAATAGTTTATAAATCAAAAGGATAAATATTAATCTATTTTCATTTCTCTTATATGTTTGTCAAAGCATCTACTAGTAATACTCTAATTGAATGTGATATACCTTCTCCTTTGTTTGAAATACTTTTTCCTATTCCACTAGAAAACAGTACAAGTAGTGAAGAATTAATTAAGGATTGTATCATAGAACTAACTTTGTATTCCTTAGATTACGATTGTCAATTGTCTAGAGTGTTACCTTTAATTTCTATTGTTTTACCCGACCCTGAAAATAGTGAAATTCTCTTTCCTCCACTTAGATTTAATTAGATTTAAATCTAATTAGATTTAAACGAAACTGAAATTGTTAAAGATACAGTAACTAGTGAAGAGCCAATCCTTCCATCTTATATAGATGCGGTCAATAGGTATAGAAACACTTTACCTTATGGTCCTTAGTAAAAATACGTGCCCTACCATAGACACCTGGCGTGCACCGTTAACGAGATGGTTGATTTGATCCACAAGCCGTTACGAATCGCTCCTACATTTGAACCCGCTGTGAACAATGGGACGGTAGGACAGGTATAATTTCTTTTCCTTTTTTGCATATGCAATAGTTTTGTTTAGGATAAGCGGTTGCAGTATCTTGTGGTGGTTCATCTTGAAGAGGCAGAACTCAAAAACCTTGTAATTCCCTAGGTGTTGAGGGTTGGGCTTACGCTGTGAGTGCCTCCACGGAAATAGGCAAGTAGTTTAGCTTCCTCTCTCCACCCCTACCATCAAGAAATTTAAGAATTATTTTTGCATGCACAACATTTAGTGTTTTTGTATAAGATATTCTTCCTACTCAACAATGTGTACTTGAATTTATCACGTGCAGTTTAGCTTCATCATGAAGCCTCAGGTATATTTACTAAACTTAAATCTGTTTGTTGCTACTCTAGTAGGACTTTAGGACAATGAACCTAAAATATTAGGGATTTTTTATGCTATTTTAGAATAGTACGACTTTAGTTTAAACTTCCAAAAGAACTTGCATTTGAAAGTTACTATCTACTTTTCGAGAATTGTTAAAAGGGTTTTAATTTTAGCAAAACTGGAATCAAATGATTTAATTAGCTTGGCAAAAGACCAAAAAACAAGAGTACAAGAGAAAATTAAAAATCTTGTTAAAAAACTTAAGTCTAATTCTAATATACAACATAAAATGGATGAATTGTTTCGAGATATGATGTCTGAAACGCAAGGGCAGGAAATAGTAGAGGCAATGCTTAAAGAAAAAGGGAAGTTCACCAGGATAAATACAACTAATTATCTAGATACATTTGAAGATATAGCAAAATTACATGGTTTGCCTGTATCTAAGTGGGTAACTTATCTAGTGAGGCTTGCCATAGGGTCAGCTATAAGTGTAATTGAACCTCAAGCTTGAATGGGATGAATTTAGGAAAAAATGCATAAGGAGTTCTACCTTTAAGATTAAAGTCAGCACAATAGAGAAGGGTTCATGAAATGGCTTAGCACTCCTAAAACTCAGATTTCCCTTACAGAATTGCACGGTGAGTTTATGAAAAGGTTTTCACAATTGCCAGAACAGGATACGACTGCACTCACACCTGACATAGTCCTATATTTTCTAAAGGTATTATCTTATGATATAAGAAGTGAAGTTGAAAGGAGGCTTAAGGAACTTGGGAAAAAATATAGCCTTACGGATGGCTGCGGAACATTAAAACAAGTAGTAGAGGCAGTAGCTCAGATGAAACAAAGGCAAACATTACTTTATGATAACAATATAAGTTTCCCATCAATATGTCCCACTACTCAAATTCCTAAAGTTAATTCTAGTACCACTAAACAAGCCTCTACATCAAAAATTCCTAGTGAACTACAATTTGCAATATTATTTAGTAAATTAGATAATATAATGCACATGCATACAAACATGTCTAAAGATGTAGATACACTTCAAAATACAGTCCATTCATTAACCTCAGAAGATAGGACAATTCAATTTTAGGACCCCAATTTACTCATGCCCCTCAAATAAATCGTATACCTGTAGCACCTTTTATGAATCAACCAAAAACTCAAAGTAATGAACGAAGAGGCGCACCCACTCGATGATGTGTTTGGTGTGACTCTACAAAACACATGTCCTACGCTTGTGGAGCTTTAAAAGAAGCAAAGAAAAGGAAATTAGTAATAGATATACATAAAAAATTATGTGATTACCACCCCACCTTGCAAAAAACTATATGAAAATATATCTGAAGCACAAAAAAACTCTTCCGTGGTTAGGTTACAATGTGATGAGAGTGATCTAGAAGATGAAAACTCTAATAAAACAAAAAATTATACAATTGAAGTATTAATAAAAGCCAGGGATGATATAATGCATAAAACACCATAGGACTCACCTCTCAATCATTTCTCTACCTTTTAACATATAGCAAATGTGGAAGAGAAGAGAAAAGGTGATGAAACTCAGGATATAGATGAAACCAATTGAAGGGTAACTAGAAAACAGTTAAGAGAAGAAGCTTAAAATGTTCAATTTAACGAAAACACAAATTTAAACTCAAATGAGTAAAAAAGAAGAGAAATAAGGGAGGGGAAACAACCAGAAATATCAAACAAACCTTTCGAACAAACAAAAAAAATGAGGAAAAAACAAAGAAACCTAGACGAATTCCTAAAGCCATTTTAACTTCAGAATCAGAACAGAAAAATGATGCAGAAGAAATTCGTTACGTCATATGTTTGAAAAGTCAAGTGACTATGTCACTTGAACAATGATTTTCTATAGGTAAACATAAATTTAAGGAAAACTTTATAAAAATGATTAAGAGAAAAAGATTCCCACTTAATACTGATATTGAAATGCAAGAAAATGTAGATGTGTCTCATGTATCAAAAGATCTCCTTTCTTCTGACTCTGATGATGAGGAAGAAAGTGAAGGTTATGCCAATAAAAATTTTCTAGGTCAACAATCTAGCATACCCTTACCAAGAAGACTAAGAGTACAAAATATACTTGGAGGTAGTGTTTATTGCTAATGAATATTCCAAAAAATAAAATCCAGAAATGGTTATGAAGAAGAAAAATTGGAATCAAAGGAAGAAACTTTTGTCTTCTCAAAGAAAATTTCATGAAATTTATGTTATTCTATGATTGCATCCTTTCAAAAATAAATGTAGAGACATTACTTTAAACTGAGATTTATAATGCTTGAAAATTGTGAAGGTAAGGGTTTTAAAGTCTCTTGCAAAGGTTCAATTTAGTGATAACATTTTGTGCTTTCAGAATATTAAAAAAAGCGATAAACGTAGCCTAGTGGTTAAGTCTAAAGAGTTGGATGGAGGAGCTATTCGGTTCAATCCCCAATATGCTAAACTTATGACTTCTTTAATGGTCCATATACCCACCCTATGGAAAGACGAATTTGAGTGTTCTTAGGACAAATTTCATTATGTGTTGAAGATAAAAAAATGAAGCTCGGTTGAGTTTCGAGGCTTATTACTCTCTTATAAGGATGAGCTGCATTTAACTAAAGAAAACTTCACCTAAACAAAATAATGAAGATGAATTTTAATGCACTCTTTTAAGCTTTTGAGGATGAATTTTGGCACATTTAGAGAGCAATTTTAAGGTTGAGAGCAATTTTAAGGTTATGCAAAAGGAATTCTACCCATGAATTATGGCATAGCATGCATTCTGCAGAGCACAATTTTGGCACAAATTGTGTTGTTTGTATCAATTTAGAGGATGAAATTAAGAAGATGCATTGTGCTCCGCAATGGATTTTGAAGACGAGTTGTATTGAAGATTGCTTTTGAAGAGGAATTCTCTGATCATGGTAGCTTGGAAATATTTTGAATGATAGAGGAATTTTGGCTCCTCCCTAGCGCATGATGGACAAATTAGCAAAAGATGAAATTAGAGGTTAGTTTGATAAATTTTAGCACAGTATGGTGATGAATTCTTGATTAGCTATCTTGGACAATTTCCTTGAAGACAGGAAGCTTTGCAAAATGTAGAAGTCATTGAGAAGGGTGAATACGAGGTCCTCAATGGGAAAATACTTACAGTCATGAATTGATCATTGGCAGCATGAGGCGCTCCCATTCCTACCACACATGTGTGAGTCATGTAACCATTTTTTGGCTTCAATTCTTGTAACCATTTTTTTTTGGCTTATAAAAAGCATTCAAGAGGAGAAAAAGAGGGCTTTGAAGGAGTTTGAAGTAGGAGAGCTATTGGAAGTATTTCAAACGCACACAAGAAGCAAAGCAAATTTTACTAGTGAAGAAGGACATAAACATCATCTCTTGGATACATTTTGAAGGTTGGAGGTAAAGCTCTGTTTTATTCATTTCTTCTACACCAAAGGGACGTAAGAGAGTGCATTAGAACTCATCATGTCAGGATACAACACTCAAAGTGAGAGCTTGGATAAGAATACTTATCATCCATGGAAGTTTAGGAAGTCTAGTTATCCCTTGAGGAAAGGATTATGTGTCTCATGTGCGGCATAGATGCAAGACCTAAATTAGGATAACGTCCAACTTCTCATCAACTAAGGAACTTTAGAGAGTGGAATGAAAGGGATAAGAGAGTCATTTTCATACTATTTTACCATATTATTAATGTGATAATTGGGCATATAAAAGACTTAGATACTTCCATGGAAGTATGGGAGAACATAAATGACTTGATTTTGAAAATAGCTGAAGATGACATAGTCGCATACACCTTAATTGGACTAAGTGATGATGAGAAGTGGAAAGCTTTTAAAACATCTCTATATATCAAAGATACTCTTCTAGATATTAGGTAGCTCGTGGGCTTGATGGTAACTAAGGAGATGAAAATTGGAGGCTGAAAGACAAAGGGAAATGAAGCCCAAGGTTTTTATGAGGACAAGGGTAGAGGAAGAGGAATGAATCGAGGGAGAGGATGAGGTATACAAGGTAGAGGATCAAACGGTGATTCTGACCAACAACAAGGATGCAAATACTCTTTATCAGGAGGGAGAGGAAAATTCAAAGGTAGAGGAGGAAGGCTCACTTAGAATAGAGACAATCAAAGTTTAGAAGGATGCTTCATTTGTGGCAAGTATGGGCACCATGCGAAAGATTGTTGTGAAAGGGAGAAGATAAATTAAACTTACAAATGGGAAGGTTATTTTGCATATAATTCAGATGAGAATGATATCATGCTACCTATGATGCAGATCAGTGACTACAAGACACAAGGTTTAAATATATGGTACATCGATACTGAATGTAGAAATCACATGAGTTGCATCAAGGATTCCTTCTCAAACATGCAAGTTTCATCCTCCAAAGAAGATGTGGAAACACGTAATGATACTCTTCATGCTATTACACATATAGCCGGATGCTATCTTGGAAGGTTCTCATAAATGCAAGTGCTTGAGAGATGTTTTATGTTGACACAATCACAAAGAGCTTAGTTTTAGAGGGGATAATGGTTGATAGAGTATTGCATGTCATGTTCAGTCTTAAAGGATGCTTCGTAGAAAACCCTAAAGATTTTTATAAATTGATTTCCAAAGGGAAGAATTGTTAAAAGTCAAGCTTCAAGCTAAAAATTCGTGGGGAATCTTTTATGGACATGTGGAGCAATCAAAGGAAGCCAAAAGCCACGAGATTCCATCAAGAAAAGTCACTCAACCACTCCCCAAGTCATCTCAACTAATTCCTCCAAGTTAGGAGGCTGATTTGGAAAGGTGGTTCCTAGATTTTAGGGGCACACCTCTCACTATAAAAGGAGCATGTATCCCGACTTCTTTTGGGCCATCTTCTTGGAGTTTTAGCTCATGTAAAGTGAGCACTAAGTGCTGGAGTTGTGATAAGCAAGCCCCTTGCTTAAGCAACCCCCTTGCTTGCTTGTTTGTTTTCTTTTAGTAGGCATATCTATGTGTGTGCGCAGGCAGTGTTGCAACTCTCTACCCCTGAGTTGCTAGCATTGGTTCTCCCTCATATGGTATCCCTTTGATGTAATTCTTGTCTCATTGGATAGCTATAAGAGTCTATTTTATGCTTACCAATTCTCTGGAGCATTCTCTGAGTAAGCTGGGAGCAACATTCATTTTAGTGAAGTTGTGTGATTGATATCTCTCTCTTTGTGTAGGCTCTGTTGGAAATATTTTGCTCTCTGTTGTAAGGGCTGGTTCTCCTTCTCTATGTATCCATTTGCTATGATTTTGGTGTCATTTGGTAGCTATTAGAGTGCTCTAAAGTTGACTCAAGTTTGAGATTCATTCTCTGTATAATCTCTGAGAAAAGTTTGCTGGAGTGAAGTGAGGTCTCTGCTTGACTAGCAGTTGTGAGCTTTAAACTAGCTCATGTTGTAGACATTGTTTCTCTTTGTGTAAGCATCCATTTCAAGTGAAATTTGTTTTGTTGGAAAGCCCTTGGTGTCTACTATAGGTCTACAAAAGCTCACTGGAGTTCTCTGCATAAGCTCTGAGTAAGAGCATTTTTGGTGTGCAGAGGTCAAAGAAGGATACCTGTGGAGGTCATTCGCGCTTCGTCGTTGCTTAGGGGTTGAGATACTTCCCCCATCAGTGGTATCAGAGCATTTGGGCATCTTGGAGGTATCACATACAAGCAAGAAGACCTCTTGGAGTTGGTGGTTGAAGAGTTGCATCAACAAAAGCTTCTTGGAGGTAGCTCACATCAAGGGGGAGCTATTCTACTCAAATTTGCAAGAGCACAAGGTGTCCATCTAAGGAAAGCTTTGGATTGAGGTAACCTCAGAGCCTCATTTTCATTTTACACACATTGGAGCATTAGCCAAGGGCTAGGTCAAGTATCAAAGACTAGATATGGGAGACTTCAACACTCAAATTGAAAAGCCAGACAAAGGTAACTATCAACCATGGAGATTTAGGGTCTCCAACTATCTTATGGGCAAGGGCCTTTGGGGGTTGATTAGTGGAAGTGAACCAAGACCTAGGTTGGATGAGAATCCAACCAATGACCAGAGAAGGGCCTTTAGGGAATGGAATGAAAGAGACAAGAGGGTTATCTTTATTCTTTCCCAACACATTAGCAATAGCATGATCGGCCATATCCAAGACCTGGATTCAAGCATGAAGGTATGGGAGACACTTGAAAGGCTTTATTCAACAAGCACCAAAGCAAGGAAGATCCAACTCAAGAATGAGCTCAACAACCTTAGGAAGAGCTCAGGGAGTAGCATAAATGACTACATACTTAAGGTCAAGGAGTTATCAGATGCATTGGGATCCATTGGAAGCCACGTAGACGATGACGATCTTGTGGCTTATACTCTCAATGGTTTGAGAGATGATGAGAAGTGGAAACCCTTTACCACTTCAGTTTATGTAAGGGATAATCTTCCCGATTTTGAGCAATTGGTTGCTCTCATGGTCACCGAAGAAATGAACATAGGTGGAAGTTCAACTAAAAGCAAAGATGCACAAGTTTTCTATGCAGGTAATCAAAGGGGCAAAGGAAGGTTTGGAGGAAGGCAAGGCCACTCAAGAAATCAAGGACATGACCAAGGCACCTCATCACAAAGAGGGAGAGGAAGATCAAGAGGAAGAGGAGGACGACATCAACAAAACAGGAATCAAGATGGCGAAGGATGTTACATATGTGGCAAGTTTGGCCACTATGCTAGAGATTGCTACCAAGGAGGAAACCAAAGGAACTATAATCAAGGTTCTTCATACAAAGGCCAAGGTAATTATGCTTCTACAAGTTCAGAAAATGACAATCTCTTGATGATGCACATGAATGGGAATTCAAGCAAAGTAGATAACACTTGGTATATTGATAGTGGATGTAGCAACCATATGAGTTGCAATGCTTCTTGGTTTACTAATCTACATGTTCCCAAAGGTAAAGGACATGTAGAAACAGGTGATGATACAGCCCATGAGATCTCCCATGTTGGAGATGTAGCTTTGGATGACAAGGAGGAAGGAAGATGTCTCAAGGATGTCTTGCATGTACCTACCATCACAAAGAACTTGGTGTCCGTTGGGCAAATGGTTGAAAGAGGCTATCAAGTAAGGTTCAACAAAGGTGGATGCTTTGTGGAGAACCCTAAGCAAGGTTACAAGGTCATAGCAAGAGGAAAGAAGCAAGGGAGACTCTTCACTTTGGAGGTAAATTCTCATTCTACTCAACATGTCTACTTCACATATGGAAACAAGAGGATTTCGGAGTTGGACTTGTGGCACAAGAGGATAGGTCACATCAACATACAAAGAATGAAGGAAATGCAATTCAAGAGGCTGGTTGAAGGTCTTCCCAACTTCCAAGGACAAGGTATGAAGCATTTATGTGAATCTTGTCAACTAGGGAAGCAAGCGAGACTTCCATTCAAGAAGAGTGGCTACATAAGCCAACATCCATTGGAGTTGATACATACAGATGTGTGGGGGCCAACGAAAGAGCAATCCATTGGAGGTAACAAGTACTTTGTCACTTTTATAGATGATTGCACAAGGATGGTTTGGGTTTATTTCATCAAAAACAAATCAGATGTGTTTACATGTTTCAAAGCATTCAAGGCAATGGTAGAGAAGGAAACAGGTACATATATCAAGAAGCTAAGGTCCGATGGAGGGGGAGAATATTTCTCAAATGAGTTTTCTGATTTTTTTAATGGATCAAGGCATCAAGAGGCAAGTAACATGCAGGTACACACCCCAACAAAATGGAGTAGCAGAGAGAAAGAATAGATACATTGCCGAGATCGCTAGAGCAATGCTTAATGAGATGAATGTACCTAACATGTTTTGGAGTGATGCAGCAAATACCGCCGTGTATCTAATGAATAGGGCTCCTACCTCAGGGATCCATGGCTTGACACCATATCAAGCCTATTATGGTAAGAAACCTGATCTTTCCCACTTGAAGATATTTGGATGTACTTGTTATGTACATGTGCCAAGTGAATTGAGGCACAAGCTACAACCAAAGGCAGAAAAGTGTGTGTTTCTAGGATATTCAAATGATCATAAAGGTTACAGGTGCTTCAACCCAAATACAAAGGACTTGAGGATATCAAGGGATGTAGCATTTGATGAGCTACTCCCTTGGTATAAGAAGTATGATTGTATGCAGGACTATGAAGAAGAAAAGCATGGACATGATGAAGAACAAATCGACCTAGAGCTAAGCGGCCCAAGGTGTTCCATCAATGAAGATAGTTCAAGCATGAACTCACCATGGAGGGGGAGATCTTCATCAAGCTATGAAGCACAATCAATCAACAAAGGCAAAGCAACATTGGTGGAGTTGGATGAAGAAGGTAATGAAGTTGAAGATGATGAAGGACACATGATGGAGAAAGAAGCCACGTCAAAGAAAGAGATCAAGTTCCCAAGGCAAAGGAGGTTTATTCCTCCAAAAGGTGAAGAAAGGAAGTCTTCTAGAGTTAAGTATCCAACTCATAGGTTTACTTATGATTCATACATGGCAACACATTATGCATATATGAACAAAGTAGTAGAAGATCATGAGCCCGATTGCTATGAAGATGCAAGCAGGTACACCGAATGGAAAGAGGCAATGCAAGAAGAGATCGACGCACTTGAGGAAAATCAAACATGGACTCTAGTGCCCAAGAAGGAGAACATGAAGGTAATAGGTAATAAGTGGGTGTATAAAGTAAAGAGGAATTCAGATGGATCTATTTCTAGGTTCAAAGCAAGATTGGTGGCCAAGGGTTTTGCACAAACCTATGGAGTGGACTTTGAAGAGACATTCAGCCCCGTGGCAAAGATGAGCACCATTAGGACACTCATTGCAATGGCTGCTAGCAAAGGATGGAAGCTCTTCCAATTGGATATCAAGAATGCCTTTCTCAATGGAGACTTGGAAGAAGAGGTATACATGGAGCAACCACTAGGTTTTGTTCATAAAGAGTTTCCACATCATGTTTGTAGGTTGAAGAAGGCACTTTATGGCCTAAAGCAAGCTCCAAGGGCTTGGAACCAAAGATTGGTGGACTATTTGATCAAATGTGGTTACAATCAATGCAAGGTGGATCCATCTCTCTTCATCAAACAAAGAGGAGAACTTGTGGTCTACATGTGTGTGTATGTAGATGATCTTATCATTACAGGTAATGATACAAAGGGCATTGAGGAGATCAAGGCAAAGCTTGGAAAGGAGTTTAGGATCTCTGATCTTAGAGATCTTAGGTATTTTCTTGGCATTGAAGTTGTATACAAAGAAGAAGGTATTATGCTCATACAAAGGAAGTATATTCTAGACCTACTTGAGAGGTTTGGGATGCTACATTGCAAGCCTATTTCAAATCCCATGGAAGTTAATGTAAAGCTAAGCTCCATTGATGGAGAGCCATTAGAGGATGTAACTTTGTATCGATCTATTGTAGGCTCTTTCAATTATGCCACAATAACCAGGCCTGACATAGCATATGGAGTTGGAGTGTTATCACAATTTATGCATAGTCCAAGGACTACACACTTGCAAGCTGCAAGAAGAATGTTGCGATATCTCAAAGCCACTATAAATGAAGGATTGTTCTACTCATTTGATGATGATATGCAGGTCAAAGCTTATTCCGATGCCGATTGGGCCGGTTCGAAGGAAGATAGAAGGAGTACAAGTGGTTACCTAGTCATGCTAGGTAGCAAGATCATCTCATGGATTTCAAAGAAGCAACCCACGGTGGCATTATCTTCCACCGAGGCTGAGTATAGAGCTTTGGCTCAAGTCACATGTGAGCTAATGTGGATTAAGAAGTTATTTATGGAGCTTAATTTGCAGGTTGACACATATCCAATTTTTTGTGACAACATGAGTAGCATTCATCTAGCATCGAACCCTGTCTATCATGCTAGAACCAAGCATATTGAAGTGCACTATCACTTCATAAGGGAAAAGGTGATATCCAAGGAAGTTTCAGTACATCATATTGGTACCAAGGACCAAGTTGCGGACATGTTTACAAAGGCTTTGGATGGGATGAAGATTTCAAAATTCAAGCAATGCATCAACATGAAGGAGCTTGGATGAGGATGAAGAATTGAAGCTTGAGGGGGAGTGTTAAAAGTCAAGCTTCAAGCTAAAAATTCGTGGGGAATCTTTTATGGACATGTGGAGCAATCAAAGGAAGCCAAAAGCCACGAGATTCCATCAAGAAAAGTCACTCAACCACTCCCCAAGTCATCTCAACTAATTCCTCCAAGTTAGGAGGCTGATTTGGAAAGGTGGTTCCTAGATTTTAGGGGCACACCTCTCACTATAAAAGGAGCATGTATCCCGACTTCTTTTGAGCCATCTTCTTGGAGTTTTAGCTCATGTAAAGTGAGCACTAAGTGCTGGAGTTGTGATAAGCAAGCCCCTTGCTTAAGCAACCCCCTTGCTTGCTTGTTTGTTTTCTTTTAGTAGGCATATCTATGTGTGTGCGCAGGCAGTGTTGCAACTCTCTACCCCTGAGTTGTTAGCATTGGTTCTCCCTCATATGGTATCCATTTGATATAATTCTTGTCTCATTGGATAGCTATAAGAGACTATTTTATGCTTACCAATTCTCTGGAGCATTCTCTGAGTAAGCTGGGAGCAACATTCATTTTAGTGAAGTTGTGTGATTGATATCTCTCTCTTTGTGTAGGCTCTGTTGGAAATATTTTGCTCTCTGTTGTAAGGGCTGGTTCTCCTTCTCTATGTATCCATTTGCTATGATTTTGGTGTGATTGGGTAGCTATTAGAGTGCTCTAAAGTTGACTCAAGTTTGAGATTCATTCTCTGTATAATCTCTGAGAAAAGTTTGCTGGAGTGAAGTGAGGTCTCTGCTTGACTAGCAGTTGTGAGCATTAAACTAGCTCATGTTGTAGACATTGTTTCTCTTTGTGTAAGCATCCATTTCAAGTGAAATTTGTTTTGTTGGAAAGCCCTTGGTGTCTACTATAGGTCTACAAAAGCTCACTGGAGTTCTCTGCATAAGCTCTGAGTAAGAGCATTTTTGGTGTGCAGAGGTCAAAGAAGGATACCTGTGGAGGTCATTCGCGCTTCGTCGTTGCTTAGGGGTTGAGATACTTCCCCCATCAAGAATGAAGGAAGATTGTATACATTGGAGGTGAATCCTAACTTCAACGTCACAACTTACCTCATATTTGGAAACAACAAGGTAGCCAAGCTAGACCTATGACACAAAAGGAATGGACACATAAATACTTAGATTGAAGGACATGGAGAAGAAGATGTAAGTATTAGGGTTACCTAATCTCTATTATCATAATAGTAAGAAATTGTGTGAAGCTTGTCAATTTAGAAATCGGAAAAGATTACCATTTAACAAGAGCAATTATGTGAGCAATCATGCACTTGACATCATTCATAGAGATGTTTGGGGACAAACAAAGGATAATTCCATTGGAGGTTATAGAAATTTTGTAACTTTTAGGGATTATTGTAGAAGGATTACTTGGATCTACTATATGAAGAAAAAATCAAATGTTTTCTATTATTTGAGGAAGTTCAAAGCTATGCTTGAAAGAGAATTTCACCATTACATTAATTCGATAAGTTCAAATGGAGGGGGAGAATACTTCTTCCATGAGTTCTATGATTTTCTAGAGACTAATCAGAGAAAGAATAGGTATATTGTAGAATGTGCCAAGGCAATGATGAATTAGATGGGCCCTTATTCGGTTGATACACTAGCCACAAATATATACATCATGAAAAAATATCCCGCATCAGGTATACATGGTACCATATCTTATGAACTTTGGTACAATAGCAATCCAAATGTTTCACATTTGAGAGTCCTTCATTGTACACGCTATCTATTAATTCCAAATGAATTAAGGACAAAGCTTGATGATAGATCCAAAATGGTCTGTCTAGTGGATGCATATGATCAGAAGGGTTATGGATGTTATAACCCCACAACAAAGGATTAAAAGTATGAAGGGACGTTAGAGTTCATAAGATCTACATTGTTATGCCACCAGTGTATCTATGCAAGGTAATCAAGGTTAAGAAAAGTTCTAAATAGATGAACAAGAGAGCATGGTTCTTAGTGGTCCAAAAGATTCAAGTTCTCAACCATCATAGGATAGGAGTCATCCATCAATTGAATTAAGTGATGCAATTAGGAGTAACGTTAAAGCCAAAATCACAAAAATAGAAGAAGATGAAGACCTATGGATTGAGCTCCTTATAGACCATCATGGAAAAAAGGGAGAGAGAAGAAAGAAGAACAACAAAGAATATCCAAATCAATGGAATGATGTGATAACAAGCCTTAGTAGGGTACAATATGGAGTTGAAAGAATCACCTATGATTCATTTATGCCTAGACATTATGTTTATATGAGAAAAATTATTGAAGAACCTAGATGCTTTGAAGAATCCAACACACAGAAGGAATGGTAAGAAGCTATGCAGAAGGAAAGTAGGGCCCTCGAAGACAACCAAACGTGGAATCTTGTACCAAGAAAAAGAGATATAAGGTACTTGGAAAAAAAAGTGGGTTTATAAGGTTAAGAAACATTCAGCTAGTAGTATTGCTAGGTATAAAACTAGCTTGTAGATAAGGGATTTTATCATACACATTGAATAGAATATGAGGAGAACTTTAGCCCTCTGGCTAAGATGACTACCAGGAGAGCTATCATTGCAATTATAGCAAGAAAGAATCGAAATATGTATCAACATTATGTGAATCATGCTTTCCTCAATGGAGAGGTAGAGGAATTTCTACATGGACAACCAATAGGGTTTGAACACAAAGTCAAGGACGGCTATGTTTACAAGTTGAAGAAAGCATTATATCCTCTCAAGAAAGCCCCAAGGGCATGGAATCAAAGACTTAGGGAATATCCAATTTTGTGGATAGAATCAAAGAAAAGCAAATCCATCATTGTGTGTAGGTTAAAGAAGACATTATATGCTTTAAAGCAAGCACCATGGGTTTGGTATGAAAAGATACATGCCTATCTGATTGCACATGGTTTTGAGAACGCACCTTATATGTTAAGCATGCTAATGATGTGCTTGTGATCATTGTTGTGCATGTTGATGACCTGATGCTCACAAGTCCTAATGAGAAGCATATTGCTGATTTCAAGGTTGATTTTCATGCCTCATTTGAGATAGCTAATTTAAGACATTTGATTTGATTACCTAAAACTCTTTTATGTTTTCGAGGATATGATTATATCTTTTCATTTCCTTTTCCTATCCATTAGCCTATGTGTTAGCCTAGACATGTTGGAAGATTATTTATTTGTATTGTTTACATATATGTATGTTTTATGTTTACATGCATGCATGTTAGTGAATGTATGCATGTTTATGTATGCATGTTAGTATGCATGTTTATATATGCATGTGAGTTATGTTTGTATGTATGCATGTATGCATGTTTATGCATGTGAGATATGTATGCATGTATGCATGTGAGATATGTTTGCATGTATGCATGTATGCATGTTAGGTATGTAAGCATGTTTATGTATGTGAGTTAGTGTATGCATGTTTATGTATGTGAGTTATGTATATGTATGTATGTAAGTTAGTGTATGCATGTGTATGCATGTGAGATATGTATGCATGAATGCATGTGAGATATGTATGCTTGTATGCATGTGAGATATGTATGCATGTATGCATGTTAGGTATGTATGCATGTTTTTGTATGTGAGTTATGTATATGTATGTATGTAAGTTTGTGTATGCATGTGAAGTGTTATGCATGTATGCATGAGAGATATGTAAACATGTATGTTAGAGGTATATGCATGCATGAGTAATGATGCAAGAATGCATGAGGCATGTGTATGTGAAATGTATGAAAGTGTATGTTTGCATGTATGTAAGTGGATGTGAGCATGTCGGCATGAATGAAACATGTATATTAGAATGTGTATATAAGAATGAATGTATGTGTTTATGAGCTATGTAAAGAAAGTTAATTAACTTATGTTAGCATGCGTAGTTAAATATGTTAAGTTTTGAATATTAATACTATAAATGAGTGTTTTATATCTATGAAAGCATACTTATGGTTGGTCATGTTATTTTGCAGCTCATGTTGAAGACGGATTGATGAACAGAAGGGTGGAAAAAAAAAATATACTAAGCAGGAATTCTGTTGTTTAGCTTTTGTATAGAATAGAACTTAGTTTCTATCATTCATACAAACAATTCATAACATTAAAAGAATGAACATTAATCTATTTGCATTTCTCTTACATGTCTGTCAAAGCATGTACTAGTAATACTGCATTTGAATGTGATATACCTTCTCCTTTGTTTCAAATACTTTTTCCTATTCCACTAGAAAACAATACAATTAGTGAAGAATTAATTAAGGATGGTGTCGTAGAAGAAACTTTGTATTCATTAGATTACAATCGTCATTTTTCTAGAGTGTTACCTTTAACTTCTATTGTTTAACCCGACCTTTAAAGTAGTGAAATTCTATTTCCTCCACTCATAAATAAAGAAACTGAATGTTCCCAATTAGATTTAAACAAAACTGAAATTGTTAAAGATAGAGTACCTAGTGAAGAGTTGATCCTTTCATCTTATATAGACACCGTCAATAGGTATAGAAACACTTTGCGTTATGGTCCTTAGTAAAAATACGTGCGCTGCCATAGACACCCTGCATGCGCCGTTAGCGAGACGGTTGATTTGATCCACCAGCCATCAAGAATCGCTCCTACAACGTGCATATACATACACACATACATGCATATGCATACACACATGCATATGAATGTGTGTATGCATATGCATGTGCATATGCATACATGCATATGCATACACACATGCATATGCACACACATGCATATGCACACACATGCATATGCATGCACACATGCATATGCATGCACACATGCATATGCACAGACATGCATATGCATACACACATGTATATTCATGTCTGTATGCATATGCATACACACATGAATATGCACACACATGCATATGCATCTGTGTATGCATATGCATCTCTGTATGCATATGCATGTGCATATGCATACACACATGCATATGCATACACATGCATATGCATACACACATGCATATGCATACACACATGCATATGCATACACACATGCATATGCATACTCATATGCATATGCATACACACATGCATATGCATACACACATGTATATGCATACAGACATGCATATGCATACACACACGCATAGCCATACACACATGCATATGCATACACATGCATATGGATACACATGCATTTTAACATCTCCACATTGGATCAGTTGGGATCTCCACATACACCTTGTGGAGCACATGACCATGACAACTCCAAGATATATCACATACATAATGGAGCTCTAGTCATGGATGGAGCCAAAAAGTCCATGTGTGAGTGCATTCGACAACTTTTCTCCATAGAGTTTGGACATTCTGTAATGTTAAAATGGAGCAAACAGGATAGGTATTCCAAAAATTATATCACACAATCGATATATCAAGAGTACCAGCCAATTCCTGGGCATCCTATTGTGAGTTTGTAATGGATTCTGCATACCGCATGCGAGGTGATGTCTCATCGATGGTCCGAAGCTCGCGATGCTTTGAGAGCAGGCTTACCAAAGCCTCTATGGTTAGCTGTTGAAGAGTGGGAATTGATTCAGGATGAGCAACAACATACTAATGATTGATATCATCAACAGTGATATGCGGTGGCCACACGTTTACATACGGTTGGAACGTCGCATTTAGATAGCGGCAGATACGATAGTATGCGCTACCAATTTGTAAGTATCGTTTTAATTATTGAATTGGTTTGTGTTAAGCACATCATGTATGTTCATCTAACATTTTGCATATTTATTATAGGAGTTGGCAGTGGGCCGTCCTTCGACACGAACCGAAGAAGCTCATGGATATCTTCATGGATTGGCTACATTGTTGTAGGACTTAGAGGGACGCGGTGCAATCATTTCATGGGAGAATCTATGATTAGTTAAACTTATACCTCGGTTTCGTATTTCTAGTTGTTGTTTATAAATGTCATGTCAATTTGTCTCATTTTACAGATATGCTTTGTTGCTGGATTGTAGGTGTAAATGTTTTGATCCGCTTACCTATATGTATGGTAGTGCTTTGCCACAATTTGTTATTACACTCCTATGTGACAATGATGTACCATAATTTTGTATTTGATTCCTATATGGAAGTGCTTTGTCACATCAACACAATTTTGTATTACACTCCTATGTGGCAATGATGTACCATAATTTTGTATTCGATTCCTATGAGGCTGAGTATAGGGTAGCTTTCATAGCGACTCTTAAGTGTGTGTAGCTCAGACTCCTTATTGATGATTTGGGTGTTGGCGAACCTTCTATGACCACCATCTTCATTGATAGTTGAAGTGCATTGCTAGCTGCAAGGAACCCTGTGTTCCATGCTCGCACTAAGCACATTGAAGTGAATTTCCATTATGTCAAGGAGTAAGAGATAGTACTTTTTGTTACTCTAGTGGAGTAAGAGATCTTGCACGACTATACCATGTGACAAGCTGCTAGTGGTTATCTTAAGGAGACAAGAGCAATTTGCCAGGTATCTACATGTGAGAAGCCATCACAAGTTAGTTGTCAAGGTCTAGGCATAAGGAGTCCGAGGATATTTTGAGTACTTATGCTGCGCACATCTGGACTCATTGGGCCTCAGAGGGATTTCTACAGTATGCCCAAGGCAAGGACTACTATTGATCGGTGGAAATGCTAGATAGGAAGCAGAGAGACTAGTTGTCTGCTTTTTGAGCATCTACTAGTTCACACACCTAATACACTCTACCCTAATTATTTGGAATCATAGATTTTAATTCCCAGCTTATAGCTCCTTCTATATCATTGAGGACAATGATCTTTAGAAGGGGGAGAGATTGTTATATTCCAGAGATGTACATGCTTGGAGGAACGAGAAGTTCCTTGCTTTGGGGATAGCCAAGGCCAAAAGCCAGAGAGTTCATGCAAGGTATCTACTCATGATGGCTAGATGAGTCGAGGAACCTCAGAGAGAACTCTAGATGGTGACTAGGCAAGGGCTATAAATAGGTTGGGAGGTGAGTCCTAGGCATGTGATTCTCCACTTCTCACATTCAACATAGTTAAAAGGAACAAAAAGGGATATAAGAACCAAAGAAAGTGTTTCCAATCAACACAAAAACACTCGCATTTCTAAAAATGGAATAAAATAATTTGAAGAAGAAAATGAACATTTTTGGTTATCTATGTGGATACAATCAACTCAAAGACCCAATAGATTTAGATAAGATAGTTTTGAGGATGAGATTCCACTAATAAGAAAAATAATGAAGATAGGAAAATCTCTATTATTGAGTCGACAATCTTTCATACCCTTAATAAGACGAATAAGAGTACTGAAAGAAAAGGAAAAGATAAATAGGGTCAAATCTATGTTAATCTATCCTTGGAGGTGGCCTTTTCTACTAAAGAATATCCCAAGAAACTTCTCTAGATGGTTATAAAGAACAAAAATGATCATATAATGAAGAAACATTTGCTTTTTCAAAGAACACTTCATGAAATTTATCTTATTCTATGTTCGTATCCTTTCAAATATAAATGTAGAGATAATTATTTGCCACTACTTAAGAGACATTACATTTAACCAATATATAAAATGATTGCAAAATGTGAATGTAAGTGTTATGAGGTTTTTTGACAAGGCTCTAAGTCAATGATAACCTTAGCTAAATTTAGAATATTATACAAGCTATAAACTAAGCCTAGTAGCTAATTTTAAAAACTTGGAATGAAGAGATTTTGGGTTCAATCCCCATAAGTGCCGAGGGGTAGAAATTTTTCACTAAGAGCTCTGAATCTTCTAGAGAGAATGACATATGAATCTCTTTTTAACCTACCATTACATAGATTTTGGGACTAACCATGAACTTTTGAGATCTTGAACTACGTTTATATGTGCACCCCTTGCCACTTTGTATATGTAAAGTGGTTGAGCCTCCTTTTACATGTTTACTCCTCACCACTCTTTAAATGGATTTGTGGTTCCAAAGGAGTATTGCTAAATATTTGGAAGATTCTAAAAGCTCTAGGGATCTTGGGCATGCTGGTTAATAACATTTGTAAGGAATTCGAGTTGCGACTTCAAAGAAAATGTCAAAGATTGAATTCAACCAAGATGTGGAAGACTTTAGAATTAGGGAGAACCTCAAAGCACATCATTTTTATTTATTGCAGCTTATGTTGGTGAACTCAACGTTGTTAAAAGTCAAGCTTCAAGCTAAAAATTCGTGGGGAATCTTTTATGGACATGTGGAGCAATCAAAGGAAGCCAAAAGCCACGAGATTCCATCAAGAAAAGTCACTCAACCACTCCCCAAGTCATCTCAACTAATTCCTCCAAGTTAGGAGGCTGATTTGGAAAGGTAGTTACTAGATTTTAGGGGCACACCTCTCACTATAAAAGGAGCATGTATCCCGACTTCTTTTGGGCCATCTTCTTGGAGTTTTAGCTCATGTAAAGTGAGCACTAAGTGCTGGAGTTGTGATAAGCAAGCCCCTTGCTTAAGCAACCCCCTTGCTTGCTTGTTTGTTTTCTTTTAGTAGGCATATCTATGTGTGTGCGCAGGCAGTGTTGCAACTCTCTACCCCTGAGTTGTTAGCATTGGTTCTCCCTCATATGGTATCCATTTGATATAATTCTTGTCTCATTGGATAGCTATAAGAGTCTATTTTATGCTTATCAATTCTCTGGAGCATTCTCGGAGTAAGCTGGGAGCAACATTCATTTTAGTGAAGTTGTGTGATTGATATCTCTCTCTTTGTGTAGGCTCTCTTGGAAATATTTTGCTCTCTGTTGTAAGGGCTGGTTCTCCTTCTCTATGTATCCATTTGCTATGATTTTGGTGTCATTGGGTAGCTATTAGAGTGCTCTAAAGTTGACTCAAGTTTGAGATTCATTCTCTGTATAATCTCTGAGAAACGTTTGCTGGAGTGAAGTGAGGTCTCTGCTTGACTAGCAGTTGTGAGCATTCAACTAGCTCATGTTGTAGACATTGTTTCTCTTTGTGTAAGCATCCATTTCAAGTGAAATTTGTTTTGTTGGAAAGCCGTTGGTGTCTACTACAGGTATACAAAAGCTCACTGGAGTTCTCTGCATAAGCTCTGAGTAAGAGCATTTTTGGTGTGCAGAGGTCAAAGAAGGATACCTGTGGAGGTCATTCGCGCTTCATCGTTGGTTAGGGGTTGAGATACTTCCCCCATCAGTGGTATCAGAGCATTTGGGCATCTTGGAGGTATCACATACAAGCAAGAAGACCTCTTGGAGTTGGTGGTTGAAGAGTTGCATCAACAAAAGCTTCTTGGAGGTAGCTCACATCAAGGGGGAGCTATTCTATCAAATTTGCAAGAGCACAAGGTGTCCATCTAAGGAAAGCTTTGGATTGAGGTAACCTCAGAGCCTCATTTTCATTTTACACACATTGGAGCATTAGCCTAGGGCTAGGTCAAGTATCAAAGACTAGATATGGGAGACTTTAACACTCAAATTGAAAAGCTAGCCAAAGGTAATTATCAACCATGGAGATTTAGGGTCTCCAACTATCTTATGGGCAAGGGCCATTGGGGGTTGATTAGTGGAAGTGAACCAAGACCTAGGTTGGATGAGAATCCAACCAATGACTAGAGAAGGGCCTTTAGGGAATGGAATGAAAGAGACAAGAGGCTTATCTTTATTCTTTCCCAACACATTAGCAATAGCATGATCGGCCATATCCAAGACCTGGATTCAAGCATGAAGGTATGGGAGACACTTGAAAGGCTTTATTCAACAAGCACCAAAGCAACGAAGATCCAACTCAAGAATGAGCTCAACAACCTTAGGAAGAGCTCAGGGAGTAGCATAAATGACTACATACTTAAGGTCAAGGAGTTATCAGATGCATTGGGATCCATTGGAAGCCACGTAGACGATGACGATCTTGTGGCTTATACTCTCAATGGTTTGAGAGATGATGAGAAGTGGAAACCCTTTACCACTTCAGTTTATGTAAGGGATAATCTTCCCGATTTTGAGCAATTGGTTGCTCTCATGGTCACCGAAGAAATGAACATAGGTGGAAGTTCAACTAAAAGCAAAGATGCACAAGTTTTCTATGCAGGTAATCAAAGGGGCAAAGGAAGACAAGGACAAGGAAGGGGCAAAGGAAGGTTTGGAGGAAGGCAAGGCCACTCAAGAAATCAAGGACATGACCAAGGCACCTCATCACAAAGAGGGAGAGGAAGATCAAGAGGAAGAGGAGGATGACATCAACAAAACAGGAATCAAGATGGCGAGGGATGTTACAAATGTGGCAAGTTTGGCCACTATGCTAGAGATTGCTACCAAGGAGGAAACCAAAGGAACTATAATCAAGGTTCTTCATACAAAGGCCAAGGTAATTATGCTTCTACAAGTTCAGAAAATGACAATCTCTTGATGATGCACATGAATGGGAATTCAAGCAAAGTAGATAACACTTGGTATATTGATAGTGGATGTAGCAACCATATGAGTTGCAATGCTTCTTGGTTTACTAATCTACATGTTCCCAAAGGTAAAGGACATGTAGAAACAGGTGATGATACAGCCCATGAGATCTCCCATGTTGGAGATGTAGCTTTGGATGACAAGGAGGAAGGAAGATGTCTCAAGGATGTCTTGCATGTACCTACCATCACAAAGAACTTGGTGTCTGTTGGGCAAATGGTTGAAAGAGGCTATCAAGTAAGGTTCAACAAAGGTGGATGCTTTGTGGAGAACCCTAAGCAAGGTTACAAGGTCATAGCAAGAGGAAAGAAGCAAGGGAGACTCTTCACTTTGGAGGTAAATTCTCATTCTACTCAACATGTCTACTTCACATATGGAAACAAGAGGATTTTGGAGTTGGACTTGTGGCACAAGAGGATAGGTCACATCAACATACAAAGAATGAAGGAAATGCAATTCAAGAGGCTGGTTGAAGGTCTTCCCAACTTCCAAGGACAAGGTATGAAGCATTTATGTGAATCTTGTCAACTAGGGAAGCAAGCGAGACTTCCATTCAAGAAGAGTGGCTACATAAGCCAACATCCATTGGAGTTGATACATACAGATGTGTGGGGGCCAACGAAAGAGCAATCCATTGGAGGTAACAAGTACTTTGTCACTTTTATAGATGATTGCACAAGGATGGTTTGGGTTTATTTCATAAAAAAAAAATCAGATGTGTTTACATGTTTCAAAGCATTCAAGGCAATGGTAGAGAAGGAAATAGGTACATATATCAAGAAGCTAAGGTCCGATGGAGGGGGAGAATATTTCTCAAATGAGTTTTCTGATTTTTTAATGGATCAAGGCATCAAGAGGCAAGTAACATGCAGGTACACACCCCAACAAAATGGAGTAGCAGAGAGAAAGAATAGATACATTGCCGAGATCGCTAGAGCAATGCTTAATGAGATGAATGTACCTAACATTTTTGGAGTGATGCAGCAAATACCGCCGTGTATCTAATGAATAGGGCTCCTACCTCAGGGATCCATGGCTTGACACCATATCAAGCCTATTATGGTAAGAAACCTGATCTTTCCCACTTGAAGATATTTGGATGTACTTGTTATGTACATGTGCCAAGTGAATTGAGGCACAAGCTACAACCAAAGGCAGAAAAGTGTGTGTTTCTAGGATATTCAAATGATCATAAAGGTTACAGGTGCATTTGATGAGCTACTCCCTTGGTATAAGAAGTATGATTGTATGCAGGACTATGAAGAAGAAAAGCATGGACATGATGAAGAACAAATCGACCTAGAGCTAAGCGGCCCAAGGTGTTCCATCAATGAAGATAGTTCAAGCATGAACTAACCATGGAGGGGGAGATCTTCATCAAGCTATGAAGCACAATCAATCAACAAAGGCAAAGCAACATTGGTGGAGTTGGATGAAGAAGGTAATGAAGTTGAAGATGATGAAGGACACATGATGGAGAAAGAAGCCATGTCAAAGAAAGAGATCAAGCTCCCAAGGCAAAGAAGGTTTATTCCTCCAAAAGGTGAAGAAAGGAAGTCTTCTAGAGTTAAGTATCCAACTCAAAGGTTTACTTATGATTCATACATGGCAACTCATTATGCATATATGAACAAAGTAGTAGAAGATCATGAGCCCGATTGCTACGAAGATGCAGGCAGGTACACCGAATGGAAAGAGGCAATGCAAGAAGAGATCGACGCACTTGAGGAGAATCAAACATGGACTCTAGTGCCCAAGAAGGATAACATGAAGGTAATAGGTAATAAGTGGGTGTATAAAGTAAAGAGGAATTCAGATGGATCTATTTCTAGGTTCAAAGCAAGATTGGTGGCCAAGGGTTTTGCACAAACCTATGGAGTGGACTTTGAAGAGACATTCAGCCCCGTGGCAAAGATGAGCACCGTTAGGACACTCATTGCAATGGCTGCTAGCAAAGGATGGAAGCTTTTCCAATTGGATATCAAGAATGCCTTTCTCAATGGAGACTTGGAAGAAGAGGTATACATGGAGCAACCACTAGGTTTTGTTCATAAAGAGTTTCCACATCATGTTTGTAGGTTGAAGAAGGCACTTTATGGCCTAAAGCAAGCTCCAAGGGCTTGGAACCAAAGATTGGTGGACTATTTGATCAAATGTGGTTACAATCAATGCAAGGCGGATCCATCTCTCTTCATCAAACAAAGAGGAGAACTTGTAGTCTACATGTGCGTGTATGTAGATGATCTTATCATTACAGGTAATGATACAAAGGGCATTGAGGAGATCAAGGCAAAGCTTGGAAACGAGTTTAGGATCTCTGATCTTGGAGATCTTAGGTATTTTCTTGGCATTGAAGTTGTATACAAAGAAGAAGGTATTATGCTCATACAAAGGAAGTATATTCTAGACCTACTTGAGAGGTTTCCATGGAAGTTAATGTAAAGCTAAGCTCCATTGATGGAGAGCCATTAGAGGATGTAACTTTGTATCGATCTATTGTAGGCTCTTTCAATTATGCCACAATAACCAGGCCCGACATAGCATATGGAGTTGGAGTGTTATCACAATTTATGCATAGTCCAAGGACTACACACTTGCAAGCTGCAAGAAGAATGTTGCGATATCTCAAAGCCACTATAAATGAAGGATTGTTCTACTCATTTGATGATGATATGCAGGTCAAAGCTTATTCCGATGCCGATTGGGCCGGTTCGAAGGAAGATAGAAGGAGTACAAGTGGTTACCTAGTCATGCTAGGTAGCAAGATCATCTCATGGATTTCAAAGAAGAAACCCACGGTGGCATTATCTTCCACCGAGGCTGAGTATAGAGCTTTGGCTCAAGTCACATGTGAGCTAATGTGGATTAAGAAGTTATTTATGGAGCTTAATTTGCAGGTTGACACATATCCAATTTTTTGTGACAACATGAGTAGCATTCATCTAGCATCGAACCCTGTCTATCATGCTAGAACCAAGCATATTGAAGTGCACTATCACTTCATAAGGGAAAAGGTGATATCCAAGGAAGTTTCAGTACATCATATTGGTACCAAGGACCAAGTTGCGGACATGTTTACAAAGGCTTTGGATGGGATGAAGATTTCAAAATTCAAGCAATGCATCAACATAAAGGAGCTTGGATGAGGATGAAGAATTGAAGCTTGAGGGGGAGTGTTAAAAGTCAAGCTTCAAGCTAAAAATTCGTGGGGAATCTTTTATGGACATGTGGAGCAATCAAAGGAAGCCAAAAGCCACGAGATTCCATCAAGAAAAGTCACTCAACCACTCCCCAAGTCATCTCAACTAATTCCTCCAAGTTAGGAGGCTGATTTGGAAAGGTAGTTCCTAGATTTTAGGGGCACACCTCTCACTATAAAAGGAGCATGTATCCCGACTTCTTTTGGGCCATCTTCTTGGAGTTTTAGCTCATGTAAAGTGAGCACTAAGTGCTGGAGTTGTGATAAGCAAGCCCCTTGCTTAAGCAACCCCCTTGCTTGCTTGTTTGTTTTCTTTTAGTAGGCATATCTATGTGTGTGCGCAGGCAGTGTTGCAACTCTCTACCCCTGAGTTGTTAGCATTGGTTCTCCCTCATATCGTATCCATTCGATGTAATTCGTGTCTCATTGGATAGCTATACCAGTCTATTTTTTGCTTACCAATTCTCTAGAGCATTCTCTGAGTAAGCTGGGAGCAACATTCATTTTAGTGAAGTTGTGTGATTGGTATCTCTCTCTTTGTGTAGGCTCTATTGGAAATATTTTGCTCTATGTTGTAAGGGCTGCTTCTCCTTCTCTATGTATCCATTTGCTATGATTTTGGTGTCATTGGGTAGCTATTAGAGTGCTCTAAAGTTGACTCAAGTTTGAGATTCATTCTCTGTATAATCTCCGAGAAAAGTTTGCTGGAGTGAAGTGAGGTCTCTGCTTGACTAGCAGTTGTGAGCATTCAACTAGCTCATGTTGTAGACATTGTTTCTCTTTGTGTAAGCATCCATTTCAAGTGAAATTTGTTTTGTTGGAAAGCCCTTGGTGTCTACTACAGGTCTACAAAATCTCACTGGAGTTCTCTGCATAAGCTCTGAGTAAGAGCATTTTTGGTGTGCAGAGGTCAAAGAAGGATACCTGTGGAGGTCATTCGCGCTTCATCGTTGCTTAGGGGTTGAGATACTTCCCCCATCAAACGTTTGGTACACATCACTTTTGTTGACATTTTTGATAGGCATTCTTCTTCTGGGATCGAAACTCCATGGATCTTAGGGGATTTCATGTTCTTATACTATGACTACTAGCCTTGCACGTTTTGAAAATTTTTATGGTAAAAAGATTCTCATTCCCATGTCACTTACTCAAACTTATAATCGGGTGGTTGAATCTTTTCTTCATGTTACACTTATGTGTTCCTCGAGTAGCTTTGATGTGAACCTTTTCCCTATACATGGGCACTTTTTATTCTAATCTTGGCTAGAGGCTTTTTCCCCATGTTACCACATACATGATTCACTCATATGTGGTGGTACTTTGTGCTTAGGGATAGAGCTTCTTCTTCAAGTTGTAGTGGTTCCTCCTTCTCCACCTACATAGGAGTAGCTTAGATGGGATGGAAAAGATGCTCAAGCTCATGCATTGATTGGGATTTCAATGAAGCGTCATATAGTTCCACACATTCGGTCATGTTCTACATCAAGACAGGCATGGGCCACACTTCCTTCTTTGTATGCTATGTGTAATGAAGCACATTTTGCATACTTGAGAAAGCAACTTGATGATGTATGTATTGATAAAAATGAGTCAAGGGATGTGTATGTGACACGCATCAAGGACTTGAAAGAGAATTGGCAAACGTAGATGAGAATTTTCTAGATTCATCACTCATTTCTACATTGTTAAAAGGATTACCAGAATCTTTTCAAAACTTTGCATTTGATGAGATTGTGTCTCTTCTTTTGCAAGAAAAACAATCTAGAGTGAATAGGAGTGGTTTGAATAAGGGAAAGAAAGCACTTGCTATTTCACGATAGAGGAAAAGCAAGTATGGTTTAGCTTTGGGTTCATCAAAACCAAAACCTCAACCTTCCTCTTCCATTCATTCCCCTAATGATGCTGATTTGCAAAAGAAGAAGCGATGCAAATACTATGAAAAGGCTGATCATACTATTGATTAGTGTAGAAATCTTGCTAAACACAATGAAAAGAAGAATGAATCCAGCATGTCTATTGCTTAAAATTCAGCAAATGCAAAGAGTGATGAAGCTAATATGGCTCAACATTTTTGGGCATGTGTTGTTACATGTAATTATGATGCATCCATGCATTCTAAATGTACCTTTGTGAGTGACACTACTCCGGATTGCACTACAACATATCAAGGGTATACGGACGTTCAGCATACCGATGGTCACTCATCGGCGTCAATATGACCCTCGAAACATTTTGGAAAACCGACTAGCCAATGGACGCGTAGGTACAACTACGTCGCTATGAGCGTTGGTAAATTATTGGAAATTACCGATGCTTATAACAATGTTCATACCAATGCCCTATTTTAATTGGGCGCGACACCAAAAATTCGACATTCCGAGCATTTTGAAACTAGATCTTCTACTGTTGACTTTGCATGCACGAACAACATATCTTTGTTTGTCACTCTTTCTTTCTCTCTCTCTCTCTCTCCCTCTTTCTCTCTCTCCCTCTCTCTGTCTCTCTCCCTCCCTCTCTCTCTCTCTCTAAGCACACCTGTATCTTTCTAGATCTAAAGTTTTGGTAAGTATATCGCACATACTGTAGCACTCTTTTTTCTTTCTTTGTGTTTTTCCTTTTCTAATATCTTCTCTCTTTAGTTTTGCAAGAGATTTTGGGATCAACACTTTGGAGTTTCGATGAAGGACAACTTCAAGTGGATTTTGACAACAACGATTCAAACAATTACATCAATGTAAGTGGTTGTTTTGTTTTCGATTGACATAGAGAGAGAGACATATACATACACACTCACATATGTATAAACACACACATGCATATGCATACACACATACATGCATACACAAATGCATATGCATACAAACATGCATATGCATACAAACATGCGTATGCATACAAACATGCATATGCATACACAGATACACACATGCGTACATAAATGCAAATGCATACACACATGCATATGCATACACAAATACACATCTACACATACACAAATGTATACACATACACACATGCATATGCATATCCATACACAAATGAATATACATACATAAATGCCTAGGCATACAAATGCATATGCATACACACATAAACACATGCATATGCATACACATGCATATGCATACACATGCATATGCATACACATGCATATGCATACACACATACAAAATGCATATGCATACACAAATGCATATGCATACACAAATGCACATGCATACACACATACACAATGCAAATGCATACACAAATGCATATGCATACACACACGCATATGCATACACACATACACGCATGCATATGCATACACACATGCATATACATACACACATGCATATGCATACACACATGCATACTCATACACACATGCATATGCATACACACATGCAGGTGAATACAAACATGCGTATGCATACACACATGCATATCCATACACACATGCATATACATACACACATGCATATGCATACACACATGCATATGCATACACACATGCATATGCATACAAATATGCATACACAAATGCATATACATACATAAATGCATATGAATACACACATACACACATGCATATGCAAACACATGCATATACATACACACGTACACAATGCATATGCATACACAAATACATATGCATACACACATGCATATGCATACACACATGCATATGCATACACATGCATATGCATACACATGCATATGCATACAGATGCATATGCATACACATATACACACATGCATATGCATACACATATACACACATACACACTCACATATGTATAAACTCAGACATGCATATGCAACACAAATGCATATGCATACAAACATGCATATGCATACACAAATACACACATGCATACACAAATGCATATGAAAACACACATGCATATGCATACACAAATACCAACATAAAAATACAAAAATGTATACACATCCACACATGCATATGCATATCTATAGACATGCATATGCATACACACATACACAATGCACATGCATACATAAATGCATATACATACATAAATGCATATGCATACAGACATACACACATGCATATGCATACAAACATACACACATGCATATGCGTACACCCATCCATATACATACACACATGCATATCCATACACACATGCATATGCATACACACATTCATATGCATGTGTGTATGTTATCGATGTGCATATGTATACATGCATATGCATACACACATGCATATGCATACACACATGCATATGCATACACACATGTATATGCATACACACATGCATATACATACACACATGCATATGCATACACATGCATATGCAAACACACATACATGCATATGCATAAACACGTGCATATACATACATGCATATACACACACATCCATATGCATACAGATGCATATGCATGGACAAGCATATGCATACACATGCATATGCATACACATGCATATGCATACACATGCATATGCATACACATGCATATGCATACACATGCATATGCATACACATGCATATGCATACACACATGCATGTGCATACACATATGCATATGCATACACACATACATGCATATGCATACACACATGCATATGCATACACACATGCGTATGCATATGTGTATGCATACATGCATATGCATACACACATGCATATGCATGCACACATGCATATGCATACACACATGCGTATGCATATGTGTATGCATACATGCATATGCATACACACATGCATATGCATGCACATGCATATGCATGCACATGCATATGCATACACATGCATATGCATACACATGCATATGCATACACACGTGCATATGCATACACACGTGCATATGCATACACACATGCATATACATACACACATGCATTACCATAGACACATGCATATGCATACACACATGCATATACATACACACATGCATATGCATACACACATGCATATGCATACATGCATGCATATGCATACACATGTATATCCATACACATGTATATGCATACACACATGCATATGCATATGCATACACACATGCATATGCATATGCATACACACATGCATATACAGTGTGTGTATGCATATGCATGTGCATATGCATACATGCATATGCATACACACATACATGCGTATGCATAAAAACATGCGTATGCATACAAACATGCATATGCATACAAACATGCATATGCATACAAACATGCATATGCATACACACATGCATATGCATACACACATGCATATGCATACACACATGCATATGCATACACACATGCATATGCATACACACATGCGTATGCATACACATGCATATGCATACACATGCATATGCATACACATTCATATGCATACACATGCATATGCATACACATGCATATGCATACACATGCATATGCATACACATGCATATGCATACACACGTTGTCAAAAAGATTTTATGCCTCTTAGATTATTATTAAAAAATAAAAGATTAATTGATTAAACTAAGTTTTAATAATTTATGAAATTTTAATTTATGTTTGATTTTGAACTCTACAAGACAAGAAGTTTTGATGATCAATACAAAGATAGGAAGTATTTAAAAAGTGTTTTAAAATGTATTGGTGGGTAATTGATTAAAAATAAAGGGTTAGTTAAGGGTTTATTTAAGATTTGAAAGTAAATTCAAGGGTATTCAAGGGTCTAATATAGGGTTTGAATATGTTTTATAAGATAAAAGTTTAGTTTTAAGGATAAGTAAGGGTTTAGATAAGATAGTTAAAGGGTTTTATAGAGTAAAAGCTTAGTGTTAAGGATAATTAAGGGTTTAGATAAGATATCTTAAGGGTTTTGATAGGCTAAAAGTTTATTTTATGGGTTAGTTGAGGGTTTGGATGAGATTTAAAGCTAAAAGAAAAGCTTTTGATTGGTTAGAAACTATGGTTTAAGGCTAGTTTAGGGTAAACCTATGGTAAAGGGGTCAATAAAGTAGGTTTTATTCTCTAAAGCAGTTAATGAATAGGAAAAAAGGTATTAAATAGAAACCTTAACCAAATATTTCAATGTAAATGAATACTTAAATATGTTAATTAATAAGTGAAATTATTTAAATAATGTTAAGGTTATGGAAAATATATTTAAACTTAATAATTGATAGGTTAAATTTAATTAATTCTAAAGTAAATAAAGAATTAAAAGATTGAATTTATTTAATTCTAAATGTTAATAGAAGTGTGAAAATAAAAAAAGGACAAGTGAATATTTATTTTAAGTGGAGATTGTATGTTTTTCTTTTTGGAAAAATAAATGAAAGAAATTTCCAAGCCTTTTTTTGGTTGAGTTGTGTTGAGTGGATGTGGAGTAAATGTAGGCTGCATGAATGAGTTAACTTAGGAAAAATGTGGGCTATGGTGAGCTACTCACATGTATAAAAAGGACGGGAGTGGTATTCGGGAGCTCATGTTATTTTGCAGGTACTTCATTTTACTCTAAACTTTAGGCTTTGATTGTTTGTGCACACATTTTCATGCTGTCCTTCTCACACGAGGAGAGAGAAGGCCATCTCTCTTACTTTTGCATCCCATTTCATAAGAAGAATTTTTTTTTTTTGCTTTTTTGTTTAGTCGACGCACAGAAAGGGGGGGCAAGTGATAAGTTTTTCATCTTTTTCTTTTTTTTCTTTTCTCTTTTTCCTTTTTTTTATTCTTTCTTTCCCTCTCTTTTCCCTCTTCCCCTCTCTTCTCCCTCTCTTTTCCCTCTCTTCTCTACCGGTGGCGCAGCGCGCTATGCACAACACACAAAGAGAGAGAGATAGAGAGAGAGAGAGAGAGAGAGAGAGAGAGAGAGAGAGAGAGAGAGAGAGAGAGAGAGAGAGAGAGAGAGAGAGAGAGAGAGAGAGAGAGAGAGAGAGAAAGAGAGAGAGAGAGAGAGAGAGAGAGAGAGAGAGAGAGAGAGAGAGAGAGAGAGAGAGAGAGAGAGATAGAGAGAGAGAGAGAGAGTTTTTAATTCTTTTATTATTTTATTTTCTTTTTATTCTCTCCCTCCCCCCACTATAACCAGCAGACCAGCACACAAAGAGAGAGAGAGAGAGAGAGGGTTTTTAAATTTTATTTCTTATTTCTTTTCTTTTATGTTTATATATTCAAGATTTTATTTTATTTCTTTTCTTATTTTATTTTATTTTATGTACATATATTTTATATAAGTTATACTTTATATATCTTTGATGTTTGATTTTCATTTTATTTATGTAAGGTATATTTATTATATATATTAGAGAGATATGGTACTCTTAAAATATGTATATGTGTGAATTATATGATTAATGTGTGTATGTATTTTATATGTATTTATGTGTGTGTTTAATGTTTGAGGAAGTGTATGTGAAATGTATGTTTAAATATATGTGATTAAAATGTGTTATTAAGAATTTCTATGTTTGTGTGTGTCTTTAATTAGTAACTTATTTAGGCTCATTAAATATATTATATTTTTATTTTATTTTATATATTTTATTTTCATGTATTAAGTATTATTGTTTTTTAATTTTAACTTTCATTTAATTTATGTCATGCATATGCATTAAGTATATTATATATGTTTGAGATGAATGATGTGAATGATTAGTGTTTTTATTATGTAAATTTGGTATGTATGGGATGATATGAAGGGTATGTTATGTGTATGTATAGTGCATGTATGTGTTATTAAGAATGCCTATGTGTGTGTGTGTTTTTTTTAAGTTCATATGTAGTTAGGTTTATAATATACAACTAAATCGATTACATAAGTAAATGTATGATTTGATTTCCTAAAACTCTTTTATGTTTTCAAGGTTATCAAAAGAGGGATTAGAAGTAGCCATGTTCCCTCACCTTTTCCAATGATAGTTCCCCGAACGTTTAATCTATTCTTACCTTTCCTAAACTCCTTTAGACTTCTTTCTACTCATCCAACTTCTTCATTTCCAATCATTTAACCTATCTGATTATATCTTTTCATTTCCTTTTCCTATCCGTTAGCCCATCTATTAGCCTAGACACGCTAGAAGATTATTTATTTGTGTTGTTTACATATATGTATGTTTTATGTTTGCATGCATGCATGTTAGTGAGTGTATGCATGTTTATGTATGCATGTTAGTGAGTGTATGCATGTTTATGTATGCATGTTAGTATGCATGTTTATGTATGCATGTGAGATATGTTTGCATGTATGCATGTATGCATGTTTATGCATGTAAGATATGTATGCATGTATGCATGTGATATATGTTTGCATGTATGCATGTTAGGTATGTATGCATGTTTATTTATGTGAGTTAGTGTATGCATGTTTATATATGTGAGTTGGTCATGTTATTTTGCAGCTCATGTTGAAGACGGATTGATGAACAGAAGAGTGGAAAAAGAAAATATACTAAGCTGGAATTCTATTATTTAGGTTTTGTATAGAATTAAATTTAGTTTCTATCATTCATATAAACAATTTATAAATCAAAACGATATCTATTTTCATTTCTCTTACATGTTTGTCAAAGCATCTACTAGTAATACTCTAATTGAATGTGATATACCTTCTCCTTTGTTTGAAATACTTTTTCCTATTCCACTAGAAAACAATACAAGTAGTGAAGAATTAATTAAGGATTGTATCATAGAAGAAACTTTGTATTCCGTAGATTACAATTGTCAATTGTCTAGAGTGTTACCTTTAATTTCTATTGTTTTACCCGACCCTGAAAATAGTGAAATTCTCTTTCCTCCACTTGTAAATAGAAAAACTGAATGTTCCTAATTAGATTTAAACGAAACTGAAATTGTTAAAGATACAGTAACTAGTGAAGAGCCAGTCCTTCCATCTTATATAGATGCAGTCAATAGGTATAGAAACACTTTACCTTATGGTCCTTAGTAAAAATACATGCCCTACCATAGAAACCTCGCGTGCACCGTTAACGAGATGGTTGATTTGATCCACAAGCCGTTACGAATCGCTCCTACATTTGAACCTGATGTGAACAATGGGACGGCAGGACAGGTATAATTGCTTTTCCTTTTTTGCATATGCAATAGTTTTGTTTAGGATAAGCGGTTGCAGTATCTTGTGGTGGTTCATCTTGAAGAGGTAGAACTCAAAAACCTTGTAATTCCCTAGGTGTTGAGGGTTGGGCTTACGCTGTGAGTGCCTCCACGGAAATAGGCAAGTAGTTTAGCTTCCTCTCTCCACCCCTACCATCAAGAACTTCAAGAATTATTTTTCCATGCACAACATTTAGTGTTTTTGTATTAGACATTCTTCCTACTTGTAGAGGAGGTACTGGGGTATCCGCTTTTCTCTAAAGTAGAGAATGAGGATTCGACTCGTCCAGTACGTCACCTACTCAAGGGGGGTTCTCTTTCAGGGAAATTTACCCTTTAACATTTCTGTGAGCAGGTATATGACAAGATTACACAGAGTGGAAAGACTCCAGAGAATGTAGATGATCAATGACTAAAAGACCAGACACTCCTTGATTCGAAACAGAGGATTACAAAAGTGGGCAGAGCGATGCTCAAAATAATGAGCCACCCTAAAAGCAAATAGCTTCAATACAATAGATCCTTATCATCCACACAAAGGCAATGTGATGCAATCTAACTATGAGCAATACAACTGATATGATGGATTTCACAAGAAAATAGAACCCAATCAACACACTGATTTACAGATAAGGAGAAAAATCCAAGCTACTCTCTTACACAATGGTGCTCATAGTCCTCCCTGGGAAGCCCACGCTCTGTATCCACTCAGAGAGTGACTCCCACAGTGACTTGAAACCACCAAATGCCAGAGAGGTCTTCTGCACGCGTCAATGAAACTAAAAAATGTACCCCAAAAGTGTGTACACAGTGTACTCCCAGTGTACGTACAAAAAAAAGTATATCCAAATGAGCATAAATCCCTTGATTTTATAGGCCCCAATAGGCCAAGAGAGCTTTGCCGAATCTTTACGTTCACTGATCACGCGCCGGTGGAATGCCCAAAATTGGAGGGGTAGGTGCAATATTCCCTTGATTTGAATTGGATCCCCAAAGATAGGTAGTCGCCGTGAATGGTTGGTGGCAAATGGCAAGAATCTTTTCTTCACTTCTACTTTTTACACTGCACACTTTTCCCCTTTTTGAGGACTGTTTAGAGCGTGATTTTTTTTTCACCTTCCAGCTGTTCCTCATACCTTCTTATCCAGCCCTATCTATAGCATTTGTCAGAGTAATCTCTTCTTCAGTACCTCCTTTCGCCAGTTCCATCGTTCACTTTATGAGATTTTTCCGAATATGAAGACTGCTTCTCAAATTACCTTCATTTGCAGTGGGATTGGGGTTGGGGTTGAGTGGGGATGAGAGGGGTTGCGTGGGGTGGGGTTGAGGGGGGGTTGAGTGGGGTTGAGAGGGGGCGCTTGGGGTTGGGTTGAGGGGGTGAGTGGGGTTGAGAGGGGGCGCATGGGGTTGGGTTGAGGGGGGGGTGAGTGGGGTTGAGAGGGGGCGCATGGGGTTGGGTTGAGGGGGGGTGAGTGGGGTTGAGAGGGGGCGCTTGGGGTTGGGTTGAGGGGGGGTGAGTGGGGTTGAGAGGGGGCGCATGGGGTTGGGTCGAGGGGGGGTGAGTGGGGTTGAGAGGGGGCGCATGGGGTTGGGTCGAGGGGGGGTGAGTGGGGTTGAGAGGGGGCGCTTGGGGTTGGGTTGAGGGGGGGTGAGTGGGGTTGAGAGGCGGCGCTTGGGGTTGGGTTGAGGGGGGGTGAGTGGGGTTAAGAGGGGGCGCTTGGGGTTGGGTTGAGGGGGGGTGAGTGGGGTTGAGAGGGGGCGTTTGGGGTTGGGTTGAGGGGGGGTGAGTGGGGTTGAGAGGGGGTGCTTGGGGTTGGGTTGAGGGGGGGTGAGTGGGGTTGAGAGGGGGCGCTTGGGGTTGGGTTGAGGGGGGGTGAGTGGGGTTGAGAGGGGGCGCATGGGGTTGGGTCGAGGGGGGGTGAGTGGGGTTGAGAGGGGGCGCTTGGGGTTGGGTCGAGGGGGGGTGAATGGGGTTGAGAGGGGGCGCTTGGGGTTGGGTCGAGGGGGGTGAGTGGGGTTGAGAGGGGGCGCTTGGGGTTGGGTTGAGGGGGGTGAGTGGGGTTGAGAAGGGGCGCATGGGGTTGGGTGGAGGGGGGTGAGTGGGGTTGAGAGGGGGCGCATGGGGTTGGGTGGAGGGGGGGTGAGTGGGGTTGAGAGGGGGCGCTTGGGGTTGGGTCGAGGGGGGGTGAGTGGGGTTGAGAGGGGGCGCTTGGGGTTGGGTTGAGGGGGGGTGAGTGGGGTTGAGAGGGGGCGCTTGGGGTTGGGTGGAGGGGGGGTGAGTGGGGTTGAGAGGGGGCGCTTGGGGTTGGGTCGAGGGGGGGTGAGTGGGGTTGAGAGGGGGCGCTTGGGGTTGGGTCGAGGGGGGGTGAGTGGGGTTGAGAGGGGGCGCTTGGGGTTGGGTTGAGGGGGTGAGTGGGGTTGAGAGGGGGCGCTTGGGGTTGGATCGAGGGGGGGTGAGTGGGGTTGAGAGGGGGCGCATGGGGTTGGGTCGAGGGGGGGTGAGTGGGGTTGAGAGGGGGCGCTTGGGGTTGGGTGGAGGGGGGGTGAGTGGGGTTGAGAGGGGGCGCTTGGGGTTGGGTGGAGGGGGGGTGAGTGGGGTTGAGAGGGGGCGCTTGGGGTTGGGTCGAGGGGGGGTGAGTGGGGTTGAGAGGGGGCGCTTGGGGTTGGGTTGAGGGGGGGTGAGTGGGGTTGAGAGGGGGCGCTTGGGGTTGGGTTGAGGGGGGGTGAGTGGGGTTGAGAGGGGCAAAAATATGTATGCACGCATTGCAGGGTTCGAACTCGCGTCCTTTGTTTGAGAATGATCTCGTCTATCCAAGGTGTCCGTCGTTGTATCTTGTGGAAGGTATGGATAGGATATTTAGTTATGCTATAAACGATGGTTTGCACCCGTCCCGCTATGGAAAGTCCACAAAGGAGGTACTGATGCTCTGGCCATTGATTCTCCCATCAATACGTGAAAGAAAGAGCCTGCCCGACCCAAGTGGAAGGCAAAGCGAGAGAGGAAAAGAGAAGGAGTATTACAGACCCCCACATCAAGCTTTTGCACCGTCTCGGTGCAATAACCCCTTTATTTGCTTATTCCTTCAAAATGAACTGCAGAAAATGAAAGACTACGGTATGTACAGTGAGATAAAATAAATTTCATCTGCTTATCTCAATTCAAATAACTTTTCACTCTGGAGATGTTGACTAAGGGCAACCTTTTACCCTGCAGATCTTCCATATGCACTGCGCCATGTGGCAATACTTTGATAACCTTATATGGTCCTATCCATTTAGGCACCAATTTTGTTGAAATTGCTGGGACTTGATGCACTAAAACCATAGATCCTTCTTGTACTTCATTGGTCCTCAGATACTTGTCATGCAATCTTTTGCGCTCTTCCTGTTTTACCTGAAGTTTTTGCATTGCTTCTTCTCTGTATTCTTCTAATGCCACCAATCTCTGAATGGGAGGTTCAATTCCAATGGTTTTGATTCCTATTTCCTTTCTGATAATGAACTCAAATGGTGCCAATGCCTCTTTTCCATAAACTAAACGAAAAGAAGTTTCACCTGTGGTTCCCCTCTTCGTGGTTCGGAAAGCCCAAATTGCACCAATTAGTGCTAGTGGCCAAGAGCTTTGATGATCAAAAGATAATTTGCGAAGTAGTCCAATCAAAATCTTATTGGAACTCTCTGCTTGGCCATTTGCCCTTGGGTAATAGGCACAAGATTTTTTATGAAAAATTTTATACCTGTCAAATACAAACTGGAGCAACTGGTTTACAAAGTGTGTGCCCCTGTCACTGGTGATTTCCAGTGGGCACCCAAACCTTGAAAAAAATTGTTTATACATGAATTTAGCTACTGTCAGAGCCGTACAGTCCGTGGTGGCTTTGGCCTCTATCCATTTGGTGGCATAACACGTGGCCATCAAGATATACCTTTTACCTCCAGGTTGACCAGTCGGGCTAATTGGTCCTATGAAGTCCAAACCCCATCGCTCAAATGGAAGCCATCCCGTAGATATGACCAACGGTTGGAAATTCAACCTGGTCGGCGTAGGAGCGCACCTCTGGCATATGTGACATTCCTTAGCAAACCTCATCGCGTCCTTGAAGAGGTGAGGCCACCATAAACCTTTGTGGATGAGTTTATGAGCCAATTCTTCCCCCCTTAGGTGCCCTTCATTGTGTGCAGCCTCTAGCAGAAAGTTTACCTCTTCTGGATAGACACATCTTCTCAATATGCCATCCTGACCATATCTATACAGACTTCCATTAATAAGAGAATATGCCTTAGTTTTTAGTAGCAATCTTCTTTTTTCCAGAGGTGTCAAATGTTCTGGGACCTTACCAGAAGCAAGAACATTAAGAATTTCGTCATACCACCCTGTTCGAACTGCCACTAGAAAGAGATGGCTATCCACCGGTTCGTCCTTGATACCCGTCCCTTCTTCACCCCTTGCCATCCTGGACATTTGATCTGCCATGTGATGCTCTTTACCTGGCTTAATGTGAATGTCAAAATTGAATTCTTGAAATAAAAGCAACCACCTCCAGATTCTTCCGGCTACTCTCGGTTTGTTGATCAAATATCTCAATGGTTGATGATCAGAAATTACAATGAAATGCACACCTAGCAGATAATGTTTGAACTTTTGGAGAGCAAACACAATGGCCAAACCTTCTCTTTCCGTCGTGCTGTAGTTCCTCTCCGCTTGATTGAGTAATCTGCTGGCATATGAAATTGGTCTATCGATCTTGTGTGCTGACGGCTGAGCTAGGACTGCACCAACCGCATGGAGACTTGCATCTGTGTGCACGTGAAATTCCAACGACCAATTAGGAACACATAAAAGAGGAGCAGTACACAACCTCATCTTTAGTTCACAAAATGCCTTGTCAGCTTCTGCATCCCATGTGAAAGGGACCTTTTTGCTGGTGAGCCTTGACAAGGGCTTAGCAATCTCTGAATACATTCGAATGAACCTTCTGTGATACCCTGCATGGCCCAAGAAACTCTGCACTTCTTTTGGACTTTGTGGAATGGGCATTGATAGAATAGCTATCACCTTTGCAGGGTCCACAGTTATACCTTCTGCAGATACTATATGGCCCAAAAGAGTGCCCTTAGTAACCAAAAAGTGGCACTTTTCAGGGTTCAGCTTCAGACCTGTTTTCAAACATTGCTCAAAGATTTCCTTTAGATTTTCCAAATGGTTATGGAAATCTTGGACTATTGCTCTCCCATCTGTCCCTGAGAACACTGAAAAATCATCCATAAAAATTCTTAGGAATGCAGTTAACCATTTCCCCAATATCATATACATAGTTCTATTAAAGGAGGCAAGAGCATTTTTCAAGCCAAAAGCCATTCGTGTGTACACATATGTGCCCCATGGAGTAACAAAAGCCGTCTTATCTCTATCTTCAGGATGGATGGCTATCTGATTGTAGCCACTGAACCCATCAAGAAAGCTATACAGGGTGTGTCCAGCCACTTCTTCAAGCACCTGTTCTGTGAATGGTTGAGGAAAACCATCTTGAATAGTTACCTTGTTCAAAGCCCGGAAATCGACACATACTCTTATTTTTCCATTTTTCTTAGGTACGATGACCATGGAGGAGAGCCACCGAGAGTGTTCCACTGGTACAATAATGTTTGCCTCTTCTAATTTGTCTATTTCTAGCTTCACTGCCTCTGCATACTTCGGATTAAGCCTGTAAGGCCTACTTCTGGCAGGTGAAGCTCCTTCCATTAAAGGTATACGATGTAACCCTAACTCCTCAGGTATCCCTGTTAGGTCCTTGTAGGACCAAGCAAAAACATTTTTATAGGTATAAAGTAAGGAGGTTACCTTCTGCAGCATAGAGGGATAATTCCATAGCCAAGCAGCCAAGTGAACTACTTGGGGATTTTCTTCATTTCCCAGATTAACTTCCTGAACTGACTGTTCAGAGTTGGACCCATTTGACAATTCCTCCCCACTATAGGCAGGAGCCGAACTCAATTGATGATCCACTATCTCTTCTTTGATCCATCCTGCTGGTATATTTGTGAATGGAAGTTCTTGTAGGTCACCCTTAGCTTCCTCAGATGCAGACACAACTTTTTCACCTTCTGGACCTGCAAGCATAAAATCATCCGATTCCTCGTTTTTACCTGCCTTCTCCTTACATACCATCGTAGTGGCGCCATGTGTCAAACTTTCCTCTTCCTGGCCTCCATGTGTTGTTTCTATCAAACCCTCATCCACTTCACATATCTCTACTGTGCAGCATTCTACACTTCCCATCATCCATTTAAATAAGGTATCATCTTCTGGAGGTAGAGAAGGCATTACCTCAGTATCCATTGTGTATCCAGTAGCCTTGTTGATGTCTGCTCCTTCTTCCATATGTATCTGCAATTGATTATTGGTACCTGTGGAAATCCACAACTTGTTCTTTCCCCAATCCTGCAACGCCTTTGCTTGCCTTAACCAAGGCCTTCCCAAGAGCAAAGGATATGAGGTTTCCTGTGGCAAGGCAATGACAACAAAGTCCAGAACAAAATGACAGCCCTGCACTATCATGAGTACCTTTTTGACAATGCCGAGCGGCGCAACCCGTCTTTGATCTGCTAATGTGACCGTAAAGGGTGCCGCCTTTGTGGGATTCAGCTTCAGCTTTCTCATTGTGAAATCAGGCATCAAGTTGATGCCAGAACCTCCATCAATAATGACACCTGAGAGGGCTTCATCTTTGATTAAGACTGATAGCCTTGAACTCTGATAATCAGCCAATGGTGCAGGAGGGAAGTCCACCATAAAACCATCTATGCTAGGAGGTGGACACAAACATGCAGAATGTATGATCTTCAACAGACCACTTCTTACTTTAGAGTCCATCTTTATGAGCTGGTACAAGCTAATTTTATGGTGAATACCTTTCAAAATTTCTTCAATATCTACTTCTTGCGTACCTCTAGGAGTAGTTATTGGTTGTTCTTTGAGCAAAGTAGTTACCCTCTCATAAGCTTCTTCCATATCTTCCTGGTCCTTCCATCCCACCCTCTCCTCTGCATCTCTTTCTTTGAGCCCTGTTTGTCCTTCCTTCTGTGCTAAAGCCGCTTGCCTGGCTCTAGTCATCATTGGTATGGATGAAGATGAAACAGCGTAAGTTTGAGCAGTCGTACCTTCTACTGGTGGGGAGACCGCAATCATGTGAATTGGAGGAGGGCGGCTCCTTGGACAATCTCTGGTGTAGTGATCTTTAGCATCTGGACAGTGCTGACAAGGGGGTGCATCCTCCGGAAGAGAGCACCTATTCTGCATATGGCCATACTCCCCACAGCGGTAACACATTAGGGGCCTATTGAATCTAGGCCGAGTTGGGCGGGTCTCTTCTCTATTAGGTGCATTAGACGTGCTAGCATAATATGAATCTACACCTTGATGGTTACCTCGCTGTTGTGTCCCCTTCAGGTAGTAGCAATCCCTTGCTTCATGACCCTCTTTGCCACAGAATTGGCAACTGACTCTGTTAGGACAATTTATATTAGAGTGTCCATTATTGCTACATATTGTACACCAAACCTGTCTTCGTATGTCCTGTGTAGTCCGCAAGTCTTCAAGCTCACGCCGAAGTTGAGCTACTTCATCCATATTGTGGGTTGAGGATGGCGGTATGACCTTCTCTTCTTGGCGACTTTGCTGCATCCTTAAGGCTTCCAACTCCTTCCTGAGTTGCCCGATCGGATCCAAATCAGATGCATAATTTGGTTGAGACTCCACTTCAAAATGTAGTCTAGCCTCCTCAATGCGTGATGCAGTGGCAACAAAGTCTTCAAGTGTTGCATCCAGTCTGAGAGATTCTCTAAGCTTTTGCTGTGATGACTTAGGCAAAGCCTTCTCAATCCATTTTTTGACTAGAAAATCACCTGGAGCATGAGGCAAACGAGAAACAAGAGCTTTTGTCCTAGTGTGCAATTCATGAAAAGATTCACCTGCTCGTAATTTTAGGTTCTCTAGCTGATCTAGAGCTCGTTCTGAGGAGTCGCTTGGTCGAAATGTCTGCGAGAATGCCGTCTTTAGTGCCTCCTAGGTAGTGAAGTGCCCATCTGCATACTGGCTGTACCACTTGTCTGCAAGGCCTTCCAATGTAGATGGAAAAAGCACCAACATTGCGTCCTCCCGGTTCTGCAATCCTCTTCCTCGGCATAGCGAGACGAATCTTCTCACCTGGTCATCTGCATCTTCATAAGCCAATCCTTTAAATGTAGGAAACTTGATGTTCAACCTAGAGAGTAAATGGGAAAGATCCTCCATTGGTGCCAGTGCCTCTTCTGAAGTGTCAGAGGAAAAATCTAAGGTTCTCCTGTGCTTCTCTTTTGACAATGGTGTCACCCCCAAATCAATGGATAGATTCAAGGCAGGTGGAGGAGAGGTAGGCTCACTGGTCGTGGGTATTTCTAACTTGTTAAAACGCTTTCGTTCACGATGTGACTCCTTGTCCGCCCGCGTATGGGTCATGTACCTACTCGCAAATAGGGCAAAATACCTCTCACAGAATGCAAAGGTCCCACCGGGCGTGCCAAACTGTAGAGGAGGTACTGGGGTATCCGCTTTTCTCTAAAGTAGAGAATGAGGATTCGACTCGTCCAGTACGTCAACTACTCAAGGGGGGTTCTCTTTCAGGGAAATTTACCCTTTAACATTTCTGTGAGCAGGTATATGACAAGATTACACAGAGTGGAAAGACTCCAGAAAATGTAGATGATCAATGACTAAAAGACCAGACACTCCTTGATTCGAAACAGAGGATTACAAAAGTGGGCAGAGCGATGCTCAAAATAATGAGCCATCCTAAAAGCAAATAGCTTCAATACAATAGATCCTTATCATCCACACAAAGGCAATGTGATGCAATCTAACTCTGAGCAATACAACTGATATGATGGATTTCACAAGAAAATAGAACCCAATCAACACACTGATTTACAGATAAGGAGAAAAATCCAAGCTACTCTCTTACACAATGGTGCTCATAGTCCTCCCTGGGAAGCCCACGCTCTGTATCCACTCACAGAGTGACTCCCACAGTGACTTGAAACCACCAAATGCCAGAGAGGTCTTCTGCATGCGTCAATGAAACTAAAACATGTACCCCAAAAGTGTGTACACAGTGTACTCCCAGTGTACGTACAAAAAAAAGTATATCCAAATGAGCATAAATCCCTTGATTTTATAGGCCCCAATAGGCCAAGAGAGCTTTGCCGAATCTTTACGTTCACTGATCACGCGCCGGTGGAATGCCCAAAACTGGAGGGGTAGGTGCAATATTCCCTTGATTGGAATTGGATCCCCAAAGATAGGTAGTCACCGTGAATGGTTGGTGGCAAATGGCAAGAATCTTTTATTCACTTCTACTTTTTACACTGCACACTTTTCCCCTTTTTGAGGACTGTTTAGAGCGTGATTTTTTTTTCACCTTCCAGCTGTTCCTCATACCTTCTTATCCAGCCCTATCTATAGCATTTGTCAGAGTAATCTCTTCTTCAGTACCTCCTTTCGCCAGTTCCATCGTTCACTTTATGAGATTTTTCCAAATATGAAGACTGCTTCTCAAATTACCTTCATTTGTAGTGGGATTGGGGTTGGGGTTGAGTGGGGTTGAGAGGGGTTGCGTGGGGTGGGGTTGAGGGGGGGTTGAGTGGGGTTGAGAGGGGGCGCTTGGGGTTGGGTTGAGGGGGTGAGTGGGGTTGAGAGGGGGCGCATGGGGTTGGGTTGAGGGGGGGGGGGGTGAGTGGGGTTGAGAGGGGGCGCATGGGGTTGGGTTGAGGGGGGTGAGTGGGGTTGAGAGGGGGCGCTTGGGGTTGGGTTGAGGGGGGGTGAGTGGGGTTGAGAGGGGGCGCATGGGGTTGGGTCGAGGGGGGGTGAGTGGGGTTGAGAGGGGGCGCATGGGGTTGGGTCGAGGGGGGGTGAGTGGGGTTGAGAGGGGGCGCTTGGGGTTGGGTTGAGGGGGGGTGAGTGGGGTTGAGAGGGGGCGCTTGGGGTTGGGTTGAGGGGGGGTGAGTGGGGTTGAGAGGGGGCGCTTGGGGTTGGGTTGAGGGGGGGTGAGTGGGGTTGAGAGGGGGCGCTTGGGGTTGGGTTGAGGGGGGGTGAATGGGGTTGAGAGGGGGCGCTTGGGGTTGGGTTGAGGGGGGGTGAGTGGGGTTGAGAGGGGGCGCATGGGGTTGGGTTGAGGGGGGGTGAGTGGGGTTGAGAGGGGGCGCTTGGGGTTGGGTCGAGGGGGGGTGAGTGGGGTTGAGAGGGGGCGCTTGGGGTTGGGTCGAGGGGGGGTGAGTGGGGTTGAGAGGGGGCGCATGGGGTTGGGTTGAGGGGGGGTGAGTGGGGTTGAGAGGGGGCGCTTGGGGTTGGGTTGAGGGGGGTGAGTGGGGTTGAGAGGGGGCGCTTGGGGTTGGGTGGAGGGGGGGTGAGTGGGGTTGAGAGGGGGCACATGGGGTTGGGTCGAGGGGGGGTGAGTGGGGTTGAGAGGGGGCGCTTGGGGTTGGGTTGAAGGGGGGTGAGTGGGGTTGAGAGGGGGCGCTTGGGGTTGGGTGGAGGGGGGGTGAGTGGGGTTGAGAGGGGGCGCTTGGGGTTGGGTCGAGGGGGGGTGAGTGGGGTTGAGAGGGGGCGCTTGGGGTTGGGTCGAGGGGGGGTGAGTGGGGTTGAGAGGGGGCGCTTGGGGTTGGGTTGAGGGGGTGAGTGGGGTTGAGAGGGGGCGCTTGGGGTTGGGTTGAGGGGGGGTGAGTGGGGTTGAGAGGGGGCGCATGGGGTTGGGTCGAGGGGGGGTGAGTGGGGTTGAGAGGGGGCGCTTGGGGTTGGATGGAGGGGGGGTGAGTGGGGTTGAGAGGGGGCGCTTGGGGTTGGGTGGAGGGGGGGTGAGTGGGGTTGAGAGGGGGCGCTTGGGGTTGGGTCGAGGGGGGGTGAGTGGGGTTGAGAGGGGGCGCTTGGGGTTGGGTTGAGGGGGGTGAGTGGGGTTGAGAGGGGGCGCTTGGGGTTGGGTTGAGGGGGGGTGAGTGGGGTTGAGAGGGGCAAAAATATGTATGCACGCATTGCAGGGTTCGAACTCGCGTCCTTTGTTTGAGAATGATCTCGTCTATCCAAGGTGTCTGTCGTTGTATCTTGTGGAAGGTATGGATAGGATATTTAGTTATGCTATAAACGATGGTTTGCACCCGTCCCGCTATGGAAAGTCCACAAAGGAGGTACTGATGCTCTGGCCATTGATTCTCTCGTCAATACGTGAAAGAAAGAGCCTGCCCGACCCAAGTGGAAGGCAAAGCGAGAGAGGAAAAGAGAAGGAGTATTACACTACTCAACAATGTGTACTTGAATTTATCACGTGCAGTTTAGCTTCATCATGAAGCCTTAGGTATATTTACTAAACTTAAATCTGTTTGTTGCTACTTTAGTAGGACTTTAGGACAATGAACCTAAAATATTAGGGATTTTTTATGCTATTTTAGAATAGTACAACTTTAGTTTAAGCTTTCAAAAGAACCTCCATTTGAAAGTTATTATCTACTTTTCGAGAATTGTTAAAAGGTTTTTAATTTTAGCAAAACTGGAATCAAATAATTTAATTGGCTTGGCAAAAGACCAAAAAACAAGAGTACAAGAGAAAAATAAAAATCTTGTAAAAAAACTTAAGTCTAATTCTAATATACAACATAAAATGGATGAATTGTTTTGAGATATGATGTCTGAAACGCAAGGGCAGAAAGTAGTAGAGGCAATGCTTAAAGAAAACGGGAAGTTCAATAGGATAAATAGAACTAATTATCTAGATACATTTGAAGATATAGCAAAATTACATGGTTTGCCTGTATCTAAGTGGGTAACTTATCTAGTGAGGCTTGCCATAGGGTCAGCTATAAGTGTAATTGAACCTCATAGTGAGCTTGAAGGGATGACTTTAGGAAAAAATGCATAAGGAGTTCTACCTTTAAGATTAAAGCCAGCACAATAGAGAAGGGTTCATGAAATGGCTTAGCACTCCTAAAACTCAGATTTCCCTTACAGAATTGCACGGTGAGTTTATGAAAAGGTTTTCACAATTGCCAGAACAGGATACGACTACACTCACACCTGACATAGTCCTATATTTTCTAAAGGTATTATCTTATGATATTAGAAGTGAAGTTGAAAGGAGGCTTAAGGAACTCGGGATAAAATATAGCCTTACGGATGGCTGGGGAACATTAAAACAAGTAGTAGAGGCAGTAGCTCAGATGAAACAAAGGCAAACATTACTTTATGATAACATTATAAGTTTCCCATCAATATGTCCCACTACTCAAATTCCTAAAGTTAATTCTAGTACCACTAAACAAGCCTCTACATCAAAAATTCCTAGTGAACTACAATTTGAAATATTATTTAGTAAATTAGATAATATAATGCACATGCATAAAAACATGTCTAAAGATGTAGATACACTTCAAAATACAGTCCATTCATTAACCTCAGAAGATAGGACAATTCAATTTTAGGACCCCAATTTACTCATGCCCCTCAAATAAATCCTATACCTGGAGCACCTTTTATGAATCAACCAACAACTCAAAGTAATGAACGAAGAGGCGCACCCACTCGATGATGTGTTTGGTGTGACTCTACAAAACACATGTCCTACGCTTGTGGAGCTTTAAAAGAAGCAAAGAAAAGGAAATTAGTAATAGATATACATAAAAAATTATGTGATTACCATCCCACCTTGCAAAAAACTATATGAAAATATATCTAAAGCACAAAAAAACTCTTCCGTGGTTAGGTTACAATGTGATGTGAGTGATCTAGAAGATGAAAACTCTAATAAAACAAAAAATTATTAAATTGAAGTATTAATAAAAGCCAGGAACGATATAATGCATAAAACACCATAGGACCCACCTCTCAATCATTTCTCTACCTTTTAACATATAGCAAATGTGGAAGAGAAGAGAAAAGGTGATGAAACTCAGGATATAGATGAAACCAATGGAAGGGTAACTAGAAAACAGTTAAGAGAAGAAGCTTAAAATGTTCAATTTAAGGAAAACACAAATTTAAACTCAAATGAATAAAAAAGAAGAGAAATAAGGGAGGGGAAACAACCTGAAATATCAAACAAACCTTTCGAACAAACAAAACAAAATGAGGAGAAAACAAAGAAACCTAGACGAATTCCTAAAGCCATTTTAACTTCAGAATCAGAACAGAAAAATGATGCAAAAGAAATTCTTTACGTCATATGTTTGAAAAGTCAAGTGTCTCATGTATCAAAAGATCTCCTTTCTTCTGACTCTGATGATGAGGAAGAAAGTGAAGGTTATGTCAATAAAAATTTTCTAGGTCAACAATCTAGCATACCCTTACCAAGAAGACTAAGAGTACAAAATATCCTTGGAGGTAGTGTTTATTGCTAATGAATATTCCAAAAAAAAAAAAATCTAGAAATGGTTATGAAGAAGAAAAATTGGAATCAAAGGAAGAAACTTTTGTCTTCTCAAAGAAAATTTCATGAAATTTATCTTATTCTATGATTGCATCCTTTCAAAAATAAATGTAGAGACATTACTTTAAACTGAGATTTATAATGCTTGAAAATTGTGAAGGTAAGGGTTTTAAAGTTTCTTGCAAAGGCTCAATGATAACATTTTGTGCTTTCAGAATATTAAAAAAAGCGATAAACGTAGCCTAGTGGTTAAGTCTAAAGAGTTGGATGGAGGAGCTATTCGGTTCAATCCCCAATATGCTAAACTTATGACTTCTTTAATGGTTCATACACCCACCCTATGGAAAGACGAATTTGAGTGTTCTTAGGACAAATTTCATTATGTGTTGAAGATAAAAAAATGAAGCTCGGTTGAGTTTCGAGGCTTATTATTCTCTTATAAGGATGAGCTGCATTTAACTAAAGAAAACTTCACCTAAACAAAATATTGAAGATGAATTTTAATGCACTCTTTTAAGCTTTTGAGGATGAATTTTGGCACATTTAGAGAGCAATTTTAAGGTTATGCAAAAGGAATTCTACCCATGAATTATGGCATAGCATGCATTCTGGAGAGCACAATTTTGGCACAAATTGTGTTGTTTGTATCAATTTAGAGGATGAAATTAAGAAGATGAATTGTGCTCCACAATGGATTTTGAAGACGAGTTGTATTGAAGATTGATGTTGAAGAGGAATTCTCTGATCATGGTAGCTTAGAAATATTTTGAATGATAGAGGAATTTTGGCTCCTCCCTAGCGCATGATGGACAAATTAGCAAAAGATGAATTTAGAGGTTAGTTTGATAAATTTTAGCACAGTATGCTGATGAATTCTTGATTAGCTATCTTGGACAATTTCCTTGAAGATAGGAAGCTTTGCAAAATGTAGAAGTCATTGAGAAGGGTGAATACGAGGTCCTCAATGGGAAAATACTTACAGTCATGAATTGATCATTGGCAGCATTCCTACCACACATGTGTGAGTCATGTAACCATTTTTTGGCTTCAATTCTTGTAACCATTTTTTTTTGGCTTATAAAAAGCATTCAAGAGGAGCAAAAGAGGGCTTTGAAGGAGTTTGAAGTAGGAGAGCTACTGGAAGTATTTCAAACACACACAAGAAGCAAAGCAGATTTTACTAGTGAAGAAGGACATAAACATCATCTCTTGGATACATTTTGAAGGTTGGAGGTAAAGCTATGTTTTATTCATTTCTTCTACACCAAAGGGACATAAGAGAGTGCATTAGAACTCATCATGTCAGGATACAACACTCAAAGTGAGAGCTTGGATAAGAATAATTATCATCCATGGAAGTTTAGGAAGTCTCGTTATCTCTTGAGGAAAGGATTATGTGTCTCATGCTCGGCATAGATGCAAGACCTAGATTAGGATAACGTCCAACTTCTCATCAACTAAGGAACTTTAGAGAGTGGAATGAAAGGGATAAGAGAGTCATTTTCATACTATTTTACCATATTATTAATGTGATAATTGGGCATATAAATGACTTAGATACTTCCATGAAAGTATGGGAAATTCTAGAGAGGATATACTCTCCTTCAACTAAATCTAGGAAGATTCACCTAAAGAATAAGCTTAACAACTTAAGTAAAACCCCTAGCTAGAACATAAATGACTTGATTTTGAAAATAGCTGAAGATGACATAGTCGTATACACCTTAATTGGACTAAGTGATGATGAGAAGTGGAAAGCTTTTAAAACATCTCTATATATCAAAGATACTCTTCTAGATGTTAAGTAGCTGGTGGGCTTGATGGTAACTAAGGAGATGAAAATTGGAGGCTGAAAGACAAAGGGAAATGAAGCCCAAGGATTTTATGAGGACAAGGGTAGAGGAAGAGGAATGAATCGAGGGAGAGGATGAGGTATACAAAGTAGAGGATCAAGCGGTGATTCTGAACAACAACAAGGATGCAAATACTCTTTATCAAGAGGGAGAGGAAAATTCAAAGGTAGAGGAGGAAGGCTCAATTAGAATAGAGACAATCAAAGTTTAGAAGGATGCTTCATTTGTGGCAAGTATGGGCACCATGCGAAAGATTGTTGTGAAAGGGAGAAGATAAATTAAAATTACAAATGGGAAGGTTATTTTGCATATAATTCAGATGAGAATGATATCATGCTACCTATGATGCAGATCAGTGACTACAAGACACAAGGTTTAAATATATGGTACATCGATACTGAATGTAGAAATCACATGAGTTGCATCAAGGATTCCTTCTCAAACATGCAAGTTTCATCCTCCAAAGAAGATGTGGAAACAAGTAATGATACTCTTCATGCTATTACACATATAGGGGGATGCTATCTTGGAAGGTTCTCATAAATGCAAGTGCTTGATAGATGTTTCATGTTGACACAATCACATTTGAGAATAGTCCAACTAAAAGCACCTTATATGTTAAGCATGCTAATGATGTGCTTGTGATCATTGTTGTGCATGTTGATGACCTGATGCTCACAAGTCCTAATGAGAAGCATATTGCTGATTTCAAGGTTGATTTTCATGCCTCATTTGAGATAGCTAATTTAAGACATTTGAATTATATTTTGACACATTACTCCAATGTTTTGGCCTTGACGATTGTAAACCTATTGCCACCCCTATGGAGATAGGTTTAGAATTGAGTCTTCATGATGCTAGAGATGCATTTGGTGTTGTTCTCTATTAGCATGCTACTCGATGCTTGATTTACTTATGCATTACTCAACCAGATATTTAGATTTCTTTCTCATACTTGAGCAGATTTATGCATTGCCTATTTGTCAAGCATTGGCAGGCCGTTAAGCATATCTTTTGCTATTGAGTGGTACTCGGCTACTTGGTTTGTTTTATCCCAAGGGAAGATCACTACTATGAAATTTGCATGCTTTTTCTAACTCTAATTGGACTGGCTCTTATGACACCCGTGTGTCCACTAGTATAGGGCAGCTTTCATAGTGACTCTTAAGTGTGTGTAGCTCAGACTCCTTATTGATGATTTGGGTGTTGGTGAATCTTCTATGACAACCATCTTCAATGATAGTTGAAGTGCATTCCTAGCTGCAAGGAACCATGTGTTCCATGCTCGCACTAAGCACATTGAAGTGAATTTCCATTATGTCAAGGAGTAAGAGATAGTATTTTTTGTTACTCTAGTGGAGTAAGAGATTTTGGACGACTATACCATGTGACAAGATGCTAGTGGTTATCTCAAGGAGACAAGAGCAAGCTGCCAGGTCTCTACATGTGAGAAGCCATCACAAGTTAGTTGTCAAGGTCTAGGCATAAGGAGTCCGAGGATATTTTGAGTACTTATGTTGCACACATCTAGACTCATTGGGCCTCAGAGGGATTTCTATAGTATGCCCAAGGCAAGCACTACTATTTATTGGTGGAAATGCTAGATAGGAAGTAGAGAGACTAGTTGTCTGCTTTTTGAGCATCTAGTAGTTCACACACCTATCACACTCTACCACAGATCCAACTTATAGCTCCTTCTATATCATTGAGGACAATGATATTTAGAAGGGGGAGAGATTGTTATATTCCAAATATGTACATGCTTGGAGGAACGAGAAGTTCCTTCCTTTGGGGATAGCCAAGGCCAAAAGCCAGAGAGTTCATGCAAGGTATCTACTCATGATGGCCAGATGAGTCGAGGAACCTCAGAGAGAACTCTAGATGGTGACTAGGCAAGGGCTATAAATAGGTTGGGAGGTAGGTCCTAGGCATGTCGTTCTCCACTTCTCACATTCAACATAGTTAAAAGGAACAAAAAGGGACATCAGAACTAAGAAAGTGTTTCCAATCAACACAAAAACACTCGCATTTCTAAAAATGGAATAAAATAGTTTGAAGAAGAAAATGAACATTTTTGGTTATCTATGTGGATACAATCAACTCAAAGACCCAATAGATTTAGACAAGATAGTTTTGAGGGTGAGATTCCACTAATAAGAAAAATAATGAAGATAGGAAAATCTCTATCATTGAGTCGACAATCTTGCGTACCCTTAATAAGACGAATAAGAGTACTAAAAGAAAAGGAAAAGATAAATAGGGTCAAATCTATGTTAATCTATCCTTGGAGGTGGCCTTTTCTACTAAAGAATATCCCAAGAAACGTCTCTAGATGGTTATAAAGAACAAAAATGATCATATAATGAAGAAACATTTGCTTTTTCAAAGAACACTTCATGAAGATTATCTTATTCTATGTTCGTATCCTTTCAAATATAAATGTAGAGATAATTATTTACCACTACTTAAGAGACATTACATTTAACCAAGATATAAAATGATTGCAAAATGTGAATGTAAGTGTTATGAGGTTTTTTGACAACGCTCTAAGTCAATGATAACCTTAGCTAAATTTAGATATTATACAAGCTATAAACTAAGCCTAGTAGCTAATTTTAAAAAGTTGGAGAGAAGAGATTTTGGGTTCAATCCCCATAAGTGCTGAGGGGTAGAAATTTTTCACTAAGAGCTATGAATCTTCTAGAGAGAATGACATATGAATCTCTTCCTAACCTACCATTACATAGATTTTGGGACTAACCATTAACTTTTGAGATCCTGAACTACATTTATATGTGCAACCCTTGCCACTTTGTATATGTAAAGTGGTTGAGCCTCCTTTTACATGTTTACTCCTCACCACTCTTTACATGGATTGGTGGTTCCAAAGGAGTATCTCTAAATATTTGGAAGATTCTAAAAGCTCTAGGCATCTTGGGCGTGCTGGTTAATAACATTTGTAAGGAGAACCGCAAAGCACATCATTTTTATTTATTGGAGCTATTGTTGGTGAACTTAACGATGTTTGGTACACATCACTTTTGTTGACATTTTTGATAGGCATTCTTCTTATGGGATCGAAACTCCATGGATCTTAGGGGATTTCATGTGCTTATACTATGACTACTAGCCTTGCACGTTTTGAAAATTTTTATGGTAAAAAGACTCTCATTCCCATGTCACTTACTCAAACTTATAATTGGGTGGTTGAATTGTGTTCCTCGAGTAGCTTTGATGTGAACCCTTTCCCTATACATGGGCACTTTTTACTCTAATCTTGGCTAGAGGCTTTTTCCCCATGTTACCACATACATGATTCACTCATATCTGGTGGTACTTTGTGCTTAGGGATAGAGCTTCTTCTTCAAGTTGTAGTGGTTCCTCCTTCTCCACCTACATAGGAGTAGCTTAGATGGGATGGAAACGATGCTCAAGCTCAGGGCTTTCAATGAAGCGTCATATAGTTCCACACATTCGGTCATGTTCTACATCAAGACAGGCATGGGACACGCTTTCTTCTTTGTATGCTATGTGTAATGAAGCACGTTTTGCATACTTGAGAAAGCAACTTGAGGATGTATGTATTGATAAAAATGAGTCAGTGGATGTGTATGTGACACGCATCAAGGACTTGAAAGAGAATTGGCAAACGTAGATGAGAATTTTCTAGATTCATCACTCATTTCTACATTGTTAAAAGGATTACCAGAATCTTTTCAAAACTTTGCATTTGATGAGATTGTGTCTTTTCTTTTGCAAGAAAAACAATCTAGAGTGAATAGGAGTGGTTTGAATAAGGGAATGAAAGCACTTGCTATTTCACAAAAGAGAAAAAGCAAGTATGGTTCAGCTTTGGGTTCATCAAAACCAAAGCCTCAACCTTTCTCTTCCATTCGTTCCTCTAATGATGCTGATTTGCAAAAGAAGAAGCGATGCAAATACTATCAAAAGGCTGATCATACTATTGATGAGTGTAATCTTGCTAAACACAATGAAAAGAAGAAGGAATCCAACATCTCTATTGCTTAAAATTCAGCAAATGCAAAGAGTGATGAAGCTAATATGGCTCAACATTTTTGGGCATGTGTTGTTACATGTAGTTATGATGCATCCATGCATTCTAAATGTACCATTGTGAGTGAGGCTACTCCGGATTGCACTACAACATATCAAGGGTATACCGACGTTCGGCATACCGATGGTCACGCGTCGGCATCAATATGACCCTTGAAACATTTTGGAAAACCGACTAGCCAATGGACGCGTAGGTACAACTACATCGGTATGAGCGTTGGTAAATTATTGGAAATTACTGATGCTTATAACAATGCTCGTAACAACGCCCTATTTTAACTGGGCCCGACAGCAAAAATTCAACATTCCGGGCATTTTGAAACTAGATCTTCTACTGTTGACTTTGCACGCACGAACAACATATCTTTGTTTGTCACTCTTTCTTTCTCTCTCTCTCTCTCCCTCTTTCTCTCTCTCCCTCTCTCTATCTCTCCCTCCCTCTCTCTCTCTAAGCACACCTGTATCTTTCTAGATCTAAAGTTTTGGTAAGTATATCGCACATACTGTAGCACTCTTTTTTCTTCTTTGTGTTTTTCCTTTTCTAATATCTTCTCTCTTTAGTTTTGCAAGAGATTTTGGGATCAAGACTTTGGAGTTTCGATGAAGGACAACTTCAAGTGGATTTTGACAACAACGATTCAAACAACTACATCAATGTAAGTGATTGTTTTGTTTTTGATTGACATAGAGAGAGAGAGAGACATATACATACACACTCACATATGTATAAACAAACACATGCATATGCATACACACATACATGCATACACAAATGCATATGCATAGAAACATGCATATGCATACACAGATACACACATGCCTACATAAATGCATATGCATACACACATGCATATGCATACACAAATACACACATACACATACACAAATGTATACACATACACACATGCATATGCATACACACATACGGAATGCATATGCATGCACAAATGCATATACATACATAAATGCATAGGCATACAAATGCATATGCATACACACATACACAATGCATATGCATACACAAATGCATATACATACATAAATGCATAGGCATAAAAATGCATATGCATACACACATACACACATACACATATGCATATGCATACAGACATACACACATGCATATGCATACACATGCATATGCATACACACATACAAAATGCATATGCATACACAAATGCATATGCATACACAAATGCATATGCATACACACATACAAAATGCATATGCATACACAAATGCATATGCATACACACACGCATATCCATACACGCATACACACATGCATACACATACACACATGCATATGCATACACACATGCATATGCATACACACATGCATATGCATACAAACATGCATATGCATACACACATGCATATACATACACACATGCATACACACATGCATATGCATACAAATCTGCATATCCATGCATATGCATACACAATGCATATGCATACACAAATGCATATACATACATAAATGCATATGAATACACACATACACACATGCATATGCAAACACATGCATATACATACACACATACACAATTCATATGCATACACAAATACATATGCATACACACGTGCATATGCATACAGATGCATATGCATACACACATACACACATGCATATGCATACACACATACACACATACACACTCACATATGTATAAACACACACATGCATATGCATACACACATACCTACATACACAAATGCATATGCATACAAACATGCATATCCATACACAAATACACACATGCATACACAAATGCATATGAATACACACATGCATATGCATACACAAATACCAACATACAAATACACAAATGTATACACATCCACACATGCATATGCATATCTATAGACATGCATACGCATACACACATACACAATGCACATGCATACACAAATGCATATACATACATAAATGCATATGCATACACACATGCATATGCATACACATGCATATGCATACAAACGTACACACATGCATATGCATACACACATCCATATACATACACACATGCATATCCATCCACACACGCATATGCATACACACATGCATATGCATGTGTGTATGTATATCGATGTGCATATGCATACATGCATATGCATACACACATGCATATACATACACACATGCATATGCATAAACACATTCATATGCATACACATGCATATGCATACACACATACATGCATATGCATACACACGTGCATATACATACATGCATATACATACACATCCATATGCATACACATGCATATGCATACACATGCATATGCATACACATGCATATGCATACACATGCATATGCACACACACATGCATCAACATACACACATGCATCTGCATACACATATGCATACGCATACACACATACATCCATATGCATACACACATGCGTATGCATACACACATGAATATGCATACACATGCATATGCATACAAACATGCATATCCATACACACATGCATATGCACACACACATGCATATGCATGTGTGTGTGCATACATGCATATTCATACACACATGCATATTCATACACACATGCATATGCATACACACGTGCATATGCATACACACATGCATATACATACACACATGCATATGCATAGACACATGCATATGCATACACACATGCATATACATACATACATGCATATGCATACATGCATGCATATGCATACATGCATGCATATGCATACAGCTGTATATCCATACATATGTATATGCATACTCACATGCATATCCATACACACATGCATATGCATACACAAATACATGCATATGCATACACACATGCATATACAGTGTGTGTATGCATATGCATGTGCATATGCATACAAGCATGTGCATATGCATACATGCATGTGCATATGCATACACACATGCATATGCATACACACATACATGCATATGCATACACACATGCATATGCATAAAAACATGCGTATGCATACAAAAATGTGTATGCATACACACATGCATATGCATACACACATGCATATGCATACACATGCATATGCATACACATGCATATGCATACACATGCATATGCATACACACATGCATATGCATATACACATGCATATACATACAAACATGCATATGCATACATATGCATATGCATACATATGTATATGCATACACATGCATATGCATACACATGCATATGCATACACATGCATATGCATACACATGCATATGCATACACATGCATATGCATACACATGCATATGCATACACATGCATATGCATACACACGTTGTCGAAAAGATTTTATTCCTCTTAGAATATTATTAAAAAAATAAAAGATTAATTGATTAAACTAAGTTTTAATAATTTATGAAATTTTAATTTATGTTTGATTTTGAAGTCTACAAGACAAGAAATTTTGATGATCAATACAAAGATGTGATGTATTCAAAAAATGTTTTCAAATGTATTTGTGGGTAATTGATTAAAAATAAAGGGTTAATTAAGGGTTTATTTAAGATTTGAAAGTAAATTCAAGGGTATTCAAGGGTCTAATATAGGGTTTGAATATGTTTGATAGGATAAAAGTTTAGTTTTAAGGATAAGTAAGGATTTATATAAGATATTTAAAGGGTTTTATAGAGTAAAAGCTTAGTGTGAAGGATAATTAAGGGTTTAGATAAGATATCTTAAGGGTTTTGATAGGCTAAAAGTTTAGTTTATGCGTTAGTTGAGGGTTTGGATGAGATTTAAAGCTAAAAGAAAAGCTTTTGACTGGTTAGAAACTATGGTTTAAGGCTAGTTTAAGGTAAACCTATGGTAAAGGGGTCAATAAAGTAGGTTTAATTCTCTGAAGGAGTTAATGGATAGGGAAAAAGGTATTAAATAGAAACCTTAACCATATATTTTAATGTAAATGAATAATTAAATATGTTAATTAACAATTGAAATTATTTAAAATAACCTTAAGGTTATGGAAAATATATTTAAACTTAATAATTGATAGGTTAAACTTAATTAGTTCTAAAGTAAATAAAGAATTAAAAGGTTGAATTTATTTAATTCTAAAGGATAATAGAAGTGTGAAATAAAAAAGGACAAGTGAATATTTATTTTAAGTGGAGATTGTATGTTTTTTTTTGGAAAAATAAATGGAAGAAATTTCCATGCCTTTTTTTGGTTGAGTTATGTTGAGTGGATGTGGAGTAAATGTAGGCTGCATGAATGAGTTAACTTAGGAAAAATGTGGGCTATGGTGAGCTACTCACATGTATAAAAGGAGGGGAGTGGTATTTAGGAGCTCATGTTATTTTGCAGGTACTTCATTTTACTCTGAACTTTAGGCTTTGATTGTTTGTGCATAGCATGAAAAATGCTGTCCTTTCTGGCAGGAGGAGAGAGAAGGCCATCTCTCTTACTTTTGCATCCCATTAAATAAGAAGCAAATTTTTTTTTGCTTTTTGGTTTAGTCGATGCACAGAAAGGGGGGGCAAGTGATAAGTTTTTCTTCTTTTTCTTTTTCTTTTATTCTTTCTTTCCCTTTCTTTTCCCTCTTTTCCTCTCTTCTCCCTCTCCTTTTCCTCTCTTTTCTACCGGCGGCGCAGGGCGCTATGCACAATAGAGAGAGAGAGAGAGAGAGAGAGAGAGAGAGAGAGAGAGAGAGAGAGAGAGAGAGCAAAAGAGAGAGAAAGAGAGAGAGAGAGAGAGAGAGAGAGAGAGAGTGAGAGAGAGAGAGAGAGAGAGAGAGAGTTTGTATTTCTTTTATTATTCTATTTTCTTTTTATTCTCTCCCTCCCCCCACTACAGCCAGCGGACCAGCACACAAAGAGAGAGAGAGAGAGAGAGAGAGGGATTTTAAATTTTATTTCTTATTTCTTTTCTTTTATGTTTATATATTAGAGATTTTATTTTATTTCTTTTCTTATTTTATTTTATTTTATGTACATATACTTTATATAAGTTTTACTTTATATATCTTTTATATGTTTGATTTTCATTTAATTTATGTAAGATATATTTAGTATATATATTAGAGAGATATGGTATTCTTATAATATGTATATATGTGAATTATATGATTAATGTGTGTATGTATTTTATATGTATTTATGTGTGTGTTTAATGTTTGAAGAAGTGTATGTGAAATGTATGTTTAAATATATGTGATTAAAATGTGTTATTAAGAATATCTATGTTTGTGTGTGTCTTTAATTAGTAACTTATTTAGGTTCATTAAATATATTATATTTTTATTTTATTTTATATATTTTATTTTCATGTATTAAGTATTATTGTTTTTTTATTTTAACTTTCATTTAATTTATGTCATGCATATGCATTAAGTATATTATATATGTTTGAGATGAATGATGTGAATGATTAGTGTTTTTATTATGTAAATTTGGTATGTATGGGATGATATGAAGGGTATGTTATGTGTATGTCTAGTGCATGTATGTGTTATTAAGAATGTCTATGTGTGTGTGTGTTTTGTTTTTAAGTTCATATGTAGTTAGGCTTATAATATATAACTAAGTTGATTACATAAGTAAATGTATGATTTGATTACCTAAAACTCTTTTATGTTTTCGAGGATATCAAAAGAGGGATTAGAAGTAGCCATGTTCCCTCACCTTTTCCAATGATAGTTCCCCGAACTTTTATTCTATTCTGACCTTTCCTAAACTCCTTTAGACTTCTTTCTACTCATCCAACTTCTTCATTTCCAATCATTTAACCTATCTGATTATATCTTTTCATTTCCTTTTCCTATCCATTAGCCTATCTGTTAGCCTAGACATGTTAGATGATTATTTCTTTGTATTGTTTACATATATGTATGTTTTATGTTTGCATGCATGCATGTTAGTGAGTGTATGCATGTTTATGTATGCATGTTAGTATGGATATTTATGTATGCATGTGAGATATGTTTGCATGTATGCATGTATGCATGTATGCATGTTAGGTATGTATGCATGTTTATGCATGTAAGATATGTATGTATGTATGCATGTATGCATGTGACATATGTTTGCATGTTTGCATGTATGCATGTATGCATGTTAGGTATGTATGCATGTTTATTTATGTGAGTTAGTGTATGCATTTTTATATATGTGAGTTGGTCATGTTATTTTGCACCTCATGTTGAAGACGGATTGATGAACAGAAGAGTGGAAAAAGAAAATATACTAAGCTGGAATTCTGTTGTTTAGCTTTTGTATTGAATTAAATTTAGTTTCTATCATTCATATAAACAGTTTATAAAATCAAAAGCATAAATATTAATGTATTTTCATTTCTCTTACATGTTTGTCAAAGCATCTACTAGTAATACTCTGATTGAATGTGATATACCTTCTCCTTTGTTTGAAATACTTTTTCCTATTCCACTAGAAAACAATACAAGTAGTGAAGAATTAATTAAGGATTGTGTCATAGAAGAAACTTTGTATTCGTTAGATTACGATCGTCAATTGTCTAGAGTGTTACCTTTAATTTCTATTGTTTTACCCGACCCTGAAAATAGTGAAATTCTCTTTCCTCCACTTGTAAATAGAAAACTTGAATGTTCCTAATTAGATTTAAACAAAACTAAAATTGTTAAAGATAAAGTAACTAGTGAAGAGCCGATCGTTCCATCTTATATAGATGCGGTCATTAGGTATAGAAACGCTTTACCTTATGGTCCTTAGTAAAAATATGTGCCCTACCATAGACACCCCGCGTGCACCGTTAACGAGACGGTTAAGTTGATCCACTATGCAATAGTTTTGTTTAGGATAAGCGGTTGAAGTATCTTGTGGTGGTTCATCTTGTAGAGGCAGAACTCAAAAACCTTGTAATTCCCTAGGTGTTGAGGGTTGGGCTTACGCTGTGAGTGCCTCCACGGGAATAGGCAAGTAGTTTAGCTTCCTCTCTCCACCCCTACCATAAAGAACTATTTTCGCATGCACAACATTTAGTGTTTTTGTATTAGACATTCTTCCTACTTAACAATGTGTACTTGAATTTATCACGTGCACTTTAGCTTCATCATGAAGCCTCAGGTATATTTACTAAACTTAAATCTGTTTGTTGCTACTTTAGTAGGACTTTAGGACTTTGAACCTAAAATATTAGGGATTTTTTATGCTATTTTAGAATAGTACGACTTAAGTTTAAACTTTCAAAAGAACTTCCATTTGAAAGTTATTATCTACTTTTTGAGAATTGTTAAAAGGGTTTTAATTTTGTAAAACTGGAATCAAATAATTTAATTAGATTGGCAGAAGAACAAAAAACAAGAGTATAAGAGAAAATTAAAAATCTTGTTAAAAAACTTAAGTCTAATTCTAATATACAACATAAAATGGATAAATTGTTTCGAGATATGATGTCTGAAACGCAAGGGCAGAAAGTAATAAAGGCAATGCTTAAAGAAAAAGGGAAGTTCACTAGGGTAAATACAACTAATTATCTAGATACATTTGAAGATATAGCAAAATTACATGGTTTGCCTGTATCTAAGTGGGTAACTTATCTAGTGAGGCTCGCCATAGGGTCAGCTATAAGTGTAATTGAACCTCATAGTGAGCTTGAATGGGATGACTTTAGGAAACAAAATGCATAAGGAGTTCTACCTTTAAGATTATAGTCAACACAATAGACAAGGGTTCATGAAATGGCTTAGCACTCCTAAAACTCAGATTTCCCTTACACAATTGCACGGTGAGATTATGAAAAGGTTTTCACAATTGCCAGAACAAGATACGACTACACTCACACCTGACATAGTCCTATATTTTCTAAAGGTATTATCTTCTGATATTAGAAGTGAAGTTGAAAGGAGGCTTAAGGAACTCGGGAAAAAATATAGCCTTACAGATGACTAGGGAACATTAAAACAAGTAGTAGAGGCAGTAGCTCAGATGAAACAAAGGCAAACATTACTTTATGATAACAATCTACTTTTACCATGAATATGTCCCACTAGTCAAATTCCTAAAGTTAATTCTAGTACCACTAAACAAGCCTCTACATCAAAAATTCCTAGTGAACTACAATTTGAAATATTATTTAGTAAATTAGATAATATAATGCACATGCATACAAACATGTCTAACGATGTAGATGCACTTCAAAATACAGTCCATTCATTCACCTCACAAGATAGGAAAATTCAATTTTAGGACCCCAATCTACTCATGCCCCTCAAGTAAATCATATACCTGTAGCACCTTTTATGACTCAACCAACAACTCAAAGTAATGAACGAAGAGGCACACCGACTCGACGATGTGTTTGGTGTGACTCTATAAAACACATGTCCTACACTTGTGAAGCTTTAAAAGAAGCAAAGAAAAGGAAATTAGTAATAGATATACATAAAATATTATGTGATTACCACCCCACCTTGCATTAGCTGTAAATTGGGGAAAAGGGGGTATGCAGAAACTATATGAAAATATATCTGAAGCACAAAAAATCTCTTCTGTGGTTAGGTTACAATGTGATGAGAGTGATCTAGAAGATGAAAACTCTAATGAAACTAAAAATTATTCAATTGAAGTATTAATAAAAGCCACGGATGATATAATGCATAAAACAACATAGGACTCACCTATCAATCATTTCTCTACCTTTTCACATATAGCAAATGTGGAAGAGAAGAGAAAAGGCGATGAAACTCAGGATATAGATGAAACCAATCGAAGGGTAACTAGAAAACAGTTAAGAGAAGAACCTAAAAATCTTCAATTTAAGGAAAACAAAAATTTAAACTCAAATGAATAAAAAAGAAGATAAATAAGGGAGGGGAAACAACCTGAAATATCAAACAAACCTTTCGAACAAATAGAACAAAATGAGGAAAAAACAAAGAAACCTAGACGAATTCCTAAAGCCATTTTAACTTCAGAATTAGAACAGAAAAATGATGCAAAAGAAATACTTTACGTCATACGTTTGAAAAGTCAAGTGAGTATGTCACTTGAACAACTATTTTCTATAGGTAAACATAAATTTAAAGAAAACTTTATAAAAATGATTAAGAGAAAAAGATTCCCACTTAGTAGTGATATTGAAATGCAAGAAAATGTAGATGTGTCTCATGTATCAAAAGATCTCCTTTCTTCTGACTCTGATGATGAGGAAGAAAGTGAAGGTTATGTCAATAAAAATTTTCTAGGTCTGATTCTTCTAGATAATGTAAATGAACAATCTGAAAGTAATTATAAAAAGAGCTTTGGGATAAAGGAACACCTGAAATAAAAGTAAACTTATGAGATAGAAAAAAGTCATGTATAGCCTTAACTTTATTAGATTCAGGTTTTGAAATTAATGTAATCTCAAAAGAATTGTATGCTGATAGATAAACAACATGGGTGGATAATGAGAACGGCAGATAATGGATGCGGTGCATTTTAGGAGCTTGTGCAAACATTCCAATTTTAATAGGAGGAATAACTAAAAGATTTCATTTTTATATTCAAGATAATTGCTCTTACGAAATCATTTTAGGACAACCATTTATTTGTGAAACACGAATGGAAACAAAAGTAATGGAAGACGGCTCTACGCATGCTAGAATTAGGTCAAAACATGATTTGCAATCATTACAAGTTATGACTATAAATCCAAATCACAACAAAAATCGAGAAAAAATTAGAAAAACACCAATGTGATCAAAAGAGAAGTTGCACGAGAGTCATCTACCTCTTTGTGAGTCTGGGACTTATTTTGATCAGAATTTTTATTACAGACCATTGTTGAGCGGGACAACAATGGTAAATGGTTTGAAATCTCGCAAAAATGTGTACATAAATTGGAAAGTTTTTCTGTTTATTTTACATCCGCAAAATTATAATTTTTAAATAGTAAAGATATTCCTAGGAAGATAATGAAAAAACACGAAAATTATTTTAAAAGTAAGGGTTATATGTCTACAAATGAACATATTGAAAATATAATTGAAACATCTTTTTCTTCTTCTTTACTTGATGAAATTAATCAAACTTTACATGATGAAAAATTAATGCAAGCTATTCTTTTGAATTCATTAAATGAACATGAAAAAATTTTGAAATTTATTTTTGATTCTCATAATGAAGCTAAAATTAATACGAAATATAAAATAGTTGATAAAAAGGTTAAACTTGTAGCCTAGGCTTTACTTGAAGGAAGTGACCAGAAAATAAAGCAAGTAGGTAATGATCCTATTTTACGTGATATTTCAAAAATAGGACATAATTTTACTGATGAAACCATTAAATGTATAAAAATAGGAAATGAAGATTCTTTTTTACTGCCTACTGATCGTGAAATGTTTGATGAAATGATAAGAAAACATGGAAAAGATTTCTCTCTTTATCCTCATGAAATAGGATGTGTTGACCCTAGAATAGTATCTCCAATGATTATATTTACGGTAGCCCATATTCCTTGGAATCTTCACCCTATACCGATTCCAAAGGCTCATTTACATGAGCTAATGAAACTACTTAAGGAGAAGATGCATATGAAAATTCTAGAACCTTCCTCCGCACCTTAATCTAATAGATGGTTTATTGTTCCTAAAAAGAATGGGAAGCTTAGATTTATCCAGGATTTACAACCCATAAATAAAGTTACAATTAGAAATGTAGGGACTACCCCTATTGTAGGAGAATTTGCCGAAGCTTTTGCTAGGCATTCTATATATTCTATGGGTGATTTATATTCTGGTTATGATCAGTTCCAACTTGCTACTGAGAATAGAGATATAACTACAATGAAGACTCCTTTAGGTTTAGTCGGTATGTGTACTCTTCCTCAAGGAGCTACAAACTCGGTAGCACATATGATGAATGCAATGAATATGGTTCTTCATGATTTGATCCCTAAGGTGACCATGCCTTTTATAGATGATATTCCGATTAAAGGCTGTGAAAAAAAAGAAAAGCATAAAACATTAGATTCTTTAGGATGTAGGAAGTTTGTATCTAATCATATTGCAAATTGTGAGAAAATACTTAAAAGATTTGAAGAAGTGGGATTAACATTTTCCATAGAGAAATCAGTATTTGGAGTTAATGAAGTTCTTATTGTATGACATTTATGTGGTTACTATGGATGTAGACCTTATCTACCAAAAGTGGATGCTATAAATAAATTATCTGAGACGTAGGAACATTAGTGAGGTTAGAAGTTTCCTAAGAGCATGTGTATTTTATGCTATTTGGATACCACATTATGCCCATGTAGCTAATCCGTTGTATGATCTAATTAGGAAAAATAGGAAATTTAGATGGACTGAAACTCATATTAAAGCAATGAAGAAATTAAAAAGTTTACTCTCAAATGCACCTATTTCAAAACGTGTAAATTATTCAAATAATAAACCAATTATCTTAACTGTAGATACAAGTCCCATAGGTATAGGATGGGTAACAGGACAAGATGATAATGAGGGAAATAGATACACTATTAGATTTAGTGGCAAAATTTTACGTGAAACTAAAAAACATTATCCACAAATAAAATGTGAATTATGGGGATTAGTTATTGCATTAAAAACTAACAAGGAATATTTTATAGGAGCTAATGTAATATTAGAAACACATTGTTTACCATTAATAGGAATAATTACTAATTGTTCTTCTCTAGACATAGCAATGTTAAGGTGGATATCTTATATTAAGTTTATTAATCGTGTTTTAAATCATATTTCTAGGAAAACTTACTCTATAGCAAATATGCTTTCTAGGGCTAAGTTTGAAAATGATGACATGAGTGAAACTAAATCAAATGTGATTAATTATATTTCTGTTGTCTATATGTATGAAAAATTTAATGAAAAAGAATATGAGAGAATTTGGTATGATATTATCTTAGCATTTTAAAACAATTACCTGTTTGGTTAGTTAATAGATTGAGAGACATTAGGAAACATGCATTTAATTTCTTTCTAAAGGATGGTTTTATTTGGCGTCATGCAAAAGGGAAAATTATATGTCCGCAACGAGTTTTAGGAAATAAAAACCTTCAAAATAGAGTTATGATAGACATGCATGAAACCCTTTCGGCAGGACATAAAGGCTTCTATGGGACGTATGATAAATTTAGAGAATCTTATTGGTGGCGAGGTATGTATGTGAATATACGTGACTTTGTAAGTTCTTGTAGTACTTGTGAGATACATTCGTCAGTTAGACATAGGGAACCTCTGCACCCGACTGATCCTCCTTGTATTCATTACAAGTGGGTATTTGATTTAGTGACCATGCCTAAAGTTTTAGATAGGATGAGGTATATAGTATTAGCTAGGGAAGATTTTACTAATCATGTAGAGGGTAGAGCTCTTCGTACTAAAACCACTTATAACATATGTAGATTTTTGTTAGAAGAAGTTATTTATAGATTCGGCTATGTAGAAAAAATAGTAGCAGATAGTGGTGAGTTCTATAACTCTTTGACCAGCATGGGATTCGTCCATCTCTCACAACTGCTTATAATCCGGAATCTAATGGTAAGATTGAACGAGGTCATCCATCTATTGTGAAGGGAATCTCTAAGGCTTGCAATGGTGATACAACACAGTGGCCTAGGTTCCTTCCTTTTGCATTATGGGCAAACAGGGTGATGTATACTAGATCTACAGGATTTATGCCTGCAAAAACTAATGTACTATTAGAAGCCAAGTTTTCCTATCTAGACCTAGATTATTTCATGGATAACGCTTCCGTGGAATAATGAGATGACTCATGAAGATCTGATTTTTGTTAGTATTATGCAGTTAGATCTAGGAAATAAAATGATTGAAGGAACTGTACAAAAAGTTAAAGAATCACGACTTAAAAATAAAATTTACTTTGATAAAAAACATAGACTTAGGCCTCATACTATAGAAAAAGATGATTGGGTATTAGTTTACGATAGTACTTTTGATAGACAGTATGATGCTAGGAAGAAGTTAATTAAAAGATGGTTTGGTCCATATGTAGTAGTTACTATTTTTGAAAACGGTACGTTTAAACTTAGCGAATTTGATGGTTCTTTGTTGTGAAATTTGATTGCAGGGAAAAGGGTTAAACTGTTCAAGAAACAAAATAATAAAGTTTGTGAGATTGACGAGATTGATGAAGATAGTGCTGAAGATTAAAAAAAATTGTTTTAAATTAGGTGAAAAAGTTTTAATTAAAGATTTGTTTGATTTTTTGTGTATATGCACTGCATTACTGAATGAGTTAAAAGGATATGTTCAAATTAAAAAAAAAAATCAAGTATAAATTAAGGTGTTAAATATATGATATATTTTATGATTGATGCATGAAAAATTTATATTTATATGAATTAAATCAGATAGTTAAATAGAAACTTTTGGAATTGGAAGCTTGTGGTAGAAATGGTGGACTCATTATTAATACATGTATATGCTAAAAGTTTTATCCATTAATAAGTGGGATTTTTGTATCTTACTATTTATTCCTTATGAGATCTGACCTCTAAATGAATTAAAAGATAAAACTTCATACCCAATTTAGCCTATATGTATGTGTTTGTAGTTAGTGCACTATGATGGGCTAGTAGACGGGTGGAATAACCTTGGTTGGGTGATCAAGGCCACGAGCTTACGCTAGTTTTATCATAGGCCTAACCTTTATGTTGTCATGCGCCTGCATGGGTTGGTAGGCGTGTGGAGTCACACTGGTCCGGTGGCCAGAGCCGCGAGCGGACGTCAATTTCATGTAGGGCTGACTTAGTTTTAACGTGTGTTATACCGGGTTGGCAGACAAGTGGAATAAACTTGGCCGGGTGGACAAGTCCAAGAGTCACACCCAATTTCTGTATAGGCCGATTTGTTAAAAATAAATAAAGAGCTAAGTAGGGATGAAGTAATAAAACAAGAAAAAAAAATAAAATGAAAAATATAAAATAACTGAATGGAGAGTCAGACCATAGGAAATAAATGTAGGAGTCAAATATTTCTATTAACTGATGAAAGAGTTTTGGTATATGCTGTTATGCACGATTACCTAATCCAAGCAAGTTACATGAACTGAAGGACTATGAACTTATGGTTTATTCCTATAAATGCTTGCTTCAATGTGGATTCAGAAATATAACATGATAGTTATATGACTTATATCTACTTTGTTTTTTAGAAGAATTGTACTAATCTTTTTAATTGCACAAAGATGTATGAATGCATGATAAAATAAAACTTTGAAAATTTAAAATTTATTTACAAAGAATTTGATATGTTCCACTTGAATCTGTAGGTTGGCCCATTGGGACGATGTGCAGGTTTAGTGGGGGTGGATGTTGGAAAGATTTTGTCCCTCTTAAAATATTATTAAAAAATAAAAGATTAATTGATCAAAATTAGTTTTAATAAGTTATGAAATATTAACTTATGTTTGATTTTAAACTATGTTGGACAAGAATTTTTGATGATTAGCACAAAGAAGGGAAGTATTTAAAAGGTGTTTTCAAATGTATTTGTGGATGTTTGATTAAAAATAAAGGGTTAATTGAGGATTTATTTAAGGTTTGAAAGTAATTCAAGGGTATTCAAGGATCTAATAAGGGTTTGAATATGTTTTATAGGGTAAAATTTTAGTTTTAAGGATAATCAAGGGTTTAGATAAGAAATCTAAAGGGTTTTATAGGGTAAAACCTTAGTCTTAAGGATAATTAAGGGTTTAGATAAGATATCTTAAGGGTTTTGATAGGGAAGAAGTTTAGTTTATGGTTTACTTGAGGGTTGGGATGAGATTCAAGATAAAAGAATAGGTTTTGATTGGTTAGAAACTATGATTTAAGGGTAGTTTAAGGTAAACCTATGGTAAAGGGGTTAATTAAGTAGGTTTTATTCTTTGAAGGAGTTAATGAATAGGGAAAAAGGTATTCAATGGAAACCTTAAACAAATATTTAAATGAAAATGAATAATTAAATATGATTATTAATAATTAAAATTATTTAAATAATATCAAGGTTATGGAAAATATATTTAAACTTAATAACTTTAGGTTAACTCTAATTAATTCTAGAGTAAATAAAGAATTGAAAGGTTGAACTTAGTTAATTCTAAAGGATAATAGAAGTGTGAAAATAAAAAAAAGATAAGTGAATATTTATTTTAAGTGGAGATTGTTTTTTTTCTGGAAAAATAAATGGAAGAAATTTCCATGCCTTATTTTTGGTTGAGTTATGTTGAGTGGATGTGGAGTAAATGTAGGCTGCATGAATGAGTTAACTTAGGAAAAACATGGGCTATGGTGAGCTACTGACATGTACAAAAGGAGGGGAGTCGTATTCAAGAGCTCATGTTATTTTGCAGTACTTCATTTTACTCTAAACTTTAGGCTTTGATTGTTTGTGCACATATTTTCATGCTGTACTTTCTGGCCAGAGGAGAGAGAAGGCCATCTCTCTTACTTTTGCAGCCGATTAAATGTAAAGCAATTTTTTTTTGCTTTTTTGTTCAGTCGACGCAGAGAAAGGGGGAGGCAAGTGATAAGTTTTTCTTCTTTTTAATTCTTTTTTTTCTCTTTGTCCTTTTCTTATTCTTTCTTTTCCTCTCTTCTCCCTCTCTTCTCTCTCTCTCTCTCTTTTCCTTATCTTCTTTGCCGGCGGTGCAGCGTGCTGCGGGCGAGAGAGAGAGAGAGAGAGAGAGAGAGAGAGAGAGAGAGAGAGAGAGAGAGAGAGAGAGAGAGAGAGAGAGAGAGAGAGAGAGAGAGAGAGAGAGAGAGAGAGAGAGATTTTATTTTTTTTATTATTCTATTTTCTTTTTATTCTCTTCCTCCCCCCTAGTGTAGCCGATGGACGAGCACGCAGAGAGAGAGAGAGAGAGAGAGAGAGAGAGAGAGAGAGAGAGAGAGAGAGAGAGAGAGAGAGAGAGAGAGATTTAATTTAATTTCTTATTTCTTTTTTTTATGTTTATATACTAGAGATTTTATTTTATTTCTTTTCTTATTTTGTTTTATTTTATGTATATATATATTTTATATATGTTTTACTTTATATATATTTTATATGTTTTATTTTCATTTTATTTATGTAAGGAATATTTATTATGTAAATAAGAGAGATATAGTATTTTTATAATATGTATATGTGTGAATTATATGATTAATGTGTGTATGTATTTTATATGTATTTATATGTGTGTTTAATGTTTGAAGAAGTGTATGTGAAATATATGTTTAAATATATGTGATTAGAATGTGTTATTAAGAATGTCTATGTGTGTGTGTTTCTAATTAGTAACTTATTGAGGTTCATTAAATATATTACATTTTTATTTTATTTTATATATTTTATTTTCATGTATTAAGTGTTATTGTTTTTTTTTATTTTTATTTTCATTTAATTTATGTCATGCATATGCATTAAGTATATTATATATGTTTGAGATGAATGATTAGTGTTTTTATTATGTAAATTTGGTATGTATGGGATGATATGAAGGGTATGTTATGTGTATGCATAGTGCATGTATGTGCTATTAAGAATGTCTATGTGTGTGTGTGCGTGTGTTTCTTTTTAAGTTCAAATTGAATATAGTAGTTAGGTTTATAATATATAACTAAATTGATTACATAAATAAATGTATGATTTGATTACCTAAAACTCTTTTATGTTTTTGAGGATATGATTATATCTTTTCATTTCCTTTTCCTATCCATTAGCCTATGTGTTAGCCTAGACATGTTAGAAGATTATTTATTTGTATTGTTTACATATATGTATGTTTTATGTTTACATGCATGCATGTTAGTGAATGTATGCATGTTTATGTCTGCATGTTAGTATGCATGTTTATATATGCATGTGAGATATGTTTGTATGTATGCATGTATGCATGTATGCAGGTTAGGTATGTATGCATGTTTATGCATGTGAGATATGTATGCATGTATGCATGTGAGATATGTTTGCATGTATGCATGTATGCATGTTAGGTATGTATGCATGTTTATGTATGTGAGTTAGTGTATGCATGTTTATGTATGTGAGTTATGTATATGTAAGTTAGTGTATGCATGTGTATGCATGTGAGATATGTATGCATGTGAGATATGTATGCATGAATGCATGTGAGATATGTATGCTTGTATGCATGTGAGATATGTATGCATGTTAGGTATGTATGCATGTTTATGTATGTGAGTTATGTATATGTATGTATGTAAGTTTGTGTATGCATGTGAAGTGTTATGCATGTATGCATGAGAGATATGTAAACATGTATGTTAGAGGTATATGCATGCATGAGTAATGATGCAAGAATGCATGAGGCATGTGTATGTGAAATGTATGAAAGTGTATGTTTGCATGTATGTAAGTGGATGTGAGCATGTGTGCATGAATGAAACATGTATATTAGAATGTGTATAAAAGAATGAATGTATGTGTTTATGAGCTATTTAAAGAAATTTAATTAACTTATGGTAGCATGAGTTGTAAAATATGTTAAGTTTTGAATATTAATACTATAAATGAGTGTTTTATATCTATGAAAGCATACTTATGGTTGGTCATGTTATTTTGCAGCTCATGTTGAAGACGGATTGATGAACAGAAGGGTGGAAAAAGAAAATATATAGGAATTCTGTTGTTTAACTTTTGTATAGAATAGAACTTAGTTTCTATCATTCATACAAACAATTCATAACATTAAAAGAATAAATATTAATCTATTTGCATTTCTCTTACATGTCAGTCAAAGCATCTACTAGTAATATTGCATTTGAACGTGATATACCTTCTCCTTTGTTTGAAATACTTTTTCCTATTCCACTAGAAAACAATACAATTATTAAAGAATTAATTAACGATGGTGTCGTAGAAGAAACTTTGTATTCATTAGATTACAATCGTCATTTTTCTAGAGTGTTACCTTTAACTTATATTGTTTAACCCGACCTTGAAAATAGTGAAATTCTATTTCCTCCACTCATAAATAGAAAAACTGAATGTTCCCAATTAGATTTAAACAAAACTGAAATTGTTAAAGATAGAGTACCTAGTGAAGAGTTGATCCTTTCATCTTATATAGACACCGTCAATAGGTATAGAAGCACTTTGCGTTATGGTCCTTAGTAAAAATACGTGCCCTGTCATAGACACCCCGCATGCGCCGTTAGCGAGACGGTTGATTTGATCCACCAGCCATCAAGAATTGCACCTACAACGTGCATATACATACACACATACATGCATATGCATACACACATGCATATGAATGTGTGTATTCATATGCATGTGCATATGCATACATGCATATGCATACACACATGCATATGCACACACATGCATATGCATGCACACATGCATATGCACAGACATGCATATGCATACACACATGTATATTCATGTCTGTATGCATATGCATACACACATGAATATGCACACACATGCATATGCATCTGTGTATGCATATGCATGTGCATATGCATACACACATGCATATGCATACACACATGCATATGCATACACACATGCATATGCATACACACATGCATATGCATACACACATGCATATGCATACACACATGCATATGCATACACACATGCATATGCATACACACATGCATATGCATACACACATGCATATGAATACATGCATATGCATACACACATGTATATGCATACAGACATGCATATGCATACACACACGCATATCCATACACACATGCATATGCATACACATGCATATGGATACACATGCATTTTAGCATCTCCACATTGGATCAGTTGGGATGTCCACATACACGTTGGGGAGCACATGACCATGACAACTCCAAGATATATCACATACATAATGGAGCTCTAGTCATGGATGGAGCCAGAAAGTCCATGTGTGAGTGCATTCGACAACTTTTCTCCATAGAGTTTGGACATTCCGTAATGTTAAAATGGAGCAAACAGGATAGGTATTCCAAAAATTATATCACACAATCGATATATCAAGAGTACCAGCCAATTCCAGGGCATCCTATTGTGAGTTTGTAATGGATTCTGCATACCGCATGCGAGGTGATGTCTCATCGATGGTCCGAAGCTCGCGATGCTTTCAGAGCAGGCTTACGAAAGCCTCTATGGTTAGATTTTGAAGAGTGGGAATTGATTCAGGATGAGCAACAACATACTAATGATTGATATCGTCAATAGTGATATGCGATGGCCACACGTTTACATACTGTTGGAAGGTCGCATTTAGATAGCGGCAGATACGATAGTATGTGCTACCAATTTGTAAGTATCGTTTTAATTATCGAATTGGTTTGTGTTAAGCACATCATGTATGTTCATCTAACATTTTGCATATATATTATAGGAGTTGGCAGTGGGCCGTCCTTCAACACGAACCGAAGAAGCTTATGGATATCTTCATGGATTGGCTACATTTTTGAAGGACTTAGAGGGACATGGTGCACTCACTCATGGGAGAATCTATGATTAGTTAAACTTATACCTTGGTTTCGTATTTTTAGTTGTTGTTTATAAATGTCATGTCAATTTGTCTCATTTTACACATATGCTTTGTTGCAGGATTGTAGGTGTAAATGTTTTGATCCGCTTACCTATATGTATGGTAGTGCTTTGCCACAATTTGTTATTACACTCCTATGTGATAATGATGTACCATAATTTTGTATTTGATTCCTATATGGAAGTGCTTTGTCACATCACCACAATTTTGTATTACAGTCCTATGTGGCAATGATGTACCATAATTTTGTATTCGATTCCTATATGGAAGTGCTTTGTCACATTTTGTATTCGGTTCCTATATGGAAGTGCTTTGTCACACTCTTGTACATCCTTCATTTATGGAATATACAACTTTTTGTACATGATTCATGGTTCATTTTTTCTCATATAAAATCATGTTTTGGTTGCAATAGAGTACATAACACATGTACTAGGTTTAGAGTTGGGCAGAGTGTAATGTCATTTGCTAGACAACATCATGTTGTAGCAAAAGACAACACTGTCCAAAAAACGTTGTGCAGATATGGTCGTCAGTATGGGTGTCGATACACCCAACAAAGTCATCGGTATGGGCCTCGGTACACCCAGTATAGGCATCGGTATGGATGTCAATATAAGCATGGGTATTAGCGATGCTCATATTGAGACCTATGTCAATGTGCATACCGGTGCCTATACCGACGAGTATACTGACGATATGTTTCCGACGCACATACCGACTACAACACTGACGCCGCAGAAAAATTATGCCCCCTCATTTTCCTCGATAACAGCCTCGGTATACCCTCGATGTCTTGTAGTGTCGGTTCTTTGATAGTGGTGCTTCAAAGCACATAACATATTGCAAAAGATTTTTTTCATCTTTGAAAGATGCACCCAAACGAGGACATGTGGTGTGTGCAAAGAATGCCTCTTATCCTATCATTGGAGTAGGGGAAATTGAGCTTGCGGTTGCAAATGGAGGTGTGATTCTCTTGAAAAATGCATTGTATGTAAACAATCTCAAGAAGAGCTTAATTTCAATTCCTTTGATTGCCAAATCTGAACTTCATGTGCACTTTGTTGATGATAAGTGTATAGGTCAGGATTTCAGCCATGGAGATATTATTGTGATGTCCGATACATTACGTAATGGTTTGTATCACGTGGATACATACAAGAGGGCGGTCTTGAATGCCTGGCTACTCATACTTCTTCCAACATAAGAACATGGTTATTGGTTTTCCAACACTTGATTCCATTGAAAAGCATGCATGTGAAGGCTACATTTTTTGAAAAATGCATTGTGCTTCTTTTCCAAAAGATATTCATACACACACTTCAAGCAAATTGCAGCTTGTTCAGAGTGATGTATGTGGTCACGTCAAGACTCCATCTTTTGAGAAGCATCTATATTTTGTTACCTTCATTGATGATGCTACTCGCCATCCATGGGTGTATCCTATGAAAGCAAAGAATGAGGTATTTTCTTACTTCAAAGCATTTTTAGCTATGGCCTAAAATATTTCTTCACAAAAGCTTTTGACTCTATGGATCATGGTGGTAAATTCATGTAGCATGACAATTTTCTATAATTAAAATATGTATAAAATTATATAGAAATATTCACATATACTCATCTAGTTATTAAAGTTTAATCATTTATACTTTTAAACTTATAATACATATATTCATATTATAGCATAACATCTAACATTATAGAAATGTACATATCTAATATTTATATATTGATACTATAGAAGTTAAAACATTCTATACCCATTCATATAGTTATAGAGGCATGGATGATCACATTCTCATTCTTATTCATAAATTTTAATGGGAATACACTTAGGGTTAAAGTCTTATATTACATACATGAAGAGTTCCTACAGTTACATATAAACAAGCACTAAATCTTATTTTTCATATTAGGGTTTTCTTGAGTTTTTTAAATAAGTAAACATATAGGGTTTAAACCACTTATAATGTAGGGTGCTAGACCTTTTCTTAAGGAATACATTCACATAAATGAATTTAACTTTAAAGCTAAGATATATTCTCAACAACATGAAACTTCATATGCATAAATATAAACATTTGAATTAACAAACATTATCATACATTCTTACCTATTCTCTTGCATCTACATACATACACAAATATGTCTTTAACTAATAGAGATGAGGTCTTCTCTTAATTCAGCTCTTCTAGTTTTTGTTATCTAGAGGTACTCAAAAGAAAAACATTAGTCATTTTAAACCAATGCATTATAAAATAATATGAGAGAGATATCATTTAACTGGCTCTAAAGCAATTTATTTTTATTTTTCCATATGACAATTCGAGTCAGGAAATCCTTCAGACAACGATTAGTTGATATATTTAGGTAGTGATGTTTGTGAACACACTACGTTCATCGGGGATCTTTTCTCCCTCTTTAGGAGGTTTTTTCACCTTGGCTTGTATAAATGCCTATAGCCCTAACACGTTACTTATATTTTTACAATCTAGTGGTAATACATTCAGTACTGTATGTTGAGCTCCAAGCTTCTTCTTCTTCCTTGTGTTGTTTGTGTGCTTCTGTAGACCTCAAACTCCAATAGTGCTTCTAAATTATTAAACAAGTCATAAGTTTAGCATAGTGTGATCTCTAAAGATTGAGATGGTTGAGGTCTTTAGTTTAATCCCCAAAGGTACATAGGGGAGAAAGCTTTTCAAGACACTCTAATGCTTCTGTAATCTGACAAACATTTAGAGACACTCCTTTGGAGCCACCTGATCACATAAAGAGTTGCAAGGATCAAACATGTAAAAGGTCACTCAATCAGTTCAATTTTCATTAGCGTGAAGGGTTGGACATCTAAAACTAACTCTAGATCTCTAGAGTTCATGGGTACTCCCCAAATCTATATAATGGTACGTTAGGCAAAGAGTTACATTTCATTCACTCTAGAAGTTTCAAAGCTCTTGGGAAAAAATATATCCCATGTGCACTTGTGGGGATAGAATACAGTAGCTTCTTCATCCAACTCTTTAGAATTAATCACTAGGCTAAGTTTATAATTTCTTTAATATTCTAAAAGTACCTAACATTAGCCATCAATTAGAACCTTTGCAAGCAACTTCATAACCCTTACCTTCACAATTTGCAAGCATTATAAATCTCTGTTTAAAGTAATGTCTCTTAACTAGTGGTAATTAATTATGTTTGCATTTACATTTGAATGAATGCAATCATAGAATAAGATAAAATTAAATTCCTCTTAAGGTTTTTGTATCTTTTCTCCCTTATTTTTAAGGGGTTTTTTTTCACACAAACATCAAGAGGGCTAGAAATATACACATTTTGAGGACTTATGGCCAACACTCAAGAGTCAAGGAAGAGATGCCTTGTGGATCTTTGGAGAAGCAAGATTTGGATAAATACAAGAATCCTTTGGATAACACTTCCATGTTGGATTCTTATTTCCCTTGATGTAAGAAATTCACTCACTATACGTACCATAGCTTAATTCATTCCATTTTGTTCATTCTATTTTCTCGAGTTCATTTTCTTAAAGCAGTTTAAGGAGGAATTCCAACGAGACAGTACAGAAGCTTAAAATGGGGGATTGTAGTCTAGTGGAAGAGCCCCTTAGAAAATTCTTCTTGGATCCCTTACTCAAGCTATAATAGGCCTCTTTTCTAGTGAAATAATTCATTTTGAACTTTCTGAATTTCATTGTGGGGATAATGGTTAGAACAAATAATTAGGTCATTTTTTATGCATGTAGGAAAAAATTTTGGGTTGACAAGTTTCATATTCTCTCTCTAGACCTTAATTGCATAATGTTTTCCAGTGGGATTTTGAAGGTGAAAATGAAAGAATTAAGGAAAACTCTATATGAGGAAAAGGTAGAGCAAGTAGAAGAGAATAAAAGTGCCTGTGTGAGATTTTTGTGAATCATGTTTTAAGTACCTCGTTCAGGGTCCTACCTTTAGTTCATTGTAAGAAAATGCCTTGATTTTACTCTCTCTCTAGAATTTTAAACCTTGCAGGGCTCAAAAGTGGCATTTGGAGGTGGATTTGGACCTCGGACGTCTCTAACACTATTGTGCAGATCAAAAAATTGAATAAAAGTGTCTCTCACAAGCTTAACCTAATTCCTCATTGTTTTTGAGTTACAGGGCTTTGAAAAGTGCAGTTTTTTCCAACAAAAAAAAAACATGGGCTTGTCTAATTCTATTCGAATCCGTGATTCTCATGCTCACGTGTCACCATGTCTAATTATGTATGTTTTCGGATATGTCTTCTTGGTGTTTTTCTGCTATTTTTGATAGGTATGCTAAAGAAAGGAAGTATACTAGGATCGCATGGCTTTTTGCGAAAGTTTTGGAGAAACTCGACTTTTTCTAAATTTGGTGGATCGCACACTTCTTTGGGGAGCACGGCTGCGATCAAACGGAAAAAAGATAAGAAGGCCTGCGCATCAACACGGAGGACACACAGAAATCTGAGAATTACCTTGTGATTGAGAGTGTAATTGAGAGTGAGAGTGAGAGTGTGATTGAGAGTGCGAGTGAGAATGTGATTGTGATAGCTCGGGGGTGGTCGGGAGGTAGAGGCTTCGTCAAGAAGCTATTGTCCAAAGCTATTGTAACCATTGATTCACATCTATAATACCAGAATTCTTCCTTCTTTGCGTCATATTTGTTCTACTCTTCCGCATCAGATTTTCTTTTACCTTGTGCAAACTCTGCGTTCTTCTCTCCACCGTTATTTTTGAGTAATCGAAAGATTGTGATTGGGGATAGATTGGGATTGAGGAAACGCTACAAGTGGTATCAGAGGAGAATCAATCCGCGGGAACGATGGAAGGTCTAACACAAAAGGTTCGTGAACAAGAGGAGCTTATTCAGAAGCTTCTTGGTGAATTGCGCAAAGAACGAGGGGGAAAGCAACCAGAAGGAGCAACAAATTTGTTTGTGGAGCTTAACGATGAAATAGATGAAGGTGCGGGAACATCTAGCGTACCTCGCGAAAAACAAAAACGCAATTATGAAGATATGGAACTAGGTGAGTTTGCCGTTAACCAAGTCTTCAAGAAGGCAAAGTTAAATGATTTTGATGGCGAGAAGAAGAGTGGCGAAGATCTTGAGGCATGGATTGAAGAACTAGAGGATTTCTTTGATCTTCGACAATTTAGTGAAGAGTCCAAGGCAAAAGTTGGGATCCTGCATCTGCGTGGGATCGCGAAGCTATGGTGGAAGTCATATATGCAGACTCGAACGTGTTCTGGTCCTGTTCTATGGAAGGAATTTAGAGAACAAGCTGAAAAACGCTATTGTTCTCCACACTACCATATGGAGAAGAAGATGGAGTTCTACAATTTCCGACAACACGAAAGTGACAAGCATAGCTTATCTGTTGATGAGTACAAAGAGAAGTTCCTACGTCTTCATAAATATGCATTAGAGGTTAGTGGTAATGCTCTAAAGAGTAAATTTATTGAAGGGCTCCGTGAGGAACTTCGCTATCAAGTCAAGGGATCTGGATGCATTGACTTTCTTGATGCTGTTGCGATGGCTGAGAACTTTGAGAAGATGGAGAAGTTCAATTTGCAGAAGGCAAATAGAAGCAGATTCATTGCAACGGGACATAGGCCACAAAGACCTGTTGCAATGAACATGAACAATTCAAAGAAAACTCCATCTTCTAACGACCAAGGTAAGAACCCTGCTCGGCCTGTGGAAAATCAAAGGAGGTGTCAACCAATTGAGTGGCAACAAGACCCTAATTTTATTGAGAGGGCAAAAAGACTTGGTCTGTGTTTTCGTTGTGGGAAGCAAGGGCATCGGACATATGAGTGCCCGAATAAGGCAATCTTTTGGCCCACACAATCAAAAGCAATAAACATCATCGAGGAGGGTACAATTATTGAGGAAGCAGATGATGGCGGTAAGTGCGCTAACTCTACTTTACGTTGCATGGTGGTTAGTTCTTTCCCAAAGGCTTGTGTAATCATGATTCCGGGTATGATTTCTGCGCATAAAACCAGATTTTTGATCGATTCAGGTAGTACCCATTGTTTTCTATCTTTCAAATTGGTACAGAATCTAGGGATAGCCCTAAATATGCAGATAACTAGACCTGTAGAGATGGCCAATGGACGATTACACTATACGAAAGGATATGTTGAAAACCTTGAATTTACTCTTTCTAATAAACGCTTTTCTGGGAGCTTCCATGTAATTGAGATGAAACAGAGTGATGTAATCATAGGTATGGATTGGTTAGTTAAAAATTCTGCGACAATTCATTGTGAACAAAGAACGATCACTGTGAAGCTAAATGATGAATCTATTCATATTCTAGGTGACGTCCTTAATCCTAAGCCTACTCTTATTTCTGCTATGCAGATAATTAGAGGTATACGTGATGGCTGCAAAACATTTGTAGTGTATGTGAACAATCTGCATCAGGAAGGTAATGACGAAGATATTCGAGATTACGTAGGAAATCTCTTGAAAGAATATGCCGATGTATTTCCAGAAGACTTGCCTGGTATACCCCCACCTAGGCAGATTGACCACGCCATTGACCTATATCCAGGGAGTGAACCATATTCTAGAGCACCCTATAGATTTAACATTGATGAACTAAAGGAGCTTAAGATTCAATTAGATGATCTTTTGAAGAAAGGCTTAATAAAACCGAGTGTCTCACCTTGGGGTGCGCCTGTTTTATTTCAGAAGAAGAAAGACAGCTCTTACAGATTATGCATTGACTATAGGGGGTTGAATAAAAGAAGAATTAAGAATAAGTATCCACTCCCTCACATAGATGACTTATTAGGTCAATTAAGTGGAGCGACTGTATTCACAAAGATTGACTTAAGATCTGGATATCACCAAATTAGGATCAAAACTGAGGATATTCCTAAGACGGCTTTTCGAACACGATATGGTCACTATGAGTTTACGCTTCTACCTTTTGGCTTAACAAACGCTCCTACCACATTTATGTGCTTGATGAATAATATTTTTCACGATTACCTAGATGAATTCATCTTAGTCTTCCTTGATGATATATTTGTGTACTCTAAATATGATTCGGAGCATGCGGTACATCTCAAGAAGACTTTGCAAACTCTTAGAGAACACAAATTGTATGGGAAAAAGAGTAAGTGTTTCTTTGCTAAGGAGAAACTTGTGTATCTAGGAAGATTAATATCAAAAGAAGGAATCCTTATAGATGAAGATAAAGTAAAAACAATAGTTGATTGGCCGATTCCTAAGACTGTAAGAGATGTTAGAAGTTTTCTTGGGTTGGCACAATATGAAAGAGCACATATTAAGGATTTCTCTAAGATAGCTACTCCCCTCACCGAATTAACTAAAAAGAATGTAGGATTTGCGTGGAGTGATGCCTGTCAAAAATCATTTGAAACATTGAAACAAAAAGTCGTTGAGAATTGTGTTTTGAAAATATCAGAAATGGGAAAGCCTTTTGTGGTTGCATGTGATGCAAGTGGTAGTCAGATAGGATGTGTTAGTTCACAGGATGGCAAGGTGGTCGCATATGAGTCCAGAAAACTAAGAAAGCATGAACTTAACTATCCTACTCATAATTTAGAAATGCTTGCTGTTGTGCATGCACTTAAGCATTGGAGACATCTATCGTTAGGGGTTAAGTTTGAATTGAAAACAGATCATCAAAGTCTAAAATACATCTTCACTCAACCATTGCTTAACAATAGGCAGAAGCGTTGGATTGAATTATTAAGCGAGTATGATTTTGACATTAAGTATCTTGCTGGTAAGGAAAATAAGGTTGCTGATGCATTGAGTCGGAGACCTTTGTGTAATCTTGTTTCTGTAATAAATTCTGATTTTCTCAATCAAATTCAAGAAGAGATAAAACAGGATCCTTTTTATGCACCTATTTTGAATGCTTTGAATGTGAGCAGGGGATCGACGTATGAGGAAAAATTTCATTTGCAGAATGGAACACTGTATTGTAACAATCCGCTATGCTTATCTTCTGAATCTCCACTAAAAGTTAAAATACTCCATGATTGTCATGATGCACCTTTTTCTGCACATCCAGGTTATTCAAGGACATATATTAAAACAAAGTATTCTTACTTTTGGCCGTGTATGAAGCGGGATATTAGAAAATATGTAAATGAATGTTTGAAGTGCCAACAGGTGAAATCTGAGTTTAAGAGGACGCCAGGAATGCTTCAACCTTTGGATGTTCCAAATCAGAAGTGGGAGTCTATTTCTATGGACTTTATCACTAAGCTACCTATGACCAGAAGTAAGCATGATACCATATTTGTTGTAGTCGATCGGCTTACCAAGATAGCACACTTCTTTCCTATGAAAAAGACTGATACTGCTTTGAATGTTGCAAGAATCTTTGTAAAAGAAATATTTCGATTGCATGGAATGCCTAAAAGCATAATTTCTGATAGAGATTCTAGATTTACGTCAAACTTCTGGAAAGCGACATTTGAATCCATTGGAACTCAACTTCGTATGAGTACAGCTTTCCATCCACAAACTGATGGGGAAACTGAGAGGGTAAACAGGGTAGTTGAGGATATGTTGCGTATGTATGTGAATGAAAAGTAGGATAATTGGAGTGAATATTTACCCTTGGTTGAGTTTGCATACAATAGTGCATGGCATGCATCTACAAAAATGACTCCATTTGAAGCTATGTATGGTTATAATTGTTTGACTCCACCTTCGTTTTTGGGTTTTCCAAGTAAAGTAGAAGTATCCAAAGAAATGCTTGATAAGATGCATGAAGAACTTGGAAAAATTAAAAAACATATAAGAGAAGCTCATAAAAGACAAAAGAAGTTCTATGATTTAAAGAGAAGACCACTTGAGTTCCAATTTAATGATATGGTATTTCTTAAAGTTAATCCTCACCAATCTAACTTGTTGCTAGGGAAGGATCATAGACTTTCTCCTCGATATGCAGGCCCTTTTAAAGTTTTGAAAAAGATCGGATCTCTTGCTTATTTGCTGGAATTACCTAAATATCTAAATGTGCATCTTGTATTTCATGTTAGCTTACTTAAAAGATATGTGTCTAATGTTGCTCATGTTTTGCAGGACAATTATAAGCTGAAAGATGATGGCTCTTTTGAGCTTCAATCGGAAATAATATTAGATAGGAAGGAAAGATTTCTTAGAAATAGATCTATAGTAGAAATTTTGGTGAAATGGCATTCATACCCAGTAGAAGATTCGAGTTGGGTAAATTTAGATGACTTTCTAGCACATTATCCTTCTTTCCAACTCTGAGGACAGAGTTCTTAAAGGGGGGAAGAATTGTAATAGGCCTCTTTTCTAGTGAAATAATTCATTTTGAACTTTCTAAATTTCATTGTGGGGATAATGCTTAGAACAAATAATTAGGTCATTTTATGCATGTAGGAAAAAATTTTGGGTTGACAAGTTTCATATTCTCTCTCTAGACCTTAATTGCATCATGTTTTCCAGTGGGATTTTGAAGGTGAAGATGAAAGAATTAAGGAAAACTCTGTATGAGGGAAAGGTAGAGCAAGTAGAAGAGAATAAAAGTTCCTGTGTGAGATTTTTGTCAATCATGTTTTAAGTACCTCGTTCAGGGTCCTACGTTTAGTTCATTGTAAGAAAATGCCTTGATTTTACTCTCTCTTTAGAATTTTAAACCTTGCAGGGCTCAAAAGTGGCATTTGGAGGTGGATTTGGACCTCGGACGTCTCTAACACTATTGTGCAGATCGAAAATTTGAATAAAAGTGTCTCTCACAAGCTTAACCTAATTCCTCATTGTTTTTGAGTTACAGGGCTTTGAAAAGTGCGGTTTTTTCAAACACAAAAAAAAAACGTGGGCTTGTCTAATTCTATTCGAATCCGTGATTCTCATGCTCACATGTCACCATGTCTAATTATGTATGTTTTCGGATATGTCTTCTTGGTGTTTTTTTGCTAGTTTTGACAGGTATGCTAAAGAAAGGAAGTATACTACGATCGCATGGCTTTTTGCGAAAGTTTTGGAGAAACTCGACTTTTTCGAAATTTGGTGGATCGCACACTTCTTTGGGGAGCACGGTTGCGATCAAACGGAAAAAAGATAAGAAGGCCTGCGCATCAACACGGAGGACACACAGAAATCTGAGAATTACCTTGTGATTGAGAGTGTGATTGAGAGTGAGAGTGAGAGTGTGATTGAGAGTGCGAGTGAGAATGCGATTGTGATAGCTCGGGGGTGGTCAGGAGGTAGAGGCTTCGTCAAGAAGCTATTGTCCAAAGCTACGGTAACCATTGATTCACATCTATAATATCAGAATTCTTCCTTCTCTGCGTCATATTTGTTCTACTCTTCCGCATCAGATTTTCTTTTACCTTGTGCAATCTCTGCGTTCTTCTCTCCACTCTTATTTCTGAGTAATCGAAAGATTGTGATTGGGGATAGATTGGGATTGAGGAAACGCTACACAAGCTCTTCCATTTTTCGTCCTTTGTGCCCAAACCTTGTCGTTAATGCCATTGATATATGCATAATAGTTCAATATTTATAGTGATCAAGTTTTAAATTATGCAATTGGTTGACCTTGTGTAGTAATAGTGTATTGTTATAGTAATCAAATAAAAATGAATAATTATTCATAAAAATCCTTGTCCAATATGCTTATTTGTTTTTTTATCTTAGAATGCCTCTTAAGATTGATCAATATGTCTATATCTTAAGCATGGTAATATAGAAAAAGTAAATTGCATATTCGGGTCATATTTCATCATACTCTTCAAACAATACGAATTTTGAAGATAAATACTGAGGAGCTTGAACAATTCAAGATCTTGGTTTTGAGTTCCTCCTAGATCATCTTTATTATGCATGAGGTTATGTTGTCATATTAGCATAACCCACAATTATTAATGGCTAAATCATCAAAGCAATTGAGGATTTTCATTCCATCTCACTTCTAATCTACCTTGATCGAGGTACCTACATACTATCTTTTCCTTGGTATTTGATTATTTAGCTCTACTTTTGTACTTTAGAATTTAACTATAGGCGTACTCTTTTAAGTTTCTTCCACTCTTTAAGGAGGAGAGGGGAAATTTTTCTTGCTATATTAGGATGATGCAACCCCCAATGTATTTAAGTTTTTTTGGTTCGTTTGAATGAAAATTGTCACTTGTACTCCTAATCAGTATCTTCTCTATCTCCATATTCTTTATGAGCCTGCATGGTGCTCTTGAGGTGGCCTTAGCCATAACGTACCCAAGGAGAATGTTTTGGCACCATTTTGGTACTTTTTTCTTATCTGTTGTTGCTTATGTTTGCTTCCCTCATCATCTTATTTTGATCTCAATATTTGTGTAAAAATATTTATATGTGGACTTGGTTGGGCCACTAATTGGTTTGACGATATGATGTTTGATAAAGCCACTTGATGTACGTGACTCATTGAGATTATTTTTGTGCGTGTATGACAACAGTAAATAATTACTCCTACGCAAATTGTCATGAAAAAGTTTCAACCCTTGATCTGAAAAGATAAAAAAAGAAAAACATGAATATTGTAATAATTTCTCAAACAAAATAAGGAAAACTAGAGTGGAAATCTCTGTCATGGAGTATGGGAACGAAAAGGTCTTCTTGTGAGAGAGACGATGAAACTGGACTAAGCTATATGAAAGGGCCTCTTCATCCCAACAACACCAATACAAACTCTTCTTCTCGTAGTCGAATTGATCATGTTTATACAACTCCCCTTTCCCTGAAATTTCTTATTCATTTTAAAGTCTCTTATCCTTGGTGAGAAAATATCACAAGTCTTTTCAAGGAAAAAACTACAATAGTGCTACATGGAAGGGCTATAACATCTCGGGATATTACCAAGGGAGGTAAACCATTGCGACTAAACCTTAGTGACCATGAATCTCACATATGTGATAATGTATTACCAAATTCCATAAACTATGTTATCATTTAAATGATCTTTCTCAAGAAACATAACGAAAAACTAATTGGCTAAATTATAACGTAACTCATGAAGATGTTCAAAGGAATCCAAAATACCTAGGGGCCAAAGCGCTTATGAAAGGAACGGACTTGTATACTATGACATATATCATCCCAAAATCCTAACAAAGACAAGTTATTATAAATTTCCATATACTTTATCTCATTGTGAAACTAAGAAATGGTGACTCTAGGCTTTTAACAAGGGTGACTAGCCGTATTAACACCTTCAAAAAATGATCCTGACGAGTCCGAATGAAACTGAATAAAATCATGATGTTAAGAATCTTTAAGCTTTGAACATAAACTCGACCTTCCTACCTTTATGTTGCATAAGATTTGGAAGAGGAGAAGAAAAGTGTCGGATGGATGTACGATGCAATAAAGAAAGGTTTCGCATCGAATATTTGTATGGAAAAAGTGAGTAGTAAATGATTTGTTAATAATATAACACTTGAAAACTCTTTTGAATAACTTAATGAAGCTCCGCACAAAATAGTTTGCGATTTAATTGATCGAACTTTTTCCAACGCGGAACTATGGATCAATTAATCGGTAGTGTGTGTGTGTGAGAAAGAGAGAGAGATCAAGTAATATAAAATAACGAAAACCGCCAATAGTACAGTCTGATGTGTCCATAACTCCTCTCTTTTGGTGGAATATCCTTTTTCAGAAAGATATTTCTTCTCGATTTTTTAATAATATCATTCACCAAAATTCTGTCGAAGAACTCAATGAAGCTCTGTACGGAATAGTTCGGGACTTAGTCGAACGCAGTTTCTCAATGCAGAACAGGATTTTAGACAAACTCGCAAAAGCTTGGGTGCGATTCTCTTATCTTTCTTGTCTTAACCTCCATGACGCTTTCAATTTCTGTAAGATAGACGCGTCGCTGCAGATACAAGATGGACGCAGTATAGCAACATTGCCTTCTTGTTTCCTTCTTCCGAAACAATACTCATATAGTTCATAGATCTTGCGAAAACAGGTCATAAGATTCAGGAGAATGAGTTTGCAGAGGACGATTATGAGAATTTGCAGATGGGATGTACTATTCATGTGAAAATCGACTTCGAGCACATGGGTTATAAGCCCTCCTGCGTCTTCGAATCAACTCGCTTGCGCCCGTGGGATGGATATGTTCTCCATTGATTGTCGGATTTTGCATGATGCCATACACACAGTCCATATGCTTCCATGTCATCCTATCATCGTTAAGGTGGGCCGCACTCCTCAATGGGACTCTGTTTTTGTTGTTCCTAGTACAGTTATTGTTGTCGTAACCCCCCCTCGATGACTGTATGTTGCAATTAGGGCTTGGCCATCGTGAAAGTCCGGGCCATCGCGTTTCTGTACCGTTCAAATTGCTCAGTGCTTGCAACGTGTAGCCAAGTTCCCCTTCAGATCGACGCGTGCTTGAGCTTCTCTCGTCTTCGTAGCAGTGGCACCTATAGTTTGCATCGTATACGATACAATCGCACGCCTCTTGCGGAGGGAAGCAGGTATCTGATGACCAAGCATTTGTGAACGGCCGATTCGGATGCGAAAATGAGAGAACGAAGTCGAAGAAAAACTGAAAAGCAGCGGCGACTAACAGAAAAAGTGTTGGGAAAGCTTGCACGAAGATGACATCGATGATGGAGAGTACCGCTTCCATGAATTCATACATAATGGAGTTACAAAGGTATATTACGCGTTGGGCTTCGTTTGGAGGGTTGAGGAAAAGCGCTAATGCAAGAGAGGAAGACTCCTTCGCACCAATGATGTTAAGCGCTTGATGAATATGCCTTCGCACACATCATTGGATAAGAATGAGTCGGGAATGAGGGTCGACTAACTTCGAAGGATTCCTTTCTTGATATTCCTTCCTTCTATTCACGTCGGACATGAGCAATTTGTCGTAGAACAAAAGGGTATTTACAATATCTATAGTAGAAATCTTGAGACTACACCAATCTTCATGATCTATCTTAATAATATACTCCGTGCCTACTCTCTAATATGTCGTTTTTCCAATAAGAAAACAGGGTCCTCATAGCTCCATAGTTGCTTCTATGTGGTAAAGTTTTTGGACCATGCTCCCTTGGCTCTAAATTTGTAGGAGGGAAGAAAACCATTAATAAGGAACTAAACTAAATGATTATCTCTAATATAAGCCACCCATTTCTACTAAATACATTTTTGTCTCCCATCACTATCTTTTTTGCATCTGATTCTAGTGCCAATCTCTCTTCCAATTCGAGCTTCAATTTTGGCTTTGGTTTTGGTTTTGAGGTATAGTTCCAGTTTGATTTCAGATTTTATTTAGCTTTCCCTTCTTGTTTATCTTTCATGTTTCTTGTTTAACTTACACTTCTTTTTCATGAACCTTCAACTTATGCTTATAATATACTCCTACGTTTACACCTACATTTACTCCTTTGGCTTACTTTAAGGTATTGATTAAGGCATAACTTTGGCATGGTTGGCTTCCCTGTAACCCAAGGCTCCATTGGCTATGCATGGAAACACTTTAATTAGAGAGTGGCAATAAGGAGTCTGCCATCTAAAAGTGATGGTAGTTGAACCCAAAGTTTGAGCTTCACAAGTCAAGTGTTTTATCAATTCACTATTCACATGTGTTCTCCTTTGGTAATGCCCTTTGGACTTTTTTTTCTTATGCTATATTTTCACATATGATGAATAACATTTTTTCTTGATTATCAAGCTTGCGCTGTAATATTCTCTGATGATAAACTTGTTTATAGTAAGAATGATAGTGAGCATGAGAAGCATTAAAAAATACTGTTTAAATAGTTACAACAAAACACATTTTATGCTAACCTTAAGAGTGTCACTTTGCCAAAGTAAACTGGTGTATTTAGGGCATATTATGTCTACTGAGGGAGTGCATGTGGACCCAAAGAAAATAAAAGTGATTATAGAAGTGCAATGAATCAATGATGTACATTCTTCTCTTGCGCTTGCTAATTTTTACAGTAAGTTTGTTAGGATATTTACTTACTTACCACTTTGACTCAATTTATTATTGAAAAAGAAAATCAAAGTTCCATGGGCGTTGGACTAGCAGAAATCTTTTTAGAAACTCAAACATGAACTTTTTGCATTCACCTATTTTGTAGTTACCTAATTTTGAAATTTCTTTTTATCTAGTTATTAATGCTAGTGCCAGAGGTATAAGTGCATTTTTAAAGTAGAATGATCATCCCATTGTATTTGGAGTTGGGAGATTTATGCCATCTAAAAAGAATTCTTCTACGTACGATAAGGAATCATATGTACTTGTTCATGCTTTTAGGATGTGGAAAAAATACCTTATGGGATCTGAGATGTTTATCAAAAGTGACTAACAAGCAATTAACCATTTATTTTATCAACCATCAATCCCTCATGGACATATTGAATTAGCTTTCTTGATCCAAAATTTTAAGCAAGTCATTTAGTATCAACCTACAAACCTAATATTGTAGCAGATGCCCTTATTCATTTTCCATCTTTGCTATTAGAGTCTATTCTTGTCCAAAATATTTCTTCCATTAAAATCATTCATTCCATGATATGACTCCTAGTTATGATTCTCATTTGCATTTCTCACATGCATGGAATGAGCTCAACAATTACGCATCTTCATCTATTGAAAGTTATACATTCGATGATGGCTTTTTTTATTTTCCATAAAAATTATTCTATGCTCATATTATTTTAGATTTTGTTACCAAAGAAATGCCTGAATCCCCTTATATGGAACATAGTGGCATACGAAGAAAAATATCTTCTTGCAAAGAATTCTTCTTTTCACCATGTATAGAAAATGATATTGCATATTATGTTTCCCAAAATATTATATGTCAATATTATAGATTTAGACAATAGCTTACATTATTAGAAAACATTCATATTTCGTTTCATGCAAAAGACCTTATATGATCCTTGGGGTGGTAAGTTATTTGTTAACTGTACTTTCTCACACCTTGGTTTTCCAAAAGTCATGTTGTGTAATGGTCATGTTTGTTTTTGAAGTGATTTGTGGGTTGCTTTATTTCATAATTTTTTAAATACCTTCTAGTTTTGCATTTCATCTTGAATGTTATGGGCAAAGTGAGGCTACAAATAGCATTGTTATTGATTACTACATTGTTATTTATTAGCAAGTACCAATAGTTGAGATGGAAATACCATCACTTCGATTTACATACAAAAACATGACACATACAACTACTAGCTGTGCACCTCTTGAAATTGTTTATGCTAAAAAACTTTGCATTCCCATGTCACTCAATCAAACTGATATAATTGTTTATGGTAAAAACTTTCCATTCCCATTTCACTCAATCAAACTTATACTCAGATCACTGAATCTATTGCACAAGGTAATATTTTTATACTTCACAAAGTTCATGAGCACATTAGAAGAGGTTGAGAACCTTACTATTGTAATGTTAATAAAAAGTGGTTAGAGAACGAATTTGAGAAAGATGATTTAGTATTGTTATGTATTATTAGAAAATGTTTGAAATTATATTTTGCAGAAATCTAAAGTAAAACGTTCACCATAACATTATGGACCATTTTGCATTACTCAAAAGAGTATTAAAAATTCATTTAGATTCTATATAGCATCTAACGAGAACATATATAGTTCTTTCATACTAGCTTACTAAGACCATTAAAAGGCACTTTACCACTCACTCCTATTCTTGATGATCCTCTTCTTTTTCTGAAGAAGAATCTCATATCTCAATTCATGAGACAATAATAGAGAATGACTTCACCACTACATGTATAGGTACATATCATAGATGTCTAGTAAGGTTAAAATAAACATTCTCTTGAAGAATGTAAATCGATTCATAAGACTTCATTAATGCCTCATTATGATCTCTAAATTTTTACATATCATTTACAACCAGAATATTTTAACCCAAGATACATTTTCATCCCTATGATCGTATATGCACATGTTTATTTTTGTTCAATCATGGGACACGTGACTCCTCATCCATGTCTATTTCATATGTAATCAACTGACCTCTATTGATTCTTCTAACAATGAGGGTGTTATCACTTATGGAATGTTGAATGTTATAATTTACTTTATTAAGTTATTAATGTCCTTTGTGTTTTGCTATAGTAGTTTAAGGTTAGTGAGGGAGCGGGCATTTTGGATGTGTTCGAATATGAATAAGAGAAATTATATTTTCCATGTATTTTCTAAATAAAGACCCATCTAGATGGTTCTCTCTAGAAAGATACAAAAATGGTAGTGAAGATAAAGATCGTTGTAGATCACAACTTTTTTAAATAGAAGATAAGGCTCTTCATAAAAGAGATAAATTTTTGGCTTTGATTACTACTTTTTGGCATGCCATTTTCAATGTAAAATCTATTTTTTACATCATAAAAAGACCTTATTGAATCATCTAGCTCAGTGCATAGAGGAAGAGGGCACCCAATATTATGGACTATCTTGTGTACTCCAAAAAACCTATGCTTGTGTGTTCTGCATATTTCCTACTCTCTATGTACATGTTTCCAAAAGGTCCTCTAACACTAAAAGAGAGTGCCATAATCTCCTACCAAAGAAAAAAAAATATTAAAATATTTTTTTAACAAAAATAAGAACTATTCGCATAATTTTAATGGCCAAAACAAGGAACTTCATGAAGATCACTTCTATCTCTAAAGTCATTTAAAGAGCAAAACCAATGCACTTGATCAACGAAAAAATTGATGACAATCTTTGAAGTTGTAATGTTCCTCTCAATTCAAGGTTATGTTTCATACTCAATCAAAGGCTTTTCATATGGGTCGTTACCTTCTCTACGTTCATTGATCCTTCTTCATAAGATTCTGCTTGCTTGGAGAAGAGGGCTTATGCATGGTTACTTACATGGAGCTCTAGAGAATCCATATAGGCTTTTTTGTGAGTTGCATAAATTCTCTTATCAACAACCCCTCTCTAGTGTTCAAAAATCATGCCTCAAATTAGGAGGATGTGGTTTTGGAAATGGTAATCTATCTCTCTTTGCTATCTCTCTCCTCATGGGATCCATTCCAAATAAAGAAATCATTAAAGTTGAAGGTTTCTTCGAAATATACCCTCTCACTAGTTAGTCCTTCAATTTAAGATTACCCCTTGAATTTAAGATATTTATGGCAAAAGATAATAATTCCACCAAGATCTTTATAAAATATATATCACTTCTATTGAAATATCATAAAATGCCTTTTCACGTGCTTATGATTCGGATATGGTAGATCGTAAGAAATATTATGAACCTTGGAACCACTTGCAATCAACGTAGTACTCACTTTGAATTAAACTTTTGGAATTTCCTTTTCACTTGTACCAATTCATCCATAAATGTTTCTCCTATCACGTGAACTTTTGTAGCAAAAGTTTTGTGGAGAGTACATAATTTACAAAGGCATACAAAGCACACATTCAAGATATGATGGAGTCCACAATTATACGTGGAAACCAATTTAAGAAATTGTCATATTAAGGTAGTCATTGGTCTTATCCATACTATATCAAAAGACAAAGATCGTTCCCTCAAGAACTATCCATTGCTTGTTTTTATAGTACTCAAGATGCTGATTGGAAAAAAAGATCCCTTAAAAGTTAGAGAAAAAATTTGGTAAGACTAGAGAAAATCCATATTAAAGCTCCCTCAACTCCCTCAATTGCATATAACTTGGAAGTGAAGAAAACATTTCCCATTGATTCCATCACTAAGAGTGACTCATACAAAAGTACCAATGAATTCAACCAATGTACCAATGAACCAAAGAAAGTGTTTCCAATCAACACACAAACATTCGCGTTTCTAAAAGATCATTAAATGATTTGAAGAAGAAAATGAACACTTTTTGTTATCCATGTGGATACAATCAACTCAAAGACCCAATGGATTTATACAAGACAGTTCCCACGATGAGCATTCCACTAATAAGGAAAATAATGAAGATAGGAAAATCTCTATCATTGAGTCCACAATCTTGCATACCCTTAGTGAGATGAATAAGAGTACTAAAAGAAAAGCAAAAGAGAAACAGGGTCAACTCCATGTTAGTCTATCCATGGAGACGGCCTTTGCTACTAATGGATATCCCAAGAAAATTGTCTAAATGGTTATAAAGAACAAAAATGATCATATAACGAAGAAAAATTTTCTTTTTGAAAGAAAACTTCATGAAGTTTATCTTATTCTATGTTTGCATCCTCTCAAATATAAATTTGAACATAAATATTTACCAATAGTTAAGAGACATTACATTAAATCAAGATGTAAAATTCTTGCCAAATGTGAATGTAAGTGTTATAAAGTTGTTTGACAAGGTTCTAATTCAATGATAACCTTAGGTAAATTTAGAATATTATACAAGCTATAAACTTAGCCTAGTAGTTAATTCTAAAGAGTTGGAATGAGGAGCTATTGGATTCAATCCCCATAAGTGCAGAGGGGAGAGATTTTTCACTAAGAGCTATAAATCTTCTAGAGAGAATGATATACAAATCTCTTCCTAGCCTACCAATACATAGATTTGGGGACTACCATGAACTTTGGAGATCTTGAACTACTTTTATATGTGCAACCCTTGCCAGTTTGTGTATGTAAAGTGGTTGAGCTCAAAATATAGCTGAAAATGAGCATGATATTCAGCCCAGGCATGATCTACATATTGATGATGTATTGGCTAATGAAGGCATGTCTATCAAGAGTGCACTAACTATGCCAAAGTGGCTAAAACAAGCTTTGCAAGACAACAAATTGAGTGCACCTTTACTCGGTAGATCAAGATCAACCTCTCACCATGCATCAAGTAATTTTGTGGATTGTTCTCGTATTGCAACAACATGTAATGAAGAGCCACTTTGTTTTGAAGATGCATGTGATGATCCACAATGGATGAGTTCAATGCAATCAGATATGGATTCTATACATAGGTATAGTACTTGGGATTTATGCGAATTGGCAATAGGAAAGAATGCCATTTGTAAAAAGTGGCTTTAGAAGATTAAGAGAAACTCTTATGGTAACATTGATCGCTACAAAGCTAGATTGGTTGCCAAAGGATATGTGCAACAATATGGCATTAACTATGAGG